>OY757021.1:19638122-20024476 GCA_963580285.1 Lucinisca nassula
CTAATCCTCCCCCTCACCCCATCTCTCTCTCTCTCTCTCTCTCTCTCTCTCTCTCTCTCTCTCTCTCTCTCTCTCTCTCTCTCTAGCATTGCTTTATTTACAAACAACTTACATTTTTACTGCTAATTTTATCCCTAATAAAATGTAGTTACGTTGATGATTCTGATTCTTGTCCCTTTTCGGTTGTTTATTTTCAGTTACATTTGTCCTACCAGTTTCAGTTTAATATTTGTCATGTGTGCGATTAAGATTCGTTCCCCAAGTATGCGTATTGTTTCTTTTATGTTAGGTTTAGATATTCTGAGTATCCAGCTGTTTAGGAAAGAGCTGCTGACTCGGTCACTCGGTTTACCTGTGGTCCGTTTGTTATACTGTTGTCACGGCATGTTTCGACATTTTCCCTAGTGGTATTTTGGGATCTGATTGTATCAGTTCCTGATCGTTCCTCGTTTTAGTCTTCCCCAAGCAGACATCAGTCCCTTCTTTTGAATCTTAAGTGCCAGACTTAACCCTTATCTTGCTGTTCACGACAACCCCTATCTTTGCAAACAGTGTAGATCCAGATCAGATGGCTTCTGAAAAAGCAATCTGATCAGGATCTACACTGTTTGGCATTCAGTTTATGAATTTGAAGCAATAAATAACATCAAGTAATTTGATTGGTTGATAGACAGAAATGGATGTGGCTTTAATGAATATACAGCAAGATAATGGTTAAAATATACTCTGGAGTAGATAAGATGTTAGAGCTTTAGTTTTATCTGAAAACCCTTTTATCATATGCCATCGCGCCTGAGAGTGTAATAACGCCATGTAATAAATTCGATAATCCACTAGTGGATTAAATATGCAAATTAGTTAGATACGCTCCGTAACGTTACATATATGACGTCCTTAACGACGTGGCGTTTGCTAATGACGGAATATTGGCATTTTTGTTAAACAATCATGAATAAAATGCGTTTTAAATGTCAATCGATAAATAGAATCTTGCATTCGTGCTCATGTATTATTAAATTTATTAAACTCGTTGAGGCAAAGGAAAAAATGCTCGGCACAGCCTCGCATTTTATCCTTTTTCCTCAACTCGTTTAATAAATTCGATAATACATGAACACTCATGTAAGATCCTCTCTATAAAGAACACAAATTTACTTGGTATTCATTTTTCATTAGCTTATGCTAAATGGTAGATATATAACCTTCTGAAGTTACTGCAGAAACAACTGTACTTTTTAGGATGAAACTAAGGAAACCTATAAATAAGGTTCTTTTAACTCATTTTGCAAGTTGGGTACTTACGGCTATATTTCAGAGGTAATTATAGGTTACCTAGGGTAACACTAACGCAAATGAGGATAAGTTATCACAGATAAGTTACAGCAATGTGAAAGGTTGTACAAAATCCAAGAAACGATAGGGTATGATGATATTGAAAGGCAAAATATTTTAGAAACAGAAGACAAGAAAACCGCGTCTTATTGTGGTTTGCTACAGACTGGTGCAAAAAGTATTGGTGAAAGGGGCAGCCATCTTGGATTGCCTGACTAATTAGTTGTAAATTTTATGGTCTCACTTTGCTGCTATTTTTATTGAAAACAATAAACTGACACAAAGATGGCGGCATAATTGTATGACATCATCAAACTTCCGAATTTTTACCGTCTGCAATCCAGTTTGGAAACATTGACATGGGTAGAAAAGAGCTGAAATTTCACCTGAGGTAAGAAAGCTGGCTGTGGATCTGCATCAGAATGAGCACAGACTGTGTGGAACTGATAAGTAAACGTTTACAACTGCCTTATATGACAGTTTCCAATATTGTTAAAAATATTTACGCAGTGGATCTGTAGAAAACAAGGCAAGAAGTGGCAAGCCGGAAGTTGTGACAGCCTGAGATTAACACAAACTTGAGAGGCTAGAGAAATTCCTAGCGTGACATAATCTCAAAACTTAATGAAGTCAAAGACAGAAGATTATCTCAACGAACTGTACAGTATCAGATTCAACAGAAGGGTGTCAAGGAAGCGTGTAGTGATTCGGGATGTCAACTGAAAACACACACACACACACACACATGCACGCACGCACGCACGCACAAACGATTGTCGTGAGGTTTAGAAAAGCGTAGATTGCTTGTAAATGAAGATTGGGATAAATAAGTTCTGAATAGTTAGATCCTTTGGAAGCAAAGAATACACCAAAAAAACGAAAACAGCAGACTCGGTTTTATTGGGTCTGTTCATGACCAGTACTGAAATGTGCTACACTGGCCATGCCCCCTAGCACCGGCTTAAGCATTACTCTATTTTCAAAATGATTCTAAATGGACTCAATGATCCCAAAGGACCAGAAAATATAATTTGCACTATGTTGGATGTACGGGGAGACTTTTTACGGCCGCCACACGGCACAGCACCAGCTGCAGTAAAGATAAATAAGTTCTGAATAGTAAGATCCTTTGGAAGCAAAATATACACCAAATAAACGAAAACAGCAAACTCGGTTTTATTGAGTCTGATCATGACCAGTACTGAAATGTGCTACACCGGCCACGCCCCCTAGCACCAAACCCATATGTAGGCCTGTTCAGTTACCTGATCTGAACATTATTGAAAATATCTGGCTGTATATATAAAGAATACCAGGTTCGTGTCTTTTGATACCAAGTTACTCAGGCAAAGCTTCGAGAACGCTTGTATAATTGCGAGGCTTGCCAAGCGATTCTGCATGCGTTCTCGAAGCAGAGCCTGATAAACTTGATATTTTTTTTTTTTTTTTTTTTTTTTTTGGTTTGGGTTTTACGGCCCTTTCAAGATTATTTCACTCATATCGAGCCGATCGTTAATCAGAGGTGGGCGAAAAACCGGAGTACCCGGAGAAAAACCACCTGACCTTCCGTTGCAGAACTTGGCGTCTCACACGTGGCCCGAGCGAGGCTCGAACCTACGGCGGTGAGAGACCTAATGACTAAGAGTCAGCCCTCTTATCCACTAGTCCACGGAGGCCCGTAAACTTGATATCAAAAGATACGAATGTGGTATTCTATATATCAGTTTATCCCCTTGTAAACTCTTTAAATCGGCAATTTACGATCAGTCTTTGCGTTCTAACATTCCGTCGCAGAATAAAATAGGTCAGTATATTTACTATCAGCTTACCGTTATTTTTTTAATCATTTTAAATGTAATTTTTCCAATTTTTCTAGTAAGTATTAGCCAATTTTGCCGGTAGTCCGCTTCATTCATAAAAGTGCAATGTCACGTTGACGTGATAAAGCTCACTTGTCCTGAGATAGCGTATCTTTATCAGGTCAGTGCGTTAGAATGCAATATATAAAGGGGTAACTGATAATAAAAGAAAACTTGCTTACAAACACCATGTTATAAATAGTGACTGTGCTTTGGTCTGGGAGATTCAGAGAATCTGGTTGGATAATCCCACGGCATACATCCAAAGCCTATATTTATCAGTTGTCAGAATGTCAGTAATTCGACTTAAAGGACACTTGACGAAGTATTAAGGCAAGACTATTGCCATTACGTTTGCTTTGGTTTATAATTTACCAATTTTCATCAGTTAAACTTCTGTTATTGAAACGTAAGCCAAATCCAAGATGGCCGTCATTTCATCGATACTTTCTGCACCTGGTTGTACTTACTAAGATATAAGGAGTGAACGTTTTGCTTCAGTATTAAACACTGTCCCAATTTCGTTTTATTAGATGAAAAAAAAAAAAAAAAACAATTGTTTTATCTGTTTCATTTCTAGTGGTTCGGTTATAAAAGAAGTAGCTCGATTCTATTTCAAACCATACATCTTTCGTAAAATTTTGAGCCAACGCATGACAAAACCTACAATAAGACATGTGCGCCCAACGAAGACTACGATCAGCCTGCGCATCCGCGCAGTCTGATCAGAGTCTTCGTTGTGCGCTCTAAGGATAGCTAAGGGCTCAATGCTCCTTCATGCAGCAAGATAAGTCTCTGGTTAGACTATATGTATGCGCAGGCTGATCCTAGTCTTCGGTGTGCGCACGTCTTATTGTAGGTTTTGTCGTGCGCTGGCTCTCTTGATTTTCACAAACTTTATCACCTTCAGCTTTTCTTTAACATAGAGAATCTTTCACGAGTGGTCATTTCATATGATTTTTATGAAACGAGCCTTCGGCGAGTTTCATAAATTTCATATGAAATGACCACGAGTGTAAGATTCTGTTTATCCTATGACCACTTTAAATTGGATTTTATCGCCTTTAAATTTGACATTTTTTCCACAAAAAATGCATGGCTGACATGGACGTCGTCATGACGTTACATAATCCCGCCAAAGTGTTATTACGATTTTTCTTACACGACGTTATCCACTGCTTATCAACGACGTCATATGACAAACATTTCTTGTCAATCCGTCATATTATTCCAGCCAAGAGGCATTGAAGTACTATTGAATCGATGTTGATTTGTTATGGCGATGTCGAAGTAACGTTGATTGACGTTGTTTTACCGCTGTGTGCTCATTTGGTAAATATCAGTATTATATACCCAGTAAATGTCCCGATTACTTTATACAGAAGTAAATGGTCAATGTTTGTTTCCAAAATGACCGTAGTCAAGTTCATATTTCCTGTATATAAGAGGTCTCGTTCACAATAGAAATGCTTTCAAATATGTCCCTTTCGATACTAAAATTCGGCAGCCATCTTGTCGTGCGTATCGACTGAAATAACCTAAATCAAAACAATTATTTCTTACATGCTTGTCACTGAAATATAGAGATTTCTCAGTGAAATCGAAAACGATATTGTCACTGTTTCAAACAGTGACTGATATCAATTTTATTTTTCCCTGTTTGAGACTACTTTTTTCTCAAAATTTATTTCTGTGGTCAGTTTTTTCATTGTCAGATGATTGAAAATTAATGAACTGTTTAGCCAATTCACACGTCTCGAGGAAGTTAATGACGTCATTTTTGACGCTGACATCACGTATTTTGTCGCGCGACGATAGATCTGTCCCCACCTTCTTTGGGAAACTAATCTCTCAATTATTTCAGTAACCATTCATAAAAATGCCGTCCCAAGCTATTTCTCAGGTGCAAACTTTTTGTTTACACCCAATATTATACCCAGTAAATACGTTGGACACCATTAAAATTGACGCGAAACGACCGGGAACAAAGTAAGTTTTCTCTGAGTGTGAGTGACGCGATTAGAGAAGCTAAATATTGCCGCTTTGAAGCATGTAAGAAACAGAAAATTTGATTCACTTATGAACACCAAAGCTGGTATTTTCCCTCGTGGCTACGCCACTCGTGAAAATACTGGTTTTGGTGTTCATTCGGTGAAATAATAATAATAATAATAATAATAATAATAATAATCGACCTTATTTATAGAGGGTAACACATTTAGTAAACTAGTACTAATCTTCCATGTGGCCCTCTTTTCCTGGGTAGAAACCAGTACTACGCAATGTGGATAAAGTCTCTTGCTCAAGGAAACAACACTTGTCGCTTTTGGGGTTCGAAACCGGTACCTCTCGATCCCGAGTCCGATACTTTACCACTGCACCACAGCGCTCCGCATTCGATCTTACATACGAAAAGTCAAATATCCTCTATTGGCTGTGACAAGATGCATAAAGCGCACATTATGCTACCAAATATGAACTACCTGCAATATGTTTAGATATTCAATAACATCGTTTAGGAAATCAGAGTATTTTTGAAAGAAACAAAATGAACACCTCGGTGAAAATGGCGCCCTGCGTTGGGAAGGGTCAATGTTTTGATGACGTCACATCCACTATTGTTAACGATGTCTTCATTTTGGCGCCATTTGGCGTGTGTTTTCTTTGTGAAGGAAGACACTAATACTGAATTACTTTCCATTTCAAACCACTTAATAGTGCATAATCTCATTTTACGTTCAGATTTCTTTGCCAGGCAATCCTGAATTCTGGCAGACAGGCCAAGTTTGTGGTATATAATAGGTTATTGACTTTATATTATGAAATATTCGGAACTCGTGCGCCCTTCGCCATATGAACTCGTGCCTCATATTTCACAATATAAAGTCAATAACCTAAATTTACATTGTGTAATTATTGCATGTCATATTGTATTGTTAAATAGAATATGTTATGAATATCCCAAATGATGGTATGAAACATTAACGATACTTATAGGTCATTGACTTTATATTGTGAAATATTCGGCACGAGTTCATATGGCGAAGGACGCACGAGCTTGCGAGTGCGTCTCCGCCATATGAACGAGTGCCGAATATTTCACAATATAAAGTCAATAACCTTTTTATTATATACCCAAAACTTGAACTGTCTACTAGAATTCAACATTGCCTGGTATAGAAATCTGAACGTAAAATCAGATTATATATCTTTAAGTGGTTTGAAATGGAAAACAATAAAGGACGTTAAGTGTCTCCCTATACGTTGAAAACCACGCCCAATGGCGTCAAAGCGAAGACGACATTAACGTAGGTGGATGTGACGTCATTAAAAACATTGACGTTTCCCAAAGCAGGACGTCATTTTTTTCCGAAGCGTCAGTTATATTTCTTTCAAAATACTCCTGAGTATTGAAAATTTAAACAGATTGCAGGTAGGTCATATTGAACAGCATAAAATGCGCTTTATGCACTTGACAGAACTTATATTCGTTTTGTTTTGCGTTCTTTCTGTCGATGCGTACGACAAGATGGCTGCCGATGTTTCATCTTGAATTACATAGATTTGAAAGTAGTTCTATTGAGAAAGAGACTGCTTATCTACGGGCAATATGAACTTGACTACTGGCAATATGGAAACATATTGACCGGTAACGTCTGTACAAAGTAAACGGGACATTTTCTGGGTATATAATAATGTATTATATTGTATTGTTGTATCGTGTTCACTAGGATGAGGATTAAACTCCGCAGTTACGGGCGGCTCTTCTGTGGCGGTTTGTTTATGTTGTTGTTTGTTACTTGCTGTGTGTGTCACTTGTGTCTTTTGGTTTTGGATGGCCATATGGCCGTTTTGTGGGAAAGTAACTGTCCTTTTGGCCTTCCTTTGTTTAGGTTTCCATTATGGTCTGGTCGCTTAATGTTTGTATTTCTTTCCCTTTGGTGTCTTTTATGGGTGGAGTAAGTTAGTTGTATCAATTCCTGATCTTTGTTTTACTTCTACTTTGCAGACGACGACAACATTCCGGATTTCCCAAAGAAATGCTTCATAATATAAGAATGTTGAAAACTTGAATATAATATTGTTTTAAAATGCTTTTCAGGTGTTTTCTTGCATTATTACATGTGACTTGAAACTGTAAGACGTAACTCTTGACGTCAAATCGGCTTTTTTGATGTTATTTGGTGTAGGGTACCTATGTTTAAAATAGTGTAAACCTGAACGTATTTTATTAGTTTGGATGTCAGATCGTTACTAACATACCAATATATTTGAAAGCATTTATAATTCATTTCGCCAAAATTCCCAGAAGTTCCCTTTTCGTTTGAAAATGATTTTCTCTGGTTAAACGTACATTATTTACAACAATAGAATATAGTTCTTTTATGGCAGTTTTGGAGTGTAGTCAAAACGTTTCTGCTGTGCACGAGCTGATGCACTTTTGCACGAGACCGAAGGCCAAGATCAATGCTGCATCAGGTCGTTCACAGTTCGGCCTTGGGCAATAGAGCAATAGACCGTCTATAGCAACTCGGTGCTATAGTTTAGACTATTCTCTAAGCTGTCATGAAATAACTGTTTTATTCCACAATCCTTCATATGGACTGTTTAATAGGCCAGTATACAGTTTCTTAAGAGATATGGTACTTTTTGATCTAGAAAAACATCGCTTTTCAATCATTATTATGACTTTAATAGTATGCATCACGTGAACAAGTCCGTGAAATGAACACCCCTTAAACCCCACTTTATATAGAGAAAACTGGGGTTAACGGGGTATACATTATTTGTCTTATTACTGCTCCAAGACATAGGTTGTGGGTACTCGTTAGAACCGCCTCAATGAGGCGGTTCTAACGAGCACCCTCAACCTATATTTGCAATATAAATAAGAAAAATATTACGGATTTTTACCAGAAATGTATCCATTTTGGAGGTAAGAAAAATGCATTATGCCGCACGGATGTGTTATCGTAATGGTAAACACAACACATATAAAGAATACATTAAATGTGTTTTCACTTGGCTCTTTATAAATATGTTCTAGAAAAGAGTTAGCCTTTGAAAGCAAGGAATACACCACAGAACTGAAAAATATGGAGTGAACATGTTTTCTGGGCCAGACTAGCAAGTATCGGCCAATTAAGCCTCATCAGTGACCCGCGAATATTTTCAAAATGCCACAATAGAATCAATGATCCCAAAAGACAAGGAAATATAAACTACACTGTGATGACGGGCACGGAGAATTTTTAAGGCCGCCACACATTCCCTTAACATTAGCTGTATTGGCGTTAAATAGCACTATTTGGGCTATTCCAAGGTTCAAAGACAGATTCCAAAAGGCATATATTATATAGACCATCGACCGGCTAATAGAACCGTCAAGTACTAAAAAACATTGGATGGCGATATAGTTCACTCAGGTTAAAATTGGTTTAAACTCATCCTATAACAAAAAAAAACACAAAAAAAAAACAAAAAAAAAAAAACACAAAACAAAACAAACAAACGAAAAACCCCACAGCACTTTATGTAGTAGATCGGCTTAAAGACACATTTCTCGATTACATAATATCCTAATGACCTTTTATTAAAGAATCCAGCATTGAGATAAAATACACTTTGGGTATTCAGGCTGTCATACAGGTAGGTGACCAAGAGAGGGTAACAAATTACCTAGGGATATGACTTTGACAAATTACATCTTTTCATTTACACCCGAGTCCTTATTTTGATTTGCATGGAAGAATCAACAGCACTGTTTTCCGATTTTATAATTAGTAGCTATTATTTATAATTACTACAGAAAATACCAATTCAAATATATTGGTATTTTTTACTACCAAAAAACTTTTTTTTTCAGATAAAATCCTGATAACTTTATTATTTCTGCTCTAAACATATATTGTGGGTACCCATTAGAACCACCTCGGCCAAGCGGTTCAGACGAGTACCCACAATTTGCTTTTATAGTGTGACTGCTCGTTAGCACTGCTTCCATGAGGCGGTTCTAAAGAGGACCCACAATATATGTTTTTGAGGAAAAAGGAACATCCCCTAAACCCCACTTTCTATAGAGAAAATGGGGGTTAAAGGGGGTAAACATTATTTTCCTTATTTCTGCTCCAAGTCATAGGTTGCGGGTGCTCGTTAGAATCGTCTCATTGAGTCATAGGTTGTGGGTACTCGTTTGAACCGCCTCAATGAGGCAGCTCTAACGAGCACCCACAACCTATGTTTGCAATATAAACAAGAAAAATAAATTTCATTGTGTTCGTTATTTTAGTTTAAAACTTGAAAAGGTGAAAAATAAAATCTTATTTTTTTTTTCTTTTCTGATATGATTGTGTCTAAAACAAAGAAAATTTTATAGTTCCAGCTTGACTGAAACTATAAAATGCTAATGTTTTAGACATTATATGATTTGTGTATTACATACTTTCAACCAAAATAAAATAAATAAATAAATAAAGGTAAATTGATTGATTAAATTTTGAGGTTAATCAATTCATTTACCTTGTTTGTTTACTTCTTTGCACTTTTGTGTAAAGGAAACAATGGATAGCAGTGTTTTTCCTTTACTTTATTTTAAATAAAAAAGAAGTTATTAAACAATATGTTGTTGGAAACATACTATCACTCAAGCACCCTTATTGAGCCCCCTATTAAACAAGAAATCTGCTCATAATCACTTAGATAAGATAAACCTTTGATGTGCACTATGGTCCGAAGGAAATGTTTATTGTAGATCATTAGACAGGCCACCCCTTTTATATAAGGAAAAAAATGTGTCTTTAATCGATTTAAGCCCCCAGTGGAATTCGTTTTCGCTGACCGTTCCAAGGCGGTTCTTCTGTCGCGGTTTATTTTTTGTTATGGTTTGTCTTTGGGTGTTTGTGTCGCTTATATTAATTTATTTGGATAGCCTATTGGCCATTTTGTGGGAAAGTAACTATCCGTTTGGCTTTCCGCTATTGATGTTTCCATTAGGTCTGTTGTGTCATGTTTGTGTTTCTTTCCCTTTAGTGTCTCTGATAGGAGCTGTGGGTTGATTGTATCGATTCCTGATCATTGCCTCCACTTCTATTTATTTTAAAAAGAAGTCCTGTACTGATATTGGTGACTATCTATTGTTACTCGCTGGGATAGCAGGCTCATGCCCTTCTATACCTTTACTCGGGGCGATATTCATAAAAAAAAACTTTATTATTCAAACATTTAAATAGTAATGTGATAATGATTGTTATGTTTTTGGCTGGTGGTAGAACGTAAAGTGCGTCTTTCGATGTCAATACTTGGGACAATATTCACCAATAACCCTTTATTATTCAAACATTTAGATACTAATGTGATAATGAATGTTATGGTTCAGGCTGGTGGTAGAACGTAAAGTCGTCCTTCGATGTCACTACTCGGGACAAATATCACCAATAACCCTTTATGATTCAAACATTGAAATAAAATGTGGTAATAGTTTTTATGTTTCAGATTTACGGAAGAACTTAAAGCGTGTCATTCGATATCCGAACTTGGGACAATATTCACCAAAAACCCTTTTTATCACATGACGTCGCGTCTGAGAGTGAAATAACGCCGTGTGATAAATTCGATAATTCACTAGTGGATTAAATATGCAAATTAGTTAGATACGCGCCTTAACGTTACATGTACGACGTCCTAAACGACGTTGCGTTTACTAATGGCGGATAACTGACATTTTTGTAAAACAGTCGTGAATAAAATGCGTTTTAAATGTCATATGATAAATAGAATCTTGCATTCCTGCCCATGTTTGCCCATTCGTGCCCATGTATGATTGCATTTATTAAACTCGTTGAGGAAAAGGGATAAAATGCTCGGCAAAGCCTCACATTTTATCCCTTTTTCTTCAACCCGTTTAATAAATTCAACAATACATGAGTACTCATGTAAGATCCTCTATATTATTCCAACATTGAAATAAAACTGTGATAATGATTGTTATGTTTCAGATCGGCGGAAGAACGCAAATATGGCAATTCGAAATTTTGTATTCAGGCGGTATTTACAAGGAATTAAGCGCCATGTGTTCCGACAACGAATAAGCTTCACAAAATGTCTCGTGCTTGCTGGTTGTTTATTTACAATGTGGGTACTATATGACGCTTTCCTAGAAGATTAC
Source organism: Lucinisca nassula (assembly GCA_963580285.1). NCBI lineage: Eukaryota > Metazoa > Mollusca > Bivalvia > Lucinida > Lucinidae > Lucinisca > Lucinisca nassula. Next base: position 19,649,478 of record OY757021.1, read on the forward strand.
TTTAACTTAGGTCTCGGAGAGTGGACGATTCGCCGGACAAATGAGAAACAAGCATGTGTCCATCCCCAACTACAACTTAATAACCCAAATATGAAGCAGTATTTGAGAAAACTGCCACCGATAATGTGTCCGAATGAACCAGATTGGGTTTACACAGAGCATGGAAGGGTCTTTATATCTCGCGAGGCAGTAGCACAACATAGTTTGATTTCCTGTACAATGATTCCGATTTTCATGGAAGATGATGATTTTTCACCATCAAGAGGAAACGAAGTGCAGATGGTAAATGGTTCGGTGTTGAAATATGACGCGTTTATTGCTAAATGTAATGCTGAAGATGGAACAAGTTATGACAATATCCACAACGGACTTACAAGGCGAGAAGATGTTATAAAACAAGCGGTAGCAAAAGTCAACGGAAGCAAGGGTCTAAATGTTGTTATTTGGGGTACTGACTCTATGTCTAGTTTGATGTTCCAGAGGCTCCTTCCAATGACGCACGAATATTTCATTAAAAAATTAGGAGGAATTCTTTTAGAGAGTTATAACATCATAGGGGGCGGAACAACACAAGTATGGGTACCAATTCTAACAGGAAAGACCCAGTTTGAACTACCTGATACGCAGAAAGGCGTGAAAGACGCCAACTTTGTGGATATTTATCCTCTGATTTGGAAAGAGTATGAGAAACAAGGTTACATAACTCTTTTTGCAGAAGATGACCCTGACTTTGCTATGTTTCACTACAAACAGAAAGGTTTTAAGAAACAACCTACCCATCATTATATGCGGCCATTTTATATAGAAGCCGCGAGATACAGCACACCCGTGTATCTGCCTTTTGATAACAGACCATCCAACTATTGCCTGGGGTCCAAACCGCGACCGAAACTTATGTTTGACTGGATTAAAGAATCGTTTGCTACGTATCCAGACCGGCTGAAATTGTCCATTTCCTTCTCCGCTGAGCTTACCCATGATTACAACAACTTCGCCCAGTTCCAAGATCCATACCTCTTAGACCTTCTACAATATATGAACTCTAACTCCTTCTTAAATAATACTGTTGTGATCTTGATGAGCGATCATGGGGCAAGATTCGATAAGATGAGAGCAACGGAACAAGGTAAGATTGAAGAGAGCATGCCTTATTTTGCTTTCCGTTTTCCAGATTGGTTCAAACAAGTTTATTCAACAGAATATAATAATTTTGTGCTGAACAGCAAAAGACTGACAACACCTTTCGATATTCATAAAACCTTACTCGAATTAATAGGTATCTTACAAAGCGAAAGTGACGATAAAATCGGTCCTGGATTGAGTCTATTCAGTGAGGTTCCGCTTGAACGCACTTGCACGCAGGCACACATAAAACCGCACTTTTGCGCTTGTTTGAAGTGGGAGAAAGTGCAGAAGGATGATGCAGATGTTCTTGCCGCTATTGGAAGTGTTATTTATACAATAAATAATATCCTCAAGCCATTTTCATCGGAATGTGAGTCTTTAAGTTTAAAATCCGTAAAGGATGGCTCAAAAATTTCAACAAACGAAAACGTTTTGAAATTTCATGAAAGCCCAAGCGCAGTTGCATATCAACCTGACAATAGTGATGACATGAAGGCGCAGGATGTTCTTATTCTGGTCACATTCTATACAAACCCACAAAACGGGCTCTTTGAGGCGACCACAAGAAAACAAACGAGGGATGGTAAAGTTTTAGTGGATTTAAAACAAATCTCAAGAATAAATAGATACGGTAATTCTTCGACGTGTATAAAACAGAATGCAACGCATCTTTTACCTTATTGTGTTTGTAAAACACATTCAGGTTGAATGAATACATTTGACATGTTATACGCAAGTTTCAAGACGCAAGAGGTTAACATGCAATTTGTAACGTCTACATCTGTAAAACCCAACTTTATATATCGCAAAATGGGGTTTTGCAGTTGTATAAACTATTTGCCTTTTATTTATTTATTCATCATTTTATTTACTTTGTTTTTATGTTTTGTTTTTCGGCCCTTTCAAGACTTTTTCACTTTTTATTTTTTGTCGGCACCTCCTCTCCTTTCGACTCCATATATATATCGTGCAGAGTATATGTAAAATTAAAATTAATATGTCAGACGGATAGATGTAGAGGCACCGATAGATGAAGGGATGGAAGAACCATGTATGTATGTATGTATGTATGTATGTATGTATGTATGTATGTATGTACTTGCCCATGATATGCACATTTTGCGTCGGTATGTATGTGTGTATGTATGTATGTATGTATGTATGTATGTAGTTTGTATGCATGCATGCATGCATGCATGTATGTATGTATGTATGTATGTATGTATGTATGTATGTATGTATGTATGTATGCGCACGCATGTATTTATGGTGTGGCAATACTTACTATTGGATATTAAAACATAAGTGAAGGCAATGATCAGGAATCGATATAATTAACCCACAGCTCGCATCAGAGACACCAAAGGGAAAGAAATACAAACATACAACAACTGGACCATAATGGAAACATCAATAGCGGAAACCTAAAGGACAGTTACTTTCCCACAAAATGGCCAATTGGCTATCCAAAACAAAATAATATAAGCGATACACACACACTCAAAGACAAACCATAACAAAAATAAACCGTGCTTGGAACGGTAAGCGAAACGAATTCCATTGTGTGGGTGTGTGAGAGGGGGGGGGGGGCTTAAATCGATTGAACGTGGCCACAATCATCGCCCTTACTTCCGTCGCGATTTAGACAAATAATTTGTTCAGTTCTCATAAAGCTGAGTCTTAATTAAAAATATATATGAAGAAGCAATAATTATGATGTGATAAGCATAGTGGTAAAAAAATAACAACAACACTTATTATGATGATGAAAGACAATGCATGCGTGCACGTACGTACGTACGTACGCACGTTACGCACGTATGTATGTATGTATGTATGTATGTATGTATGTATGTATGTATCAGCGATCTGAGATGGGTGAGAAAGTGCCTTTTTGTTTTTTTCCAATAAAGAAAAGATGCCATGCATGTTTGTATAAATTTTGCTGATTTGTTTGTATATGTGTTATTACGTCCGTCAATACTATGTATGTATGTATGTATGTATGTATGTATGTATGTATGTATGTATGTATGTATGTATGTATGTATGTATGTATGTATGTATGTTAACACGCATGTATGCGCACAATCAAGCAAGCGCGCACGTGCGTATGTATGTTTGTATGTATGTATTGAAACAAACAGCGTTACTCATTCATTAGTTTTATTTTAACTTCATTCGCGGGCAGCACGATGTGTATGAGAGGATTACTGTATTGTATATCCATCGGCGGCAGAACCGGCTTTTCTTAGCCAAGCCCAACTGGCGGCCCAGAAAACCATTCGGCTTTCCCATCCTTATCCGAACTCGCCACCACTGGTATGACAATATTCATAAGTCTCCCCTCACCTCTCCCGTTTTTTTTTCTTTGCATTACTTTATTTTACAAATATCTTCCAGTTTTGCAAACTGATATTATGGGCAGGTATTTATGAAAAATAACTAAATTAATAAATAGAATATATAAATAAAAACACAAAACAATAACTGTGTTGTGTCCTGCTTTGTTTGTTTGGTTGAGGTTTACGGTCCCCGTCAACACTATTTAGGTCATTTTAGAGACGTTGCTTCCAATTTCGTTGGACTTTTTCCCAATCTTGAGATGAAATGACATCTCAATCCCTGCCGCCCATCGAAAGTAATAAGGTCGTTGTATAACAATTGCTTGTTTGATATCTATGGGATTTTTATAGGCGTAGCTGTTTTGTGGGTTTTTGTTATACTTGCCTTCTATTTGATGGATTTACCGTTCTTCCGTATACTGTTTAACTTAACGCTTTAGTTTTGACGATATCGCCCCTTTAAACACACATGAGAATCACAGATAAATTTAAACTTACAATATCTCCCCTAAGGTTACATTATGCTTCTTCTGTATATATTATCCATTCTATTAACACTTTTAGAGCTATGTTGCCGCCGGTATTGGTGAGTTCCATAAATTAGTATTCTGCCGCTTCCGTTAATTGAAGTGGAGCATGTAGTACTAGTTTATTTAAAAATAATCTGAGAGTTAGATTATCTCCTATCAAATCGCCAATTCTTCGGAAATTAACAATCCTTTCAAAGAAGTGGAATATATTCTAGTATTTCTATGTGCAATGTTTAGAGGTACAGGTGCTGTTCACATTTATGCATCATTCATTTCGCCGTCTGTAAACGGTTTTCTTTAGTTAACATGTCCAGTTTGAAATGTAAGTCTACGGATTTGATATATGTGATAACCTGACATACTGCAAATTGTAACCTGCAGTATGTCGGGCAAACTAATCGCATGATAAAAACACGATTTAACGAACACTATTGTGGAATGAGTACGCCTAAAAAAACACACTTTCTTGTACCGTCAGTTCAAACGTACATGTCGTTCTATAAAAGATATTTCTATACAGCGAGTGGACGAAAATTACTATGACGTCAATTCTACAGCTAGGTTTAAAATTATTAAACGGCATGAAAGTGAATTAAAATGGATTAAATTATTGCTGACACCGTTTCGATTGGGCGTTAATGACAACATTACCATGAGGGTAATATATCTAAAATTACTGATTGTGATATTTTCTCGCTTCTGGACTGCCGAAAGCGTGAAACTAGATCGCACGGCACCAGAAAAAATGGCATTTTTAAACGTAAATTTCGTGCTTTTAAAAGAAACAATACCAGACTGCAGTGACTGTCCATAATATATTTGAATCATTGACGCCACTCAATTCTTGCTTTTCTAAGTTCATTACCCATTTCTGTATTACGGATTCTGGACACCGAGGCGAATAAATTCTACGATAGTTCTAATCTTTTATACGTGCTGCTCTTTTAAGTAGAGGTTATACTCAGCATGCTCTTCGTCCTTTCATCGATTCTGAAATTAATCACAAGCGTCATTACATCAAAATATCCTTCATTGATAAGGGTTTAGATTTTATAGATTACCTAGTATCTTCCGGGACAGTTCGGTAATTCTATCCATTCCTGCTCATTTTCAAAATACTAAAACACCCATAATTTGCTATAAATACAACAAACCTGTTAGATATATCATTTTTAATTAAAATGAACTTGATATTGACTGTTACAATCATGATACCTGTGATTGTAAAAATTCGGTGTATTGCTATCCTGCTGCTGGCCATATTATTACTGGCAATTTAAAAATGTATTCTGATTCTAGGATACGTAGTATAATTTCTAAAGGATCAAAATATCGATTTCGTTCTCAAATTGATTTCAATAAATGTAGAGATGAAATCGCTGCTGCCTTGAATGAATTTGGTAATTGCTGGTGTAAACGAGAGTATGTTGAGCATAAAGCTCTTAAAGAATGTACATATAGCATTCTGAAACTAGTGATCAAACGCATTCTTTTTTATTATCAAAATACGAACTTATTACCTCCTAAACCTAAGACGTCTTTACGTCACCTTAAACTAGGTATTCGAGAATTTCATAAGACTTTTGTTTTGGCTCCGGCAGATAACGCCACTAACAATGTGGTCGTTGTTTGACGGATTCACAATGTTAACACTATTCAGCAAGAACTTGGTGGTACTAAGGCCTATGAACTGCAACCTTTAGCTGTAGGGAAGGCTTTAGTTGATGACCACATTTGTCATTCAGCCACCAAGTTTGCTGTCTGTTTTACAGAAGGCCAAGACAAGCTTCATACGTCATTTTGGTTACCTAAACTTCATAAAAGACCATACAAAAAACGGTTTATTGCAAATCAAGCTCTTGCACCACCACTGAACTCGCCAAATTATTAAGTTCCTGTTTTACTGCAATAAAAAAACATGCGATAAAATATTGCGACGAAGTCTTCGAAATATCAGGTAGAAATCTGTTTTGGTCTATGCAGTTTTAAATAAATTGAAGTCAAGACGTTTTTGTGCTTCAAGTCTGTCTGCTTATGATAATTCCACCCTTTACACTACACTACCTCATAATCTTATAAAAGAAAAAACTTATTGATTTAATTGAATGGAGGTTCCATAGGGAATTCCCGACCCCCTCTATCTTGCATGGAATGTAAGAAATGCATTTTTCACTTCTGAAGAGCATACACATTATACTTTATGGTTATGTCAGAAATTATGTGAAGATATCACCTTTCTACTTGACAATATTCACATAAGATTTGGTACTTAGTTATTTACACAAGTTGTGGGTATTCCGACTGGAACTAATTTCGCACCCCTTGTGGCTGATATGTTTTTGTTTTGTTATGAGAGAGACTTCATGATGCCTGTGATTGTAAAAAATCGGTGTATTGATATCCTGCTGCCGATCATAATATTACTGGCAATTTAAAAATTATTCCTGATTCTAGGATACGTAATATAATTTCTGAAGAACCGAAATATCGATTTCTTGTAAAGCTGATTTCAATAAATGTAGAGATGAAATCGCTGCTGCCTTGAATGAATTTGGTAATCGATGGTGTAAACGAGAGTATGTTGAGCATAAAGCTATTAAAGAATGGACACATAGCATTCTGAAACTAGTAAAAAGACGTAAAGATCGTTGCCTTCACTTCTAATTTTCATGATGTCCCCTTTTGCTGAACATCAATCTGAAATCATTGAAGCTTTAGCTCGACTTCTACGAGGACTGTTCAAATATGAATGCAAGTAGAACGTTTTCTCATGCACTAATGCGACAATCACCTGGAAATAAATATCACAGCGTAGAAAAGCATTTTACCTATACATTGATACCAAACCTGTTAAAATTCTTCCACTTTAGCCATGTATATCGTTCGATAAACACTGTCTACTCTTGTATACTAATACAAAACATGGTTGGAAGAAGGTCAGAGTACGCCGTTGAAATACGGTCCTATATTAAGGATCGTTGTATTCTTGGTATACGATGCAAAGACATTTTTGATGAAATATGTTCGGTTTATGGGCATAATGAAATGTCTTTTCCGACAGTTTTTCGTTGGTGTAAGAAATTCAGCTGTGAGCTAGGCTCAACAGAAGATGCACCACATTGCCGTCGGCCGAAAAGAGCAACATCTGCCAAGATGGTTGCTAGAGTGAAAGAAATAGTTGCTACCGATGCACGATACACCACTAGGCAAATAGCTAGAAGTGTTGGCATCTCATTGGGAGCAACACATACAATTCTGAAACGGGATTTGGAAATGAGAAAGATCTGTGCTAGATGGATTCCCCATCTGTTGACAGATGAGCAGAAAAAGACACGCGTTCAGTGCGCCAAGAAGTTGCTTAAGAAGTTTCCAAATTACAATGCACGGTCTTTCGCTAATGTCGTCACAAGTGACGAGACATGGGTTTACTTTTTTGAGCCAAAACGCAACATTGAGAACAAAATATGGGCAACAAAGTATTGCAAAAGACCATGCATTACAAAGCGGACCATGAGCGTCAAGAAGGTAATGTATGCCATTTTCTTTTCAAATCAGGGCCCTGCTATTCAGGTTGCTATGCCTAAAGGCAAATCTGTAAATGCGAAGTTTTACAAGAATAAAGTTCTTCGAAAATTGAAGAAATATTTCAAAGAACGAAGACCCGCAACTGGTTTGGCCAATGTCAGATTGCTACATGACAATTCGTCATCGCACAAGGCGTTCATTGTGCAAGACTATCTGAAGCAGGAAAAGGTTGTTGAACTCCCTCACCCCCCGCATTCCACTGACCTTGCCCCGTGTGACTTTTTTTTTGTTCCCGCGGCTGAAAAAAATACCTTTCTGGTCGAAAATTTGTACAGCGCAAACACCTCGGTTCTGCAATATTCCAGTGCCTTCATAGTATACCTCGAAAAGACTACCAAAATGCATTCAGTGATTGGATCAGAAGACTGAAAGTTTGTATATCTGTTAAAGGGGAATACTTTGAGGGGACAAAATAAATTTTTCATCGAAATATATCACGGAATCATTTTTATGTGCTTAGTTGCATTCATATTTGAAAAGTCCTCGTAGATATTTGGACGAATCATTAAATATTGACAATACCTATTTCAATGGTTTGGTCAGTCAAATGTATCCCTCAGAACTTCAGGTAAATAAAGCAAATTCTTCTGAAACCGAAGCCCCGTTTCTGGATTTATATCAATGCATTGTAGATTGGTTTTTTTATTCTGCAAAATTTATGATAAATACGATGATTCTGAGCTTGTAAATTTCCCGTTTTTGGATGGTGATGTTCCTCATGCGCCATCCTATGGCGTTTATATTTCGCAATTTATTCGATTTGCCTGAGTGTATAGTCATGTAACGGACTTCAACACTCGTAATAAATTGTTAACTGCTAAACTTCTTAATCAGGGTTATCAGTATCATAAACTAAGCAAAGCCTTTTCAAAATTTTATAGACGTCATTCCGATTTAATATCAAAATTCAATACTGGACTTCAATCTCTTCTGCAACAAGGTCTATCGGAATCCGAATTTGATGGTGACTTAGTTTATAAATTCAGAAAAATATATAACCGCAATGAATTCAGCAACCAATTTCGTTTGTTTGATTTGAGGTTTAACGTCCCCGTCAACACTGTAAAGGTCATTTTGAGACGTTGCTTCCATTTTTGTGGGACTCTTACCCGACATTGAGATGAAATGACAACTCAAGCCCTGTCGCCCAATGAAACCAATAGGGTTTATTAGCATGGACGGTCCGTCTCGCACCGTGGTTCCTGGACACGCTTAGATCCTCTCAGCGGTTTACCAGTACTAGTGTGCGGGCCGGATTCAGCCCTGCGTGGAAGCATCATGCAGCCCATATATTTCTTCAAGCCCCAATGGGCGGGGGCTTGCAACCAATTTCGTAAAACCATTCTTCGATATAAAAAGAATGGATACAGCATAACTGTTATTCAACATATTGCATACATGGTAGTTAACCCAATTATGTCATTGACTGGTCTTATTCTGATGAATGGGGCCAGCATCTACCACGGTCTTGAAGAATCCTTAAGAGTTCTAAGCAATAATGTCTTTATTTTATTACTATTAATATTATTTTATTATTATTATTATTTTGGATAAGCTCTGTCCACTACTAGGTGAACGCACGCTGACTAAACTAAACACATTAGGCGCAAGGCCCTCAGGAGGTGCTGGGTTGACGTTGACGTCACGACGTTGAGTCAAAGTCGAGTCAGGGTCGCTTCAGCGTTGTGTGTTTGCCGGGAATGTTTAATTATTATCAAGTTATTGTTCTTGGACTCATACTAGCCCTCTCACCGCCGTGGTTCGAGCATCGCACGGATCACGTGGTCTTGAAAGGCCCGTTTACCCTCCCCAACCCCCACCCCGAATAAAAAATAAAAAAAAGACTGATATGTGGTGATGGATTTGTAAACAAGTATTAAAATTGTAATATATATTAGCTCTTCTAAATACAAGAGCGACTTTTATTTAGGCATAGCTTCCATTTTATATACGATAGGTATATGTCACAGTGTTGGAAAAAGAACATGACTCGACCGGGACTCGAACCCAGGGCCTTTCGCAACCGTGCTAACACTCTACCGACTGAGCTACCGAGTCACAAGGTCGACCTGCTATATTTTCCCCCTGCCTAATGAGATTCGTCCCGAATCTCTTCTTATGAGTTTCGTCCCGAATCTCTAAGTCCTATCCAGTCCGGCTGCAAGACTTATTTTCATACTATTTCATGCTCTCAGACGCGGTGCTGGACCTACACTGGCCACCAAATGTCACAGGGTTGGAAAAAAGAACATGACTCGACCGGGACTCGAACCCAGGGCCTTTCGCAACCGTGCGAACACTCTACCGACTGAGCTACCGAGTCACACGGTCGACCTGCTACATTATACAGGGTATATGTATATAGCACACTTTTACTGCCTTGTGGTACAAGCAGGCTTTTATAGCGACGTGGTAAAGTGTTTGCTTACCAATCCGGTGGCCCGGGTTCGATCCCCGGCCGGGTAAAGGTGATAGGTTTATTTTCACCTGTTACATTTGGCGCCCAACGAGGGACCCACATGTGCATTTTAAATGTAGTAGGGTGGACTTGTTATATACCTTTTTCTCACAGATAATACGTTAGATTATTAATATTTTCTCACATTTTCTGCAGCATGTTAATACATTTGTTTGCAGACTTCCATACTGCTTGCTGATTTGTAAGCTATTTCCTGATTGGTTCACTTTCGGGATTTCTTTATACTCTATCCAATGATAGTATTGTTTTTATACACGGTATTCCCCAGTTTAGTAGCGTTGACCTTACAGATCTAGTCTATTTTTAGACTGTAAAGGCTGGTAATAAGAATTTAACCTGATAATTGCTGATTATTGTCTTAAACCAGCTTATTTTCCAGTTTTCTGCATTATTTTGCATGTACTGTGAACAAGCATTAGTGAAATTATATTATTCAGCTTTCAGTAGTTTTGTAAAATCAAGCTTTTTCAGCTAGAATACTGCACTTCCAAATTACCATGTTAAAGTTTCACTGTCCGAAATATAAAACCCTTGCTTGTTTGTCCAGTCATTAGCCACTGGTCAGGGTTTCTCTCTGAAACTTTTACAGACTACACCGACGGGTAAGTGATATTTTGTTCTTGGTCTGGCTCAACGAGCTGGAGGCATTTTTTTTCTAGTCTTGTCCAACGGACGAGAATTCTGTCAAGTTTTTCTCTTGATTTCTAAATTCTGAAACTTTATACTGTGAAACTTTAGGCTCATTTTTCACTGGGAATTACACACAACGTTGAAACAAACGCAGTTGAATCGCCGTTGTAAAGAATTAGACTGCATATTGTTAATTAGATCAAATGCCGACTGAAACGTCAAGTTTTTCGGATACGAATTCTGACTATCAGGATGCCTCAATTAGCCCCTTCACTCCCAAAATGCAAACACAGGGGTTTCAAAGTTTGATGCCTATACAAGCACACCGTCCTCATTTGGACATGATTCGGGTATACCTCAGACGATTCTAAAAACTAGGTCAGTATCGTGCGATACACATGATTTTACACAGGGACGGTTTGGGGAAAATGAGAATAATGTCCCACTGTTCTCTCCAGGGGCGTATTGTACATCAACACTTTACCCACAGGAGCAAGCACAGGGTTTTTCACGGGGTCCACCAATATCACACGCTACAGTTTATAGCAACCCCGCAAGGCAGGAAGAACAGACAACTCCTACTCAACCAATGCATAGTTACGCCAGAGTTTTTGTTCCTCAAACACCGACTTTCACTCAAAACACGCTGTATCATAATAGAACAACGTGTATTCCTGAGACACCAGTGGGAACTATGGGTCCTTATGGGGTACATAATACAATGAGATCCCCAGGTGGCATGGGGTCGGGGTACAGAACATCAAATGAGCAAATAAATTCAGCATCAGTGCCCTGGCATGTGAAACCAAAAGTGACATTTGACCCTCAAATTGCTAATCAACCCGCATTAGTGAGCCCTCAGCAGCAGTCTTCTACCATGTATACTGCTCAGAACATGTCGAGTTCATACATACAGCATACTCCATCTGTACCTGTAGAAGCGACGACCTCGGGTATGAACCCGGGCTTGTCTAGTAACTCACTTATGACGCATTTACGGCATCAAAATAATTCCCCACCCCCTATAAATGACAGAGGGTATGACACCGAGCTACCATTCCAAGTTCATGGTAAGCTTACTCAGGGTTTTACTTCATTACTGCCCAGCTCATTACAGCAAAGCTGTAATTTACTAGAGCCAGTAGCCACCTGCAATCAAAAGGAAGTATCCCCATATGTGGTCGCAAATGCGCAGCAGACAGTCAGCCCTGCAGAGCAACTCATATCCCAACTCAGTCAGCTTTTGGGAGTAACAGGCCCACCTCATTCAAACAACCGTCAACTGGGTTGTAGTTCGAATGGTCCGCCTCAAATAGAACATGTTCAGAGAACAACTACTTCAAACAGTGAGCCCTCAATTTTCCTATCAAGTGTTCAACCACTAATACAAAATAGCCCAGTTGTTTCTTACTCTAATACCGCGAATTTAGATCAAAACCAAAACTTTACTTGTAATCAACAGGGACTACCCTCTTCTAATGCGGAATCCAATGTAAGTGGGGTTTCGGGGCAAAAGAAAAAGAAAGCCTTTGACCCCGACTCTTTAGATGGGTCTGAAAAAGGCCCAGAGATTTCTGAATATTTGATTCATTTTGAGCAGATCGCGCTTTGGAATAATTGGACGCGCAATGATATGGCTAGAGTCCTATGCATTAAATTGAAAGGGGAAGCACAGAAGTTATTAAGTAACTTAACTTTGGCTGAATTGTCTAGCTATGAGGCTCTCAAACAAACATTGAATCACAGGTTCAATCCAAAAGAAAGGCAGCTTGCTTATAGGTGTGAGTTTAAAAACCGCATACGTCAGAAGAATGAGAGTGCGGTTGATTATGGGTCAGCCCTTCGCGCATTAGGCCGTAAGGCATACCCTGATATGTCCACTGAAGCATTATAAGTGCATTTAGTAGATCAGTTTCTGACCGGGATAGGTTCATTTGACTTGAGGAAACATGTACAGTTGCAGCACCCGAAAAATCTAGATCAGGCTGTAAACTTGGCACTTGAGTATACTGCTATTTGCAACGTGGATAAAATCGTAAAACCGCCATTAACTGAGTCTGAGGAAATCAATAAGGTCACCGCGGTTACGTGCCTTAGACCTTACGAAAATTACCCTCGTGAGGAATATGAGACATTGATTGGCCAAATCGTTGAGAAGGCATTTGATAAAGCATGGGATAGAAAAGAGAAACTTTCAGGGGGTGAAAACTACACAGCACGGTCTAGGTCCCCTTCCCCTGGGCCCAACCATCGGGGTGGTCGTTATGGCTCGAAACGAGTAACATTTAGTGAAAACACTAACTCCTGGGAATCTTCCCCAAGGCGCTTTGCTCCGAGACAGATCATTTGCAATTATTGCAGGGGCCCCAACCACATCGAACGGTTTTGTAGAACAAAAATCGCCGATGAGGAAAACCGTAAAAACGGGGATCAAACTCAGAAAAACTCGGAAAACTAGAACGGACTGATTCAGAACATGTCTTGGCCTGTGGGTCAGTCCATAATAAAAATAGGCCACATTTATCGCAGGATGTAAACGCATCAGTGTGTGAAAATGCAGGTTTTCAAAATAGTACATGTATGACAAAGGCAGACAGAACACACAACTTTCAAGACAATTTTTCTAGAAAGCCTCTGAAAAATACACATACTGGTGGTACATATACATCTCAGCCTGTCTGTAAACAACAGTCACTTGTAAATAACAGTCAGTATAACAAAGATGTTTGTAACTCAGATCAACATTCACCAGGGCGGGTCTTGCAAATTACCTGTTTAAAACAACCACCTCCCAATAACAATCAAATGTGTGATATTTTTAACGGTTGCAATCAGAGTAGGGTTGTTAACGCAAGTGAGCAGAGGCGCAGCTTAAATAATCAACACTGTGACAAGGTAACTGTAGGAGAGATAACTTTTGCAGAAGATAGTCCTCATGGTTCCACTGATACTACACAGTGCAGCTCAGAGAAAGAAATGTTAGGGTGCTTTGATCAGTCACAATGTTTAGGTCACCGAGAGAGATCACCTGATGAAACTTGTTTATCGAACTCTTCACAAGTATTCTTCAAGTCAAGGGAAACTACTCTGAATAGAAATAGTCTGAGTTTAACAAATTCAGAAAAAGGAAATCCACCAAAACCAAAACATACATGCTCGGTAGGTTACACCGAGCAAATGCCTCTGTTTGAAAAAGCCGGTACGGTACTGTTAAATAGTTGTGCGAGACATATGTCTCCGGGAAATATGTGTATTAATGGAACTGTGCAGGATGGTAAATGCGCGGAAAATCAAACTTATGGAGCTCGAAACGAAAACAATGGGCTTTCTGTGGGTACTTGTCTGAGACAAACATGTTCAGGCATGGATACTAACAGAATGCCACAATCAATTGATAAGGATTTATTGGCTTGGGTAGTGCAAAGGGAGATGTGAAGGCTAATAAAACAACAGAACAACATTTATACAGAAACGAAAAGCATTCTGAACTGAGCTGTGATGGAAATCATTTGGGCACTCAGCTTCAACGGAATGGTTTTAGTAAAAGGACTTCTTGTTCTCCCTTGGGTCTGTGTCGAGAGCCCGGGCAGTGTTGCGTGAAAACCAGGTTTCCTGCACGGTTCCAGGAGTGCATCATAATAGTCAACGAAATGTCGGTTTTGAGAACACAATGACTGATAATAACACATTAGGACATTATCGTTGCCTATGCGGTGTGCCTCCAAAAAGTTTGACTTCTAGTCATAGCTCTACAGTTGATAAAGTATCACAAAATCCGTTCTTTGAACATGAAAATACACCAGTCTGCGTGACTGACTGTTCAATTAACAGTTCTTTAAAGGATGGATTTCGTGTGACTTCATTGAACCCTGACATTTTGGGAGCATCTGGTTTTCATTCTAACGAAACTCTAACCCCATCCTCCATTCATGATAGTTGTCAAGGAAACAGACTATCCGATACTTCTCAAAGTTTATGTTCCAATAATAGTCCGGGGTCCCGTACTTTAAAAAGTGATAAAGAAATTAATCGAGTAACCAGTCACTTGAATGGTACAATGGATAATAGCCCGGGGTCCCGTGCTTTAATGAGTGATGATGATATTCATGATATTAGTCAGGGAGACGGGCACTTGAATGCTACAAGGGATATTAGTCCGGGATCCAGTAGTTTAAAAACCGAAGTTGAAATTAGTCGGGGAGATAGTCACTTAAATTGTACCATGACAAATAGATGGAGTGCTTATAGTCCTGAAATGAAACAAGGGTCTCGTCACAAGCCTGATTTAGACCATGAAAGTAGTCGGGGAGCCTGTTTATCATATAGCCCTATTCAGAATAGTCAGGTGGCTGGTCTCTTGAACAATGGCACTTATGATAGCCCTGGAGCTGGAAAGTTTCAAAGCAACTTGAAAAATTTTCAACCTATTGATGCATCATCAAATAGGTCTACTTATAGTCCCGGTGCTAGTGAAATAAAACATAACGCTCCTTGTAGTCCAGTCACTTGTACTTCAAATGTTTGTCGTGGAAACAACTTGGGTCTGGGTGTTAGTTGTACAGAACAAAAAGGGTCACAATTGGGGCTTGGCAAACCTGGAGAGTCTGTTTCACTTGTTTCATTATATGATTATGGTGAAGATATTTGTTATGGAGATGTTTCTGTTGCACAGACAGAAGGTAAGCTAGTTAAGACTTCATCCATTCCCATCTCTATGTCACGTGAGCTAGCTGTAGAAACAACAGCTTCTAGTACCATCAAGAGTTATCCTTCAGAGACTCATTCACAGAAAACACCAACAATATGTGACCCTATGGTTACAGTTCAGTCAATACATGGTATAGGCAATGAAAGAAATATGTCTGGCGCTTCAATGTCAGAGGGTGACAAATCTGAAAGTTTAGTAGAGTATTTATGGTCTGATAGACTACTGTCAAAAAGTCAGGCTGAAAGACAGCAGCCAATAAACAAGCAAATTGTACATTCGCATGTAAGTGTAGAACTTCCTTGCCGAGACAAATTTAAAAACTGTTTACCCTCGGACATAAAACCGTCAGAATGTCATGAAAAATTAAATGTGTCTGATTCGAAATTTTCTATGAGTTCTTTGACGTGTAATAGCCTTGATAGTCATAGTTCTGATTTGAAGCGTTCTTTTGTAGACACTTCTTTGAATTGTCAACCGCATAGCACTTCTGTGGATGTCAAAGTACCCGAAGGTACTACAGAAACAGAAGAGCTATCCTCATTTGAGACACACTTGTCTTCGAAGGAAGAAAGTATTTCATACACACTTAGTGGGTCATGTTACTATGTAAATGGTCAACTCGGTACATACCGAGGAAAATTTCTGATTGACACAGGTTCTAGTGTAAGTGTTATAGCAACACGGGCCCTGAATCAGTTGAGTTCAGATATTGTCATACAGCCCACTGAGCGTAAGGTCCGAACTGCAAATGGTGGCTTATTAGATATAGAGGGAATATGTTGTCTTCAGATTCGGCTGGATCATTTGACATTCGAACAAGAGTTTATAATTGCAGATATAGATAAATCCTTAGGGATTCTTGGTGTAAATTTTTTAGATGACAATTATGCAGATTTGAAAATAAACAAAAGGCTTTTGAAAACAAAGTCTGGAAAAATAAAATTGCATAAAAAAGGTGCCCAAATGTGCAATAAATTACAGTTATGTGAGAATGTTACAATACCAAGCATTTGTTAAGGCATACATGACAGGAGGCTGTAAGCCACTGCTGAATATTCTGGAACCATCAGACAAATACATTGACAAGGGGCTCTTTGTTGCTAGAACATTGGTAGACACTACTCATAGTGAAATGACAGTATCTGTGCTCAATGTGAGTGACAGAAAATTGAAATTGAAGGAAAATACTACCATAGGCATAGCTCATCCTGTAGATCAGGTATCAAATTATGCAAATGGCGATAATAATCAAAACCCTGAAAGTACAGATATACCAAGAAGTTCTGAATTGCCAGATTTTCTTAGACCCTTAGTTGAAAATATGACTCCTGATTTGAACGATACTGAAAGGGAGCAAGTGAGCAATTTATTAGGAGAGTTTCAAGATGTTTTTATGTCACCAGGTGGGAAGCTAGGTCAAACAAATTTAGCCGAACACTATATTGATACTGGTGATCATAAACCATTTAAATTACCATGTCACCGGATTCCTATGTTCAAAAGACCTATAATTGAAAACGAAATGAAAAAAAATGCTAAAACAAGATCTAATTGAACCTAGTACTAGTCCCTGGAACTCGCCTATTTGTTTAGTTTCAAAGAAACAGACTGGGGAATGGTGGTTTTATGTAGACCTTAGAACTCTCAATGCAATAACGAAATTAGATTCTTATCCCCTTCCCCGCATAGATGAAACTCTCGAAAGGTTGTCAGGTTCACAGTATTTCCATACGTTAGATATGGCCAGTGGTTATTGGCAAATTTCCTTAAATAAGTCAGATCGGCACAAAACAAGCTTTGCTATACCCGGAATGGGTTCTTTTTCCTTCAAAGTCATGTGTTTTGGACTCAAAAATGCTCCAAGCAGCTTTTCTAGACTAATGGAGATAGTATTAAGAGGCCTACAATATGAAAAATGTTTAGTATATCTAGATGATATCATTGTCTTAGGTAAAGACTTTCAAATATCTTTGGAAAACCTCAAATCAGTCCTTTTGAGACTTCGTCAAGCAAACTTACAATTGAAAGTGAGTAAATGCAAACTATTTCAGAAGCAGGTCGTATTTTTGGGCCATCTTATTTCACCAGAAGGTATAGCATGTGATCCTGAAAAGCTACAAGCAATCAAATGTTGGCCAGAACCTCAAGATAAAAAAGAGATCAAAAGTTTTCTTGGTTTAATAGGATATTACAGAAAAATGGTTCCTTCTTTTGCTGAGATAGCTTTACCTCTAACTCGTTTAACAAAGAAAAGAGTAAAATTTTATTGGGGTTCTGAGCAACAGATTGCATTTCTGAAGTTAAAACAATGTCTTGTAAGACCACCGATATTAGGGTTTCCTTTAGAGTCAGAAGGACCGTTTGTTCTAGATACAGATGCCAGTGGATATGCAATTGGAGATGTACTTTCACAATACCAAAATAATGTAGAATGTGTGATAGCTTATGGTAGTTCCACACTCAATGCAGCACAGCAAAATTATTGTACAACAAAGAGAGAATTATATAGTGTTGTTTACTTTATACAACACTACAAACACTATTTGTTGGGGCGCAAGTTTATTCTTCGCACGGACCATGCTCCTTTAATCTGGCTCTGTAATTTTCGGGAACCTTCGGGAATTTTGGCTCGATGGCTTAGCATTCTAGGCTCATATGAATACCAAATAGAATATCGGCCTGGTAAACTTCATACTAACGCTGACACATTAAGTAGAAAGCCGAGAAGGCCGTGTCCATTCCCAGAGTGTGGGGAATGTAAACACACAGCAAAAACCAATTATAATGAGTGCACAGATCAGTTATATGCTACTGCAACAGAATCCACAACCGAGGAAACAGAATTAGTTTCAAATTGGCTCTGTTTCTGGTCAAAAGATGAATTAAAACAGTTGCAAAATAATGACATTTGCAAACAAGAAATTATTAGATTAAAGCAAAACAGTGATCAGAAACCTCGGAAGTCAGAGGTCAATCATATCCATAGGGATGTCATTACATATTGGAACCAGTGGGAACTGTTGCATTTGCATCAGGGATTACTTTATAGAGAGGTTGAAAATAGTTCTTGTACACGACTAACCCAACTGATTGCACCAAAAGAAATGAGAGATATGATATTCTCACAGCTACATGAGCAAAGGTATGCTGCCCATTTGGGTAGAGATAGAACAACCGCCGCAATAAAAAGAAGATTCTACTGGCCTGGTATTACTAAAGATATTGCCATGTGGTGTAAGGAATGTCAGATCTGTCAACGCGGAAAGCCTGGTCCTGGAAGGGGCAGGAACGCACTTGCACAGTTCAGAGTATTTAGACCAATGTCGGTAATTGGTATAGATATTCTTGGACCTCTAGTATCAACTTATGCAGGAAATCAGTACATCATTGTTGTCAGTTGCTATTATACCAAATGGGTGGAAGCTTTTGCAGTTCAAAATCATACAGCTGCTACAGTTGCTGATAAGTTAGTTCAAGAAATATTCTTGCGATTTGGTTATCCCATTCAAATTCATAGTGACCAAGGGAAAGAGTTTGAATCCCAGCTTTTCAAACATCTGTGTAATTTGCTTGACATTGAAAAGAGTAGAACTACCCCCTATCACCCTAAAAGTGATGGTCTTGTTGAAAGATTTAACAGAACCCTTTTGGCTATGCTGTCCTGTTTTACCGACAGAAATCAAAGGGATTCGGATGACCATTTGCCTTATGTACTTGCAGCATACAGGGCTACCCCACATAAAAGTACAGGTGTTAGTCCCAATTTATTAATGTTTAATAGAGATATAGATTGTCCCATTAATGTTATGGTAGGGCCTACACCCAATTCTAATGCAGTAGAATGTCCAATTCATTATGTTCAGTGGGTACAGACAGCAATGATCAATGCGTTTCATTTCACACATGAACAGTTAGGAAAGGCTGCAAGCAGACAGAAACGTGATTATGATCGTAACCTGAAACCCAGAGAATATCAAAGGAATGACTGGGTTTGGCGGTTCTATCCTCCCTCTGCTGGGTTAAAATTAGGCATGGGGTGGGTTGGACCGTATCTGGTAGTAAAACGTGTCTCTTATTTGACATATGTTATTCAGAAATCTCCTGATGAAAATACCATTGCTGTTCATGTGGATGACATCAAACCCTTTTTCGGGAAAAGACATCCAAGAAGTTGGCTGGACTTACCACCACCAAATGAGAGTGAACAAGTTGATTCATCCATTATGGGCAGACACCCGATTGAACGGAGTGGAGAAGCTCCGGTTCAAATTAGAACACGTAGAGAAAGGCCTGTTAGGCCTCGACAGATTTATAGTCCTGGGTAAATCCAGGAATGAAACCAAAATAAAAAAAAAAAAAAAAAAACAACATTAAGATAGTAATATTGTTTCTTACATGGGCAATATTGCATAAAAAAAAACAATAAAAATTAGATAGATTTCCACATTATGCACACTTTCACGCTGCACTTTATATAGATTTATTAAACACTGTGGTTTTCCGAATATTATGTAATCATGCTAAACAAAGTCTGCATTTTTACTGCAGAAGCCATATTTACTATTATTGGTGTAAAATGCCAATAAAAAATAAGAATTTATCTTAAGCATGATTAAATGGAAATTCTATAAAAATTCGTATATACATAAACATATCTATAGACATGGTAAATATGTTGATCATGTAAATATGTGATTAAATATTATCATGTTAGTAATATATTTGTAAATAGAATTAATAAAAATAAATAAATAAGGGAAACTGCAGTACAATTTTCAATTAAACTGAAGAAGGTTCTGGAGGAGTCATGGTCTTATTCCAGTTATGGCAACTCCACCAAGTTCAATCATCTTCCCAGACGGGGGCATGCTTTGCCCTGTTGAGGGTTGCTCCACCCAGTTCTTCAGGAAGTACAAGGCCTACATGACCCACTGGAACAAATTCCATGAGCGGCAGGTTACATTGTGGAGATGCAATGCCTGTGGGAAGGATTTTGGAAGAAAGACAGATGCGCAGCAGCACCTACGTAAGACACATCGTTTGTCTATAATGCCACGGAAAAAGGTCAACAACTTATTCATTCACCCTGGAGGTTTATCTAGACCCAGGCCGTCAACCACCAACAACAGACGGGAAGTACAAGCTGAAGTGAGAAAACAGCAGGTAGCAGAGTGGCAGGAGTCCCATCCTGCCACGTTTGGTAACCGGGAACAAGCCCATCTACTTCCCGAAATGGCTGAGGAACTGGATTATGAAGATGACTTGTAAACGCTAGGCTCTCTGAAAACCATCTCTCTCTCTCTCTCTCTCTCTCTCTCTGACTATGGACCACGGCTATGGACCGCGACTATGGACCACGGCTATGGACCGCGACTATGGACCACGGCTATGGACCGCGACTATGGACCACGAGGACATGGTTGGAAGATAGATCTTCAAGCATAAAATATTTTTTCTGAAATTTATTGTAAATCAGCTGAATATTTTTGTTTTAGTTAAAAGCTGAATTTATTTTAGGCGTCATAACTGTTTTGAACTTTCATTTCTTGAAAAAAAAATTAACTAGTATTTTTTTTTTTTTTCAAAAGGGGGAGAAATGTAGTAGGGTGGACTTGTTATATACCTTTTTCTCACAGATAATACGTTAAATTATTAATATTGTCTCACATTTTCTGCAGCATGTTAATACATTTGTTTGCAGACTTCCATACTGCTTGCTGATTTGTAAGCTATTTCCTGATTGGTTCACTTTCGGGATTTCTTTATACTCTATCCAATGATAGTATTGTTTTTATACAGGGTATTCCCCAGTTTAGTAGCGTTGACCTTACAGATCTAGTCTATTTTTAGACTGTAAAGGCTGGTAATAAGAATTTAACCTGATAATTGCTGATTATTGTCTTAAACCAGCTTATTTTCCAGTTTACTGCATTATTTTGCATCTACTGTGAACAAGCATTAGTGAAATTATATTTTCACTTGATATTTTCATATGAAGCCTTATTCAGCTTTCAGTAGTTTTGTAAAATCAAGCTTTTTCAGCTAGAATACTGCACTTCCAAATTACCATGTTAAAGTTTCACTGTCCGAAATATAAAACCCTTGCTTGTTTGTCCAGTCATTAGCCACCGGTCAGGGTTTCTCTCTGAAACTTTTACATACTACACCGACGGGTAAGTGATATTTTGTTCTTGGTCTGGCTCAACGAGCTGGAGGCATTTTTTTTTCTAGTCTTGTCCAACGGACGAGAATTCTGTCAAGTTTTTCTCTTGATTTCTAAATTCTGAAACTTTATACTGTGAAACTTTAGGCTCATTTTTCACTTAGGAAACCTTTCTTTAGTTATTTATCTCAGCTGATCTCTCTCTTCAGTAAAATACTTGTACAATTTTTTTCCACAACAGCTATTCGTCAACCTCACATCCGCATTTGAGCATTTGAAAATCTAGTGTAGAGATCACGAATACAAGTAGTCTACCTTCAGGGTTGTGTTTATTTCCCAGGCCAAGAGCTTGAACCTCACTATACGATCGCGTCGCGGGTCCTCATTGGTTTTGCAACCAGAGAGAATCCGCGTCTGCTACAAAACTCCTTGAGTATCATTTCACGTGATTCTTGGACTCCCAGAACTTCGAGGACGAATTTCAATGTGGAGGGGGACAATGTCACAGGGTTGGAAAAAGAACATTACTCGACCGGGACTCGTACCCAGGCCTTTCGCAACCGTGTGAACACTCTACCGACTGAGCTACCGAGTCATACGGTCGACCTGCTACATATACAACTGCTGTTCGCACACTGAAACAAATACTAGTGATCATCACGGAAACACACCTATATAATTTTGACCCCCTAAAACCCCAGTTTTATATAGTAAAACTGGGGTTTGCAAAGGTAAACCTTTTTTTTCTTATTACTGCTCTGAGATATAGATTGTTGGTACTCGTTAGAACCGCCTTGATGAGGCGGTTCTAACGAGTACCCACAATCTATATTTTGAGCAGAAATAAGAAAAATATCACGCGGTTCTAACGAATACCCACAATCTATATTTTGAGCAGAAATAAGAAAAATATCACAATTTTTCAGCTTAAAACGTTCCTTTTTAGGCGGTAAACTTGACAATGTATTTTTATAGGCGTGTTTTCGTAATGATAGATAGTCTAGAATATAATTTGAGATGTCCGCTTAAGGTCACATCAATTCAGCTAAGTACGATACGGTGAAGTTAAGCCACTGAGACACCCTAGAAGGGAAATCTACTCCTGACTTATATACTTGCTTTGGTACTCTGAATTTAGTATTAAGAAGTTAATGAAATATATTTTTTGATGTCTTACTTGTGAATTTTACTTATAATCACCAAAGCTCCTAATGCTTAATGTATTTTCAAATGCTATTGTCAATCGATCGTTTATATGCAAGGGTGTTGAAATCCCGAACACATTTCAGAAAGTATTCCCTGGAGGAATTATATTTTGTACATAATTCAATGATCTGTATTCTTTTGTTGTTTACTTCCCTTTTTAGTTCACCTTTCACATAGTGACAAGGTGAGCTTTGTGGTCACATTTTGTCCGTCGTCCGTCGTGCGTGCGTTCGTGCGTTCGTGCGTGGGTAAACAACTTCAAATAAGTATATCACAAAACCCAATGGCCAAACTGTTTTACGTCTTCTGGACACCGAGGCGAATAAATTCTACGATAGTTCTCATCAGTTATATGATGCGGCTCTCTTAACTAGAGGCTATACTCAGCATACTCTCCGTCCTTACATTGATTCTGAAATTAATCATAAACGTCATTTCTTCAAAATATCCTTCATTAATAAGGGTATGGATTTTATAGATTTGCCCAGTATCTTCCGTGAGAGATCGGTGCTTTCTTCCATTCCTGCTTATTTTCAAAATACTGAAACACCTATAATTTGCTATAAATATAACAAACCTGTCATTTTTAATTTCAATAAACTTGTTTCAGATCTTGATATTGATACTAATACTCCTGATTCATGTGATTGTAAAAACTCAAAGTATTGCTATCCTGCTGCTGGTCATGTAATTACTGGCAATTTGAAAATTATTCCTGATTCTAGGATAAGGAATATAATTTCTAAAGGACCGAAATATCGGTTTCCTTCTAAAATTGATTTCAGTAAATGTAGAGATGAAATCGCTGTTTCCTTGAATGAATTCGGTAATCGATGGTGTAAGCGAGAGTATGTTGAGTGTAAAGCCCTAAAGGACTGGAAACTTAGCATTTTAAGACTAGTGAATAAACGCATTTCTTTCTATTCTCAAAATACTAACTTATTACCTCCTAAGCCCAAGACGTCTTTACGTCATCTTAAACTAGGTATTCAAGAATTTCATAAGAAGTTTGTTTTGGCCCCTGCAGACAAGGCCGCTAACAACGTCGTTGTTGTGTGACGGCTCCACTATGTTAACACGCTTAAGCAGGAGCTTGGTGGTACTAAGGCCTATGAACTTCAGCCTTTGGCTGAAGAGAGAGCTATAGTAGATAAACATGTTTGTCTTTCAGCCACCAAGTTTGCTGTATGTGTTAACGAAGGCCAAGACAAGCTTCCTACGCTATACTGGTTACCAAAACTTCATAAAAAACCTTACAAAGCACGGTTTATTGCAAATTCTAGTTCTTGCACTACCACTGAACTTTCTAAATTATTAACTTCCTGTCTTACTGCTATTAAAACGCATGTAATTAAATATTGTGATAAAGTCTTTGAAAGATCAGGAAGAAATCTGTTTTGGTCTATAAAAAATTCGAATGAGGTTTTAAATAAATTGAAATCTAGACAGTTTCGTGCTTCTAGTCTGTCTACCTACGATTTTTCCACTCTTTACACTACACTTCCTCATAATCTTATAAAAGAAAAGCTTAATGATTTAATTGAATGGGCTTTTCACAGAGAAGATTCTCTCTATCTTGCATGTAATGTCAGAAATGCATTTTTCACTTCTAAAGAGCATAAGAATTATACACTTTGGTCATGTCAGAAAGTGTGTGATGCCCTCACCTTTCTACTTGACAATATTTATATTAGATTCGGTACTAAGTTATTTAGACAAATTGTGGGTATTCCGATGGGTACTAATTGCGCACCTCTTGTGGCTGATCTGTTCTTGTATTGTTATGAAAGAGACTTCATTTTGTCGCTTTCCATTGATAACCAATCTGAAATTATTGAAGCTTTTAGCTCTACTTCTAGATATTTAGATGATTTAATAAATATTGATAATACCTATTTTGATGGTTTGATCAGTCAGATTTACCCCCTAGAACTTCAGTTAAATAAAGCAAATTCTTCTGATACCGAGGCCCCGTTTTTGGATT
This sequence comes from Lucinisca nassula, assembly GCA_963580285.1. Taxonomy (NCBI): domain Eukaryota; kingdom Metazoa; phylum Mollusca; class Bivalvia; order Lucinida; family Lucinidae; genus Lucinisca; species Lucinisca nassula. The sequence continues at coordinate 19,674,233 of OY757021.1, forward strand.
TACATCTATCTATTGTAGATGGATTTGTTTCGTGCAAAATTTATGATAAACGCGATGACTTTGATTTTGAGATTGTAAATTTTCCTTTTTTGGATGGTGATGTTCCTCGTGCGCCATCCTATGGCGTTTATATTTCGCAATTAATTCGATTTGCTAGAGTGTGTAGTCATGTAACTGACTTCAACACTCGTAATAAATTATTAACGGCTAAACTCCTTAATCAGGGTTATCGGTACCATAAACTACGCAAAGCCTTTTCAAAATTTTATAGACGCCATTCTGATTTAATTTCAAAATTCAATATTGGACTTAAATCTCTTCTGCAACAAGGTCTATCGGAACCCGAATTTTATGGTGACTTAGTATATAAATTCAGAAAAATATATAACCGCAATGACTTCAGCACCCAATTTCGTAAAATCATTCTTCGATATAAAAAGATTGGGTACAAAATGGATATTATACGACAGACTGCATGCATGGTAGTTAACCCAATCACGGTTGGCAACTTTGCTTCCCTCTTTAATTGCACGCCGGTGGGTCGGGCCTCAGATTCTATGACGGCTCCAACGTAAAGGCTTATTGAAAATTAAAGAGATAATGTTGGTTGGTGCCTGATGCTCTGTCTCTGGTCAGGCTCATCGGAGTCTAACTGTTGGTTTTCTTTTGCTCCGGCGTTTCGGTGGTTTCTTGCTGTCGAGTCCTCACCGTTGTCTCACCTCTGTGGTTCTTTGATTTCTGTGTTCACGGAGATGTTGCACTGATGAGTTAGGAGGCCTTCATGCGGACTGAACAAATTTTTTGTCTAAATCGCGACGGAAGTAAGGGCGAGGATTGTGGCCACGTAAAATCGATTTAAGCCCCCCAGTGGAAATCTTCCACTGACCGTTCCAAGGCGGCTCTTCTGTGGCGATTTATTTATGTTGTTGTTTGTTACTTACTGTGTGTATCACTTGTGTCTTTTAATTTTGGATGGCCATATGGCCATTTTGTGGGAAAGTAACTGTCCATATGGCCTTCCTTTGTTTAGGTGTCCATTATGGTCTGGTCGCTTAATGTTTGTATTTCTTTCCCTTTGGTGTCTTTTATGGATGGAGTAAGTTAATTGTATCAATTCCTGATCTTTGTTTTACTTCTACTTTGATCAAATTTCATGAGAAGCATCATCAGGTAGGGGGAAAAGCTCCATAAAGGTTTTGGGGTGATCAGATTGGAATTCTGGTTGCCACGGAAACAAAAAAGGTTCCAAAGACTTATAATGGGGAAAACGACGTCTCCACTTTTTCTCGGCCATTTCTGATCCGATCTTCATCAAACTTGCAGATAACCAGGAAGGGCTTACAATCTACGTCGAGTTCGAATTTGTGCTGCATGGGATAAACAACTTTGAAGTTACCTGCCCTTAAGCATAAATATAAGTGAAAAATGGTGTCTCCAGCTTTTCTCAGCCGTTTATGATCTGATGTTTTTGTAACTTTTCATAAACGAGGACAAGCATAAAATCTCGGACGGGTTCGAATTTGGTTTGGATCTGACCAGCGGTTTTCCAGTTACATCCCCTTGAGCTCGAAAAATTTTCCCATAGACTTATAATGGGGAAAACGACGTCTCCACTTTTTCTCAGCCATTTCTGATCCGATCTTCATCAAACATGCAGATAACCAGGAGGTGCTTACAGTCTACGTCGAGTTAGAATTTGGGCTGCATGGGACAAACAGCTTTGGAGTTACCTGCCCTTGAGCATAAATAATAGTGAAAAAGGATGTCTCCAGCTTTTCTCAGCCGTTTATGATCTGATTTTATTAGCTCACCTGAGCCGAAGGCTCACTAGGTGAGCTTATAGTATAGGTAGGCATCCGACGTCCGTCCGTTGTCCGTCCGTCGTCCACACCTTTGAACTTGAATATCTAAGTGACTAGCTGGCCAATCCCAATCAAGTTTTATGTGCAGCTTCACTGAGATGGGGGGGTTGACTGCATAAGGTTTTGGACCAGTTTTGATCAGAACTGTGGTTGCCATGGAAACGAAAAGGTTCCATAGACTAATAATGAGGAAATGTCGTCTCCACTTTTTCTCGGCCATTTCTGATCCGATCTTATTCAAAATTGCAGATAACCAGGAAGGCTTACAGGCTATGTCGAGTTCGAATTTGGGCTGCACGGGACAAACAGCTTTGGAGTTACCTGCCCTTGAGCATAAATATAAGTGAAAAATTGTGTCTCCAGCTTTTATCAGCCGTTTATGATCTGATCTTTTTGTAACTTTTTCTTAAACGAGGACAAGCATAAAATCTCGGACGAGTTCGAATTTGGCTTGAATGTGACCAGCGGTTTTCCAGTTACATCCCCTTGAGTGTGAAAATTTTTCCCATAGATTTATAATGGGGAAAACGACGTCTCCACTTTTTTCGATCATTTCTGATCCTATCTTCATCAAACTTGCAGATAACTATGAGTGGCTAACAATCTACGTCGAGTTCGAATTTGGGCTGCATGCGACAAACAGCTTTGGAGTTACCTGCACTTGAGCATAAATATAAGTGAAAAATGGTGTCTCCAGCTTTTCTACGCCGTTTATGATCTGATTTTTTTGTAACTTTTCTTAAACGAGGACAAGTATAAAATCTCGGACAAATTTGGTTTGAATCTGACCAGCGGTTTTCCAGTTACTTCCCCTTGAGCGTTAAAAGTTTTCCCATAGACTTTTAATGGGGAAAACGACGTCTCCACTTTTTCTCAGCCATTTCTGATCCGATCTTCATCAAACTTGCAGATAACCAGGAGGGGCTTACAGTCTACGTCGAGTTTATATTTGGGGTGCATGGGACAAACAACTTTGAAGTTACCTGCCCTTGAGCATAACTATAAGTGAAAAATGGTGTCTCCAGCTTTTCTCAGCCGTTTAAGATCTGATCTTTATGTAACTTTTCATAAACGAGGACAAGCATAAAATCTCGGACGGGTTCGAATTTGGTTTGGATCTGACCAGCGGTTTTCCAGTTACTTTCCCTTGAGCGTGAAAATTATTCCCATAGACTTATAATGGGGAAAACGACGTCTCCACTTTTTCGCACCCATTTCTGATCCGATCTTCATCAAACTTGCAGATAACCAGGAGGTGCTTACAGTCTACGTCGAGTTCGAATTTGGGCTGCATGGGACAAACAGCTTTGGAGTTACCTGCCCTTGAGCATAAATAATAGTGAAAAAGGATGTCTCCAGCTTTTCTCAGCAGTTTATGATCTGATCTTTTTAGCTCACCTGAGCCGAAGGCTCACAAGGTGAGCTTATAGTATAGGTAGGCATCCGACGTCCGTCCGTGGTCAACACCTTTGAACTTGAATATCTAAGTGACTAGCTGGCCAATCCCAACCAAGTTTAATGTGCAGCTTCACTGAGTTGGGGGTTGACTGCATAAGGTTTTGGACCAGTTTTGATCAGAACTGTGGTTGCCATGGAAACAAAAAGGTTCCATAGACCTATAATGATGAAAATGACGTCTCCACTTTTTCTCGGCCATTTCTGATCCGATCTTATTCAACTTTGCAGATAACCAGGAAGGCTTACAGTCTATGTCGAGTTCGAATTTGGGCTGCACGGGACAAACAGCTTTGGAGTTACCTGCCCTTGAGCATAAATATAAGTGTAAAATTGTGTCTCCAGCTTTTATCAGCCGTTTATGATCTTATCTTTATGTAACTTTTTCATAAACGAGGACAAGCATAAAATCTCGGATGAGTTCGAATTTGGCTTGAATGTGACAAGCGGTTTTCCAGTTACATCCCCTTGAGTGTGAAAAATTTTCCCATAGACTTATAATGGGGGAAACAACGTCTCCACTTTTTCTCGGTCATTTCTGATCCTATCTTCATCAAACTTGCAGATAACCATGAGTGGCTTACAGTCTACGTCGAGTTCGAATTTGGGCTGCATGGGACAAACAGCTTTGGAGTTACCTGCCCTTGAGCATAAATATAAGTGAAAAATGGCGTCTCCAGCTTTTCTACGCCGTTTGTGATCTGATCTTTTTGTAACTTTTCTTAAACGAGGACAAGCATAAAATCTCGGACGAATTTGGTTTGAATCTGACCAGCGGTTTTCCAGTTACTTCCCCTTGAGCGTGAAAAGTTTTCCCATAGACTTTTAAGTGGAAAAACGACGTCTACAGTTTTTCTCAGCCATTTCTGATCCGATCTTCATCAAACTTGCAGATAACCAGGAGGGGCTTACCGTCTACGTCGAGTTTATATTTGGGGAGCATGGGACAAACAACTTTGGAATTACCTGCCCTTGAGCATAAATATAAGTGAAAAATGGTGTCTCCAGCTTTTCGCAGCTGTTTATGATCTGATCTTTTTGTAACTTTTCATAAACGAGGACAAGCATAAAATCTCGGACGGGTTCGAATTTGGCTGTAATCTGAGCCTAAATTGGCCATGCCAATGGGCCCAAATTGGCCAAATCCTGTGGCCCCTTAACTCCATTAAACTTATAATGGAAAAAGCTTCAAAAATCTTCTCTAAAACCATGGAGTACAGACCTTAGATATCATATATTGCAACATAAACTAGTCGCCTACATAAATCTTGCCAACCATGCCCTTTGAGTCAAAATTGGCCACGCCCCAGGGCTCATTAGCTCCTATAGACTTATACTGGAAAAAAACTTCAAAAATCTTCTTCTTCGAAACCATAAGGCTCAGAACTTAAGATATTTAGTATATAGCAGTGTCAAGTGGTCTCCTACACTCATGATTTTCTGGTACACAGGTGAGCGATTAAGGGCCATTGGGCCCTCTTGTTCTTTTCTGTCATTAAGCTACAAAACGTATAATGGAGTTTTATTTGGAAACCTCTCGTTTTTATACTTATTTCAAACCTTCTGCCTGTGCGCCTGTTTTGCAGGATCACTTTTATATCCGGACAGGTAATGATGTAAATGCATTGCGCAAGCATTGGGCATTTCTATACACAACTGCAGGTCATTCTCTGTCGACACCATTATAGTATGGACCTTTACAATCTTCCGTTCTACTTCTGTACATTTTGAAATGTTCCTCAAAACATGCTTTTTATGAGATAACATACTTATTTTTTATTATTCTCTTAGATTTTTATTCGACGACTGTAATGGTTTTACTACGCATTATTTTGTCTGGTGATGTTCCTGATGATGTTCCTGATGTTTCTGGTGATTATTTTGTCCACTCGTTCCAGGGCGGTTCTTCTGTCGCAGTTTATTTTTTTAGCTCGCCTGTACGAAGTACAAGGAGAGCTATTGTTGTCACCTCGGATGGCGTGCGCGTGTGCGTTTGCGTTTGCGTTCCCGTCACACTGCGTTAAAGTTTTCAAATGCTTATATCTCAACAGTCACTCATCACAGACCACTCATATTTGGAACTTAAGTACCTGGGAGGGTCCTCTGATGTTCAAAGAGAACAGACCCCTGGGTTCATGCCCCGGGGTCAAAATCTAGAACACCTTTGTAATTCTGTGTTAAAGTTTTTGAAATGCTTATATCTCAACAGTCACTCATCACAAAGCATTCATATTTACAACTTGGATACCTGGGAGTGTCTTCTGAGATTCCAAGACAACACACCCCTGGGTTCATGCCTGGGATTGGGGATGGGGTGGGGCTTTGTAATTTGTTGTATACCTTTCCATTATACTAACGAGTTATAGACACAATTGGTTATACATCAGCCAATCAAGTGACATTGGTTCAAGTGTAAAAGGGTGAAGGTCATGGTGACCTACATTTCACGGTCCAGTGATTTTGCCTTATATCTTGAAGTCTATTTGTTGGAGAAATGTCATACTTGGGATATTATTTCCATGTGACTCCAAGATTGACCTTAAAATATATCTAGGTCACTGTGACCTATATTTCATGGTTCAGCGATTTTGCCTATTATCTCGAAAACTATCTGATGGAGAAATGTCATACCTGGATAATTAGTTCCATATGACCCAATAATTGACCGCAAAATATATCTAGGTCATGGTGACCTACATTTCACGGTCCAGTGATTTTGTCTATTATCTTCAATACTACTTGATGGAGAAATGTTATACCTGGGTTATTAAATGCAGGTGACCCCATTATTGACCTCAAAATATATCTAGGTCACTGTGACCTATATTTTATGGTTCAGCGATTTTGCCTATTATCTAGAATACTATTTGATGGAGAAATGTCATACCTGGATTATTAGTTCCATATGACCCAATAATTGACCGCAAAATATATCTAGGTCATGGTGACCTACATTTCATGGTCCAGTGATTCTGTCTATTATCTTGAATACTATTTGATGGAGAAATGTTATACCTGGGTTATAAGTTGCATGTGACCCCATTATTGGCCTCAAAATATATCTAGGTCAGTATGACCTATATTTCATGGTTCAGTGATTTTGCCTATTATCTTGAATACAATTTGATAGAGAAACGTCATACCTGGATTATTAGTTCCATGTGACTCTATAATTGACCGCAAAATATATCCAGGTCAGTGTGACCTATATTTCATGGTTCAGTGATTTTGCCTATTATCTTGAACACTATTTGATGGAGAAATGTCATACCTGGATTATTTATTCCATGTGACCCCATGATTGAGCTTGAATTAATATCTAGGTCAGTGTGTCCTATATTTCATGGTTCAGTGATTTTTCCTATTATCTTGAATACTATTTGATGGAGAAATGTCTTACCTGGATAATTAGTTCCATGTGACCCGATGATTGACATGGAAATATATCTAGGTCCTTGTGACCTATTTTCATGGTTCAATGATTTTGCCTTATAATTCAGATACAATTTGATCATGAAATGTAATATCTGGAATATATGTTCCATGTGACCTGATTATTGATCTAAAATATATCAAGGTGAGTGTGACCTATATTTCATGGTTCATAAATTTTTCCTTATATCTTGAAGTCGCGAAACAGGCGAGCTATGCTGTCTGGCGACAGCTCTTGTTATGGTTTGTCCTTGGGTGTTTGTGTCGTTTATATTATTTTATTTTGGATAGCCTTTGGGCCATTTTATGGGAAAGTAACTGTCCTTTTGGCTTTCCGCTATTGATGTTTCCATTAGGGTCTGCTGTCTCATGTTTGTGTTTGTTTCCCGTTGGTGTCTCTGATGGGAGCTGTGAGTTAATTGTATCGATTCCTGATCATTGCCTCCACTTCTGCTTTGAAGAAAACCCAGGACCATTTTTGTCTCAATGCGTAACTGATTCGAGTTTGTCTATTTTTCATCTAAACATAAGAAGTACTCGTACCAAATTAGATTTTATAAAGGAAAACTGTTTGGATTTTGATATCTTGTGTTTCACTGAAACTAATCTGACCATGGAATTCCAGCGGACATATTAAAACTCGAGGGTTTTAATGATCCTTATAGGATGGATAATACTGCTCATTAAGGGGGACTGCTTGTATATATCTCCATAAATCTGCTTTGTAAACAACGCCCAGAATTCGAATACATTTCTATTCAATCGGTTTGGACAGAAACAAAGTTTAAGGATTCATCACTCAGACTATGTAACATTTACGGACCACCTAACACCCAAGTTCAGCTTTTGGATGAAGTTAACGTTTCAATTGAAAATGCGCTTGATAGTGTAGTAATTTAATTATAGTTGGTTATCTTAATGAGAATTTATTTAACGTTTATAAAAACCATTTATACAGCTTAATACTGTTAAACGATTTGAGAAATGTTATTCAAGAGCCAACTAGAGTAATCAGTCAAACAGCAACATTAAAGATCCTGTACTTATATCTAGCTCAGTGACTGATTTTGACTCTGGCGTATTGGATGTACCGGATAATATAAGCGAACATCATGCTACATACATACACGTCTCTTTCAAAATGGCACCACCTCTTACATACAAATGTAAATTTTGGCTGTATAGTAGGGCTGATTTCAATAAACTCAATGACTTAATTAGCCAGTTCGATTCGAGTTTTATTCTATCGAACTCAGTAAAAGTTTCTTTCAATTTTTTTACAGAAACATTTCTTCAATTTATACATGACTGCATTCCGCATAAAGAGGTAACTATCAGACCGAATGATAAACCAGGGTACGATTCACAAATAAGAACAACAACAAGACAGAGAGACAGACAACAAAAACATGCAATTAAAACTAAGAAAACCGAGGATAAGGCAAAATTTGAATCTCTGCGAAGCAAAGTTAATATCATAAAAAAAAACATGCAAAAGAACAATTTTATAAAAATATGGAACAAACTATTATTGACTCCAGTTTAAGCAACCGTAAATTATATTGGAAACTCTTACGTCAATTTATTACGTCCAACAAAAATGCCGAACTTATTCCTTCACTTAAACCGGTTTATCAGGATGGAACAGAACAATATTTTTTCAATGATTCTGAAAAAGCTAATTGTCTGAATGATTGTTTTGTGTCAGTCTCCACAGTAAATGATTCTAATAGAACGTTACCCACACTCCGTCCTAAAACTCGGAACGTTATTTCTCAAATTCAAGTTCTAGAATCGGAAATTATTGATGTTATAGATTTATTTAAATCCAAACAAAGCTGTAGGAGAAGATATGATTAGCCACAAAGTACTCAAGGCAGTAAAATCTGCAATAGTAAAACGTTTATGTCTCCTGATTAACAAGTCACTAGAGGAATGCGAATTCCCAGACTTGTCGAAACTGTCAGTTGTCATGCCTCTGTTCAAAAAGGGTGAACTAAATCTCCCTTCAAGCTATAAACCGACGCACTTCTAGGCAACATTGGTAAAATAAAAGAACGTGTAGTTTACAAACATATCTATAATCATTTACATGAAAATGATTTGGTTTATTGCAAACAGTCAGGATTTCTCTCTGGTCGTTCTACTGTCTATCAACTCATTGACATGTACCAACAAATATGCCAAAGTATTGATTCTAAACAGTATACTCGTATGGTATTTTGTGATGTTTCTAAAGCCTTTGATCATATATGACATAAAGGTTGTAATTAAAGCTGCAGCGGAATGGAATCTCTGGAAATTTACTTACTTGGATAAATAGTTATTTAACGAACAGAAAACAGAAAGTTTTTATAGGGTCTTCCTATTCAAATGAAAAGGAAACTACAGCTGGTGTGCCACAAGGTTCAGTTCTGGGTCCTCTATATTTTTCTTGATATATATAAATGATATTGTTGATAAGCTTTTATGTATTGTAAGGCTTTTTGCAGAGGACACTTCTTTAGCTTTCAGCGCACGAAATATACCTGATATAGAAAGAATTTTAAATCACTACCTAATACTTATTTCTCAGTGGGCTAAGCAGTGGCTGGTAAATTTTAATCCTAAAAAACGGAAGCTTTATTTTTCACATAAAAAATGTTACCATGAAACCAAACCTGGTCTTTGAAGATGTTCCGGTAGAATTTGTTAGTGAGCATAGACATTTGGGTGTAACCTTCTCAAATGATGTTAAGGGGCATGGCCACATTAGTAATATTGTATCATCTGCATCCCAAATTCTCGGTATTATGCGTAAAATAAAGTTCTCCTTAAGTCGGAAAGCTATGAATCAAGTTTTCATCTTTTTTTTTTTTGAGACCAATTCTAGAATATGCCTCTGTTGTATGAGACAGCTGCAGAGTTCTATAAAAAGACACTTTAGAAAAAAATCAGCACGAAGCGGCGCGTATCGTTACGGGCTAAACACGATTCGTGTCTTTGCAAAATCTTTATAAAGGAATAGGGTGAATGTCTTTACGGGACAGGCGAATGTACCAAAAGTTAATGATAATGTACAAGGTCCAAAATAAACTTGTCCCAGACTATTTAAAAAATCTCTTCCCTCTAACAGTCGGTAGCAATACACCATGCGAATTACGAAATGCAGAAAATTACCAGTTACTTAGCAGTAGAACAACACTTTTCTTCTAGATCATTTGTTCCAGCATCTATATCTCTGTGGAATAATCTTCCTGAAAACATTAGGCATTCTGGCACCATCTCTTCTTTTAAAACGGCTGTTCTAGCTCATTTGTTTGTGATACCTTCTGTACCATCATATTTCATATATGGAAGCAGACATCTTTCGATTATTCATGCACGAATACTCAACAAATGTAGCGAGCTTAATTATGACCGTTTCAATAATCATTTAATAGTAGATGGACATTGTGATTGTGGACACGTAGCAGAAGATGCAGAACACTTTTTCTTTCAATGCCAAAAGTATGCCTATGCACGAGTTCATCTTTTTCAGGCAACCAGAATTTTTCACCCTCTGAATTGTCAAATTGTACTATATGGTAAGGCAAATGCTACTGAAAATGAAAACTAAGACTTGTTCAAAAGTGTACAATGTTGTATCAAGGAAAGATGTCGTTTTGCACATTTGCACAGGGATAACCAGTATATTTATAATTTAATAACAACTCTTTAAACAATATCTCGTTTGGTAGCCGGTACTCTCTCTTTCCCCCCCCCCCTCTCTCTCTCTCTCTCTCTCTCTCTCTCTCTCTCTCTCTCTCTCTCTCTCTCTCTCTCATTGTTTGAAATAATAGAAAAAAATATTTTTTTGTGATTGTGTTGAAACATTCATTGTCATCTGTTATTGCTTGTTATTGTGTAATTTGTACGGAACGAGTCGTAGTTAATGTTGTTAGAACTTGTGGCCCAACCCATTTGCTTGTAACTTACATGTATATAAGCAATAAAATAATTTTAAAATTAACAAAAGTATCACGGTTGACAACTTTGTTTCCCTCTTTAATTGCACGTCGTTGGGTCAGTCCTCTGATTCTATGACGGTTCCAGCGTAATGGCTTTCTGAGAGTCAGAGAGATTCTAATTCAAAGCAATGTTGGTTGGTGCCTGATGTTCTGTCTCTGGTCGGGCCTATCGGATTCTAACTGTTGGTTTTCTTTTGCTGCAGCATTTCATTGGTTTATTGCTGTCCAGTTCTCAACGTTGTTTCACCTCTGTGGTTGTTTGATTTTTATTTTTTGTGTGTTCACGGAGATTTTGCACTGATGAGTTAGGAGGCCTTCATGCGAACAGAACAAAATATTTGTCTAAATCGCGACGGAAGTAACAGGGTGGCCACACATTTTAAGCAATCAAATTCCCTGATTTTTCCCTGATTGTTCCCTGATTTGATTTGATTTTCCCTGATTAAAAACCTTGATATTATCACAATGGCCCCTACTTATAGAAGTCATATACTGTTCCAAATGCTGTCAAGTGACATGTTTATAATGCTGTCACAATATTCTTAATTAAATGAACATTTATCTAAAATATGATGTACATGCGCTAATTTACTTTCATGGTAGTCAAAATCAAAACTGGTAAAATATATGGCCTCCAACCTCCCCTTGTAGCCACACCTTCACCTCCAATTTATTAAAACAGTAGGTTTTTTTTTTGTTCTTTTTTTTTGGGGGGGGGGGGGGGGGGGTAATATAGTAGACTGTGCAAGGCCATTCTTAAAAATTGCAGTTACCTATTCAGGTGTTCAAGAAATGGATATACAGGTTGGGATTTTCTTTTTTCATGTGTTCAAGGGGTGGTAATGAAGACTAGAATTTTCAAATTGGGAACAAGTCTTGATATCAACTGATTATGCAACAGTAATTAGCAATACACATACTCATCATATATCATTTAAAGTAAATTTTGCTTTATATTAGCTTTTTAATGATACAGCCATGAAGAAAGAAAACTTGTTCTGGAAAAACAAAATAATAATTTGAGTAGGAGCAAAATGTGTGGGTAGGTTGGCAATTGCAAAAAAAAAAAAAAATATTGTACGCTTACAAGTTTCGTCATTTTGTCTACAAGCTTCGTGTGTGCTGACCCATTGAAAAAATTACAATGACCAAATGATCCCAACAGAAACATGAACCTAATATTATGGACTCTGTTTTTTGTGAACCCCAGTATAAATGTATGTACACAGTACTACATACAGCCATAATGGTATGGTAAAACACCCTAATTATATCCCTTGTTATAGTCATTGAGTTATTCTTGATACATTCTTAAGCATATGAAATTGGTGCATGCATACACACTTCTACTTGAGCTCTGGGGCAATGGTTGCTCAATTCCGTTTTGGCTTCTAACTGCACTGATGTATGTTTTTGAATCAAACTTTAATGACAGACATTGGGTTTGCAATAAATTGTCCACTTCGGAATGAGAAAAAGAAAAAAAACAGAATATATAGCAAACAATTACTCCACCTAACAAGTACTCCGCCTTTCCGCCTTTAAGTAAGATTAGATCTGCAGGTATTTTAAGCATATGGCAGAAAGAAACCACCAGTAGCCACATCTAAACAGCTATAAAATTTGAATATTTTGACCTTACAAAGATAAGATTTTTGAAATTCCCTGAGTTTTCCCTGATTTTCAGCAAAATTTCAAATTCCCTGATTTTTCCCTGCAGGGAATTTTTTTTCACCATTTTCCCTGTTTTCCCTGTTTTCCAGAGTGCGTGGCCACCCTGAGTAAGGGCGAGGATTGTGGGTGACAACGTGAAATCGATTTAAGCCCCTACCCCCGCCCCCAGTGGAATTCGTTTCACTGACCGTTCCAAAGCGGTTCTTCTATCACGGTTTATTTTTTGTTATGGTTTGTTTCAGAGTGGTTGTATCGCTTATATCATTTTGTTTTGGATAGCCTTTTGGCCATTGTGTGGGAAAGTAACTGTCCTTTTGGCTTTCCGCTTTTGATGTTTTCATTAGGGTTTGTTGTTTCATGTTTGTGTTTCTTTCCCTTTGGTCTCTCTGATGGGAGCTGTGGGGAAATTGTATCGATTCCTGATCATTGCCTTCACTTCTGTTTTGTATGGTCTTTTATGAAGTTTAGGTAACCAATATAACGGAATCGTGTATTGGCCTTCTGTATAACACCCACCAAACTTTATGGCTGAATGACAAATGTAGTCATCAACTACAACCCTCTCTGCAGACAAAGGTTACAGCTCATGGGCCTTAATACGATCAAGCTCCTGCTAAAGAGTGATAGCATAGTGGAGCAATCGAACAACGACGGCATTGTTAGCGGCCTTGTCGGCTGGAAATTCTTGAATGCCTAGTTTAAGATGACGTAAAGACGTGTTAGGTTTAGGAGGTAATAAGTTCGTATTTTTAGAGTGGAAAGAAACGCGTTTGTTCACTAGTTTCAGAATGCTAAGTTTCCATTCTTTAAGGGTTTTATGCTCAACATACTCTCGTTTACACCATCGATTACGAAATTCATTTAAGGCAGCAGCGATTTCTTCTCTACACAAATTGACATAAAATTTAGAAGAAAATCGATATTTCGGTCCTTTAGAAATTATATTTCTTATCCTAGAATCAGGAATAATTTTTAAATGGCCTGTAACTATATGCCCAGCAACAAGAAAGCAATACACTCAATTTTTACAAATGAGCCCCGCCAAGCGAATTTGGGTCTTCGAGCATTCCGTCATGACAAATTTTAACTGCACATGCCCAGCCATTCAGAGGGGCCAGGGATATGGCTTTCTGTCTGAAGGTTCCTCTTGATTCACTGCTTGTATGAGCAAGCAGCGAAGATTCTGGCGAGACTGCGCGGATGCGCAGGCTCGTCTGAACCTTCGCCGCTAGCATAGGCGATAAGTACCAAAATCGCTTGACGGGGCCCAAATGATTATGCTGGTGATGATGTTTTAGTATTTCTATAAATCTTCTGAATGTGTGTCTTTGCTATTGGATATATGGAATGATACTATATTTTAAGTTTATAATCAACACAGCCCTCACAGTAAATGTAATGTCCTTACTTTCACTCGGCATATCACGGTACATTAGACTTACCCTCCCGTGAGATATTATTTCTTATTTTGATTACATTTCCTGCCTGAGAGCGATTACCCGGGCTGTTAGGCGGGGACAAATATCGCTTCCAGGGGGGAATGAATGTTACCCGTCAAAAATCAAAATGATTTCTGAGCAGTAATCCTCGCTGAACATTTCTTACTGTTGCTACTGTTTTCTGAGCAGTCCTTCTCGCGGAACATTTCTTTCTGTTGCTACTGATTTCTGAGCAGTAATCCTCGCGGAACATTTCCTACTGTTGCTACAGATTTCTGAGCAGTCCTTCTAGCGGGACATTTCTTACAGTTGCTACTGATTTCTGTGCAGTTATCCTCGCGGAACATTTCTTACTGTTGCTACTGATTTCTGAGCAGTTATCCTCGCGGAACATTTCTTACTGTTGCAACTGATTTCTGAGCAGTCGTTCTCGCGGTACATTTCTTACAGTTCTCACTCGTCAAATTTCTGAAACAGTCTACATTGACTGCTCTAAATTTCCGTCAAAAATAACTTCATTTATCATATGACGTCGCGTCTGAGAGTGTAATAACGCCATTTATTACATACCTACTATAAAATACATAGAAAAATCACATAAGACTCTTTCAATACTGACTCATTTTTCGCTATTTTGATGGCACAGTCACGTGACTGTGCCAAAAATCCATATAATATGGGTTTTTGGCACTGCCTTCCAGTATTGGCACCGCTTTACTCTGTTACTATAGAAATAGAATGTTTAGCTCGTGCTTCGAAAGCTTCAAAATGGCTGTAGAAAAAACACCCGAATCACTGTCAAACAGACTTTTGGACCTAGAAGAGAGTGATAGCAGTAGATTTATATAAATATCCGAATCGAAGGAATACGAATCTGACTTACTGAAAGCCTACCAATCTTACATCGGTATCTGGCTCATCAACAGAAGGCGAAAAATCTTCAGGACGATCCATGCCTTCAAGTACTGCAGGGATGTATTCATGTCAAAAAAGAAAATCTCTGAAGCAATAAAAGTCTTAGCAACAAGGTTATGCATGCAGATCCCTTCACTGATAAAAAGCTGGAAGTCTCCATTAGGAAAGGGTGCCCCTCCCCCGCGCAATGAAAATGTCCCACTTCTCAAAGCTACTTCCGAAACAAAGTCAATTGTGTTTTCTTTGTAAATAAATTCTGCCTTTCTTAGGCTACTTTTCGTTAATTTTGTTTCCATTGATGTTTCTAGATGTTTCATAGACTAGTTTGTAAGTCGAATCTCGAAAGAGCTCGTAAATAGCTTCAATAACGAAATACGGGTGTTGTCAGTATTGAGCGTTGCTAATGTAAACAAATCTTGAAATAGATAACGTCTAAGGGAAACAACTCCATCTGCGTGTACAAGACAAGTGATGGTTTTCGCAAACAACTTTTATAGTTTTACTTTTCTTTTCTTTCTTTCTTTTTTCTGCTACTTTGTATTCTTGCTCACTAATGTTATCATGAATTTCATTGACTAATATGTGATGTTCCCTATGCAGTCGATTCAGAGTATAGAAAGTATGTAATAAAAAGGTTATGATATGGTCAAGGTGTGTCTCTAAGTCATATTGGCACCGTATGTCATATTGGCCCTCGGGCTAAAGCCCTCGGGCCAATATGACAAACCGGTGCCAATATGACTTAGAGGCACACCTTGACCATATAATAACCTCTATTTATTACATACCTTCTATAGGAAAATTACATTAGAATCTGGCAATACAGGCTCATTTTTTCGCTATTTTGATGGCACAGTCACGTGACGGGGCCAAAAATCCATATAATATGGATTTTTGGCACTGCCTTTCCATATTGGCACTTCTCCACTCTGTTACTATAGCAATAGAACGTTAATGCCGTACTCCATAAGCTTCAAAATTGCCGCAGAAAAATCACTTGAAGCAATGTCAACCCGACTTCTGGACCTAGACAGAGCGATAGAAGACAGTGATAACAATAGATTTTGAGAAAAGTCTGATATTTCGTGGCAAGCATGAAAAATGAAAAACAAAATACTTTTTTAAAAGAAGTCCACTCACGATTGGGAAGCATTGTGAAGGACGGTGCTTTCAAGCACAGGAGGGATGTCCCAACATTCGAAACAATGAAACAATAAGGTCTTGCCAACCACCTTAAACGAACAGATCCCTTCATTTATGAGGAGCTGGAAATTGTGCGGAAGAAATCTGTGGGAGGGAAAAATGTCCCCAAAAATTGTCTTGTATTTTAACGTAAACAACCATCGCGACCGACTGCTACACGCGGAATCGATTAAGCAATAGCTTGATGAATGACACTAAGAGCCTTTAAAATTTAAATGGTCTTCAAATAAGCACAAAACATTCTGTAAAATACCTTAAAAGGCATTCTTTGAACTGCAGAAATTCTGTATTTAAAATGGCGATTTGTTTATGTTTTGAAACTTACAGTTGCGACGTCACTTGTGACGTAATTTGCTGCGCACTACTATGTTACTGTATTACCGCGAGCATGGTTAGTGTTGGCCTACTAATCAGTTATATAATTTAAAAGGAATTTCTTTTTTTTTTCGGCGGATACCGAAAATATATCCTCAACACACTCGATGAAACGTTCCCGGCATCAACCTTTAAAAAGTAAATATTCTCTTTGCCTTCATTTCTTCACGTTGCAATAACTATGCTATATAAATGATGTAATAAAGAGGTTATGATATGGTGAAGGTGTGCCTCTAAGTCATATTGGCACCGGAAGTCATATTGGCCCTCGGGCTAAAGCCCTCGGGCCAATATGACATACCGGTGCCAATATGACTTAGAGGCACACCTTTACCATATAATAACCTCTATGTAATATTTTCGATAATCCACTAGTGGATTAAATATGCAAATTAGCTAGATACGTCCCGTAACGTTACATGTACGACGTCCTTAACGACGTCGCGTTTACTAACGGTGGAATATTGACATTTTTGTAAACAATCGTGAATAAAATGCGTTTTAAATGTCATATGATAAATAGAATCTTGCATTCGTGCTCATGTATTATTGAATTTATTAAACTCGTTGAGGAAAAGGGATAAAATGCTCGGCAAAGCCTCGCATTTTATCCCTTTTCCTCAACTCGTTTAATAAATTCAATAATACATGAACACTCATGTAAGATCCTCTATATACACACGGTCTACATAACCAAATGACAGAACAGGTGTGTTTGTTTGTTTATTTGATTTGAGGTTTAACGTCCCCGTCAACACTATTTATTTCATGTTGGAGACGTCGCTTCCAATTTTGTGGGACTTTTACCCGACACTGAGATGAAATGACATCCCAGTCCTTGCCGCCAAATGAAACCAATAGGGTTTATATGCATGGACGTTCCGACTCGCACCACTTAGACCTTCTAAGCGGGTTACCGGTACTCATGTGCGGTCGGTTTCAGCTCCATGCAGCCCAATCTATTTCTCAAAGCCCCGATGGGCGGGGGCATTCAGAACAAGTGTAACGCGTGTGTCATTTGGTTTGCTAAATCTTTCTTTAAAGCATTGTAATTATTTTCAAAAATTTCAAACGTGGACTCATTACGCAAATATACCTATTCAAGAATATTGAAAATTATACAAAAAATGAACATGTTCCGATAAAAATCCGATATTTTCATATTTTTGCTCACGACGCAGATGGTGGGAACTCGTTAGAACCGCCTCGGAGAGGCGGTTCTCTCCGAGGCGGTTCTAACGAGTACCCTATATCTTTGTTTTGAGTAGAAATGTGAAAAAATATATACCTCTGTATACCCCAGTTTTACTACATAAAAGTGGGGTTTGAGGGACTCAAAATTATATAAGCATGTTTTCGTGACGGTTATCAAACAACGGAACTTTAAGGCCCACCGCTGTGGGTTCGGACCTGGCTCGAATGAAACGTGAGAAGCCAAGTTCTGCAGCGGAAGGATACCTGTTTTTCTCCGGCTGCTCAGATTTTCGCACACATTTTGATTTAGGATCGGTTCCAAATGAAATAACAATACTCTTGAAACGGCCGTAAAACCAATAGAAAACAAGAGGACCATGGATGGTCCTGTTTCGCTAACAGATTCAAAGTTTAGGAAGTTCCAGTTGTTTCGCAATGAGTAATGCTGATGACAAGGTCAAAAACAGGCAAACACAGGATTTTTCTGCAATCAAAGGGAAGTAACTCTATGACAGAGTCTCATTTTAGCTTTAATCTCTGACTTACTTATACATAAGTTTCAAGAAGATCTGAAGAAAACTAAATGGGTTACGTGATGACAAGTTTACAAATAGGCATTTTCTGCAATCAAAGGGACCTAACGCTATGAAAGATAGGCTGGCCTCACCAGTTTTCGAACTCAGCTGAGCTTTAACCCCTGACTTATCAAGAAGATCTGATAAAAACTAGAGATCCGTTACTAATAAACCGTCATCGCTAATTTTCGAAATTATCCAAGCTTTTAACCCCAACTTATTTGTATGTCAGTTTCAGGAAGATCCGATCAAAGCCGAAGCGGTAACGGTGATAACAAGGTCAAAGATAGGCATTTTCTATAATAAGGGAGGTGGGTTGGGGGGGGAGGCATAACTCACCGAAATATAGGCCAACTTCACCAATTTTTTAACTCAGCCAAGGTATTATCCCTTACTTACTAACATGTAAGTTACAAATAGATCCGATGAAAACTGAAGGGGCTATGGTGATGATAAGATCAAAAATAGGCATTTTCAACAGTAAGGGGACGTAACTCTACAAAAGATGAGCCAACCTCATCAGTGCTTTAACGGATCAGAGCGTTTATCAGCGACTTACCTGTTTGTTAGTTTCAAGAAGATCCGATCAAAACTGAAGGGGCTACGGTGATGACAAGGTAAAATTAAACATTTTCAGCAAAGGAGGGGACATAACTTCGTCAGTAATCGACCCACATTGCTAGTATTCGAACTCATCCGCGCTTTTAAAATAGAAGTGGAGGCAATGATACCTTGACTTACTTGTACTAAAGTTTCAGAAAGATCCAATCAAAACTGAAGGGGCTACGGGGATGACAAGGTCATAATCGGCATTTTCAGCAATCAAAGGGATGTAACTCTATGATAAATGGGCCGACTTGGCCGGTTTTCGAACTCATCCGATTTTTTACCCCCAGCCACCTTACGTATAAGTTTCAAAAAAAGATCCGATCCAAACTGAAAGGGCTGCAGTGACGACAAGGTAAAAATCGGCATTTTAAGCAATCAAAGACCCGTAATTCTATGATAAATGAGTCAACTTGGCCGGTTTCAAATTCGTTCGAGTTTTTATCCCCGGCTACCTTTCAAATACGTTTCCGAAAGATCCGATCAAAACTGAAGGGGCTACGGTGATGACAAGGTCAAAAATCGGCATTTCCAGCAATCAAAGGGACGATACTCTATGATTAATGGGCCAACTTCGCCGGTTTTCAAACTCATTCGAATTTTTATCCCCAGCCACCTTACAAATAAATTTCAGAAAGATCCGATCAAAACTGAAGGGGCTACAGTGGTGACAAGGTCAAAAACGGTATTTTCAGCAATCAAAGGGGCGAATTCTATAATAAATGGGCCGACTTGGCCGGTTTTCGAACTAATCCGAGGTTTTATCCCCAGCCACCTCACAAATAAGTTTCATTTAGATCCGATCAAAACTGAAGGGGCTACTGTGATGACAATGTCAAAAATCGGCATTTTAAGCAATCAAAGGGACGTAACTCTATGATAAATGGGCCGACTTGGCCAGTTTTCGAACTCATCCGAGTTTCTTTTTTATCCCCAGCCACCTTACGTATAAGGTTCCGAAGGATCCGATCAAAACTGAAGGACCTACGGTGGTGACAATGTCAAAAATAGGCATTTTCAGCAGTCAAAGGGGCGTAACGCTATTATAAATGGGCCAGCTTGGCCGGTTTTCAAAATCGTCCGAGATTTTATCTCCAGCCAATTTACAAATAAGTTTCAGAAAAATCCGACCTAAACTGAAGGTGCTACGGTGATGACAAGGTCAACAATCGGCATTTCAGAAATCAAATTGACGTAACTTTATGATGGGCCGAGTTGGCCGGACTCGGCCCATGTATCAAACTCATCCGAGTTTTCATCTCCAGTCACATTACATTTAAGTTTCGAAAAGATCCGATCAAAAATGAAGCGGCGAAGGTGACGACAATATCAAAAATCAGCATTTTAAGCAATCAAATGAAATTTGGGCCGGTTTTCGAACTAATCCGAGTTTTTATCACCAGCCACATTACATATAAATTCCGGAAAGATCCGATCAAAACTGAAGGGGCTACGGTGATGACAATTTCAAAAATCGTCATTTTCAACACTCAAAGGGAAGTAACTGTATTACAGATAGGCTAACCTCGACAATTTTCGAACTCCTTTGAGCTTTTTGAGCCAACAGATTCAAAGTTTTAGGAAGTTCCAGTTATTACTCAATGAGTTATGCTGATGACAAGGTCAAAAACAGGCAAAAACAGGATTTTTTCTGCAATCAGAGGAAGGTAACTCTATGACAGATAGGCTGACCTCGTCAGTTTTCGAACTCAATTGAGCTATTATCTCTGACTTACTAATACATAAGTTTCAAGAAGATATGATGAAAACTACATGAGCTACGGTGATGACAAGGTTACAAATAGGCATTTTCTGCAATTAATGGGACCTAACTCTATGAAAGGTAGGCTAGCCTCACCAGTTTTCGAACTCATCTGAGCTTTAATCCCTGACTTATCAAGAAGATCTGATAAAAACTGAATATCTAATAGACCTACATCGCTAATTTTCGAAATTATCCAAGCTTTTAATCCCAACTGGTTTGTATGTACGTTTCAGGAAGATCCGATCAAAACTGAAGCGGCAACGGTGATGACAAGTTCAACAATGGGCATTTTCTATAATCAAGGGGGGACATAACTCTCCGAAATATAGGCCAACCTCACCAGTTTTCAAACTCATCCAAGGTTTCATCCCTTACTTTCAAAAAGATTCGATGAAAACTGAAGGGGCTATGGTGATGACAAGGTCAAAATAGGCATTTTCAGCAGTAAATGGGAGGTATCACTACAAAAGATAAGCCAACCTCATCAGTTTTTTTAACTGATCAGAGCTTTTATCCCTGACTTACTTGTTTGTAAGTTTCAAGAAGATCCGATCAAAACTGAAGGGGCTACGGTTGTGACTAGGTTAAAAATAAACATTTTCAGCAAAGAAGGGGACATAACTCCGTCAGTAATTGACCCACATTGCTAGTTTTCGAACTCATCCCAGCTTTCAACTCGACTGACTTGAACCTAAGTCTCAGGAAGATCCAATCAAAACTGAAGGGGCTACGGTGATGAGAAGGTCAAAAATCGGCATTTTCAGCAACCAAAGGGACGTAACTCTATGATAAACGGGCCGACTTGGCCGGTTTTCGAACTCCTCTGAGATTTTATCCCCAGCCACCTTACATATACGCTCGTACGTTTAAAAAATCCGATCAAAACTGAAGGGGCTAAGGTGATGATAAATTCAAAAATCGACATTTTAAGCAATCAAAGGGATGTAACTCTATGAGAAATAGGCCGACTTGGCCGGTTTTCGAACTGATCCGAGTTTTTATCCCGAGCAACCTTAACATATAAGTTTCAGAAAGATCCGATCAAAACTGAAGGGGCTACAGTGACGACAAGGTAAAAATAGGCATTTTCAGCAATCAAAGGGACGTATCTCTATGATAAATGGGCAAACTTGGCAGGTTTTCAAACTCTTTCGAGTTTGTATCCCCAGTCACCTACAAATAAGTTTCAGAAAGATCCGATCAAAACTGAAGGGGCTAAGGTGATGACAATGTCAAATATCGGCATTTTCAGCAATCAAAGGGACGTAACTCTATGATTAATGAACCGACTCGGTTGGCTTTCGAACTCATCCGAGTTTTATCCCCTGTCACCTTATATATAAGTTTCAGAAAGATCGGATCAAAACTGAACGGGCTACAGTGATGATAAGGTCAAATATCGGCTTTTTCTGCAATCAAAGGGACGTAACTAAATGATAAATGGGCCAACTTGTCCGGTTTTCGAACTAATCCGAGTTTTTTTCCCCAGTCACCTTACATAAAGTTTCAGAAACAGTAGGGGCTACAGTGATGGCAAGGTCAAAAATAGGCATTTACAGCAGTCGAGGGGACGTAACTCTATGATAAATAGGCCAACTTGGTCGGTTTTCAAAATCTCCAGCCACCTTACAAATAAGTTTCAGAAAGATCCGATAAAAACTGAAGGGGCGACCGTGATGGCAAGGTCAAAAATCGGCATTTTCAGCAATCAAAACGTAACTCTATTATTAATAGGCCAACTTGGCCTGTTTTCAAACACTTCCGAGATTTTATCCCCAGCCACCTTACAAATAAGTTTCAGAAAGATCCGATCAAAACTGAAGGGGCTACGGTGATGACAAGGTCAATAATCGGCATTTTTAGCAATCAAAGGGACGAATCTCTATAATAAATGGGCCAACTTGGCCGGTTTTCAAACTCATCCGAGTTTTTATTCCCAGCCACCATACGTATAAGTTTCAGAAAGATTCGATCAAACCTGAAGGGGCTCCATGATGACAATGTCAAAAATCGGCATTTCAGCAATCAAAGGGACGTAACTCTATGATAAACGGACCAACTTGGCCGGTTTTCGAACTCATCCGATGTTTAATCCCCAGCCTCTTACATATAAGTTTCAGAAAGATCCGATCAAAACTGAAGGGGCTACGGTGATGACAACGTCAAATATCGGCATTTTTAGCAATAAAAGGGACGCAACTCTATGATAAAAGGGCCGACTTAGCCGGTTTTCGAACTCTTTCGAGTTGTTATCCCCAGTCACCTTACATATAAGGTTTAGAAAGATCTGATCAAATCTGAAGGCGCTAAGGTTATGACAAGCATTTCGCCATTGTAAGTCTATGGGACCTTGTGGTTGCCATAGCAACCAAAGTTTTCGTGCAATTTAGAAAAAAAAGCTTATATCATCAATGCCCCACCAGAGGCATGCTACAGATGAAAAATGGTTGAGATCAGCCTGCAGGTTGCAAATATATAACTGGTCAAGCGTGTGGACGGACGGCAGACGAGGGACGACGGACGCCGGACGACGGATGGAATGCGGACGACCAACTATACTATAAGTTCCCCTGGAACCTTCGGTCCAGGTGAGCTAAAAGGCTTATAGTGTAACACAAGGACACAGATGCTAATAACTTAAGACTTAGCTGTTAAAATTCATTTACATTTTTTTTTTCAGAAAAAAACATCACGTGAACATGTCCGTGAAATGAATACCCCCTTACACCCCACTTTGTATAGAGAAAACTGGGGTTTACGGGGGTAAACATTATTTTTCTTATTTTTACTCCAAGACATAGGTTGTGGGTACTCGTTAGAACCGCCTCAATGAGGCGGTTCTAACGAGCACCCATAAACTATGTTAGTAGTATAAATAACGAAAATATCTTGGATTTTCATCAGAAAAGTAGCCATTTTGGAGATGTGAAAACATGCACTTTGTCGCACGGGTGTGTTTTCGTAATGAAGAGAGAATAAACTCTGACTTTAATACTGTCTCACTTGAAGACAACAGTTTGACCACAAGGAACGTTGTTAACCCATTTATGCTTTTGTTTGTTTGTTTGTATTGGAGTTTTACGGCCCAGTCAACACTATTTAGGTCATTTTTGAGCCGATCAGTTTACCTATCTACACTTTCCTGGGCAGGCTTATACGTAAGCGGTTAACCAGTACAGTGCACATTCTTTCGCCAGAAACTGACAACTGCCCTTCTTGAATCAGCGGAAGGGAGAGAATGACCGTTGAAAAGATTTCATGATCAATCTCCACGAAAGAATGTTGCCGACCCCGGCGGGAGTCGAACCCGCGCCCTCCTGATCACCAGTCAGACGCGCATCCAACGAGGCCGGCAACCCATTTATGCTAAGCCTTCAATTGTTTGACACCGGAAAACTGTGTAGACCTTGATCAGACGCCGCGTTTCGCGGCGTCTGATCTGGGTCTACATTGATTAATTGAAGTACATAGATTTATGTTAAATATATCAGAAACAAAACAAACCTGACACCACTATTATTTGAAATGGAACACTCCAAACTTTTAAGGTGGAAGATTCTATTACCCTTTATCACTGTATATGGGTTAATTATGCAAGAGATGCTTTCAACAGTATTTATAACCCCTGATTACTTATAATCCCCGGTTTAATTTTGGGGGAAACCTCTGGTTTAAACATTACAAGAGTATATTCAGTTTTCCTTATTAGATGCAGAGAGCACCAAACATTATGCACGAAGCAAAGCTTTAAATATAGATTTTGAGTACTTGGTAGAACCGCCTCATTGAGACAGATCTAACGAGCACAACAATCTATATTTGAAAGTAGAAGCAATGAAGATATCGAATTTTTAATATGAGAAACAAAGTCAGTTTCAGGAACATGACGAACACATTTTAGCTGACATTGTTTGTTTGCTTGATTTGAGGTTTAACGTCCAAGTCAACACTGTAAAGGTCATTTTGGAGACGTTGCTTTCAATTTTGTGGGGGACTTTTTACCCGACATTGAGACGAAATTACATCTCAAGCCCTGCCGCCCAACGAAACCAAAAGGGTTTATAAGCATGGACGGGCCGACTCGCACCGCTTTGCCTGGGCAGGCTTAGATCCTCTAAGCGGTTTACCAGCACTCGTGTGCGGGTCGGTTTCAGCTCTGCGTGGAAGCATCGTGCAGCCCATACATTTCTCCAAGCTCCGATGGGCGGGGGCCGAATTTGTAACTGACATATATGTGCCATCCATACGTCACCAATAAGGACAGAAATTATTCATTAATTGAGCCCCGCCAAGCGAATTTGTATCTTCGAGCATTCCGTCATGACAAATTTTAACTGCGCATGCCCAGCCATTCAGAGGGGCCAGAGATATGGCTTTCTGTCTGAAGGTTCCTCTTGATTCACTGCTTGTATGAGCGAGCAGCGAAGGTTCTGGCCAGACTGCGCGGATGCGCAGGCTCGCCTGAACCTTCGCTGCTCGCATAGGCGATAAGTACCAAAATCGCTTGACGGGGCCCAATTAGTTCTATACGTCTGATTAGTGCATTATTACATTATAATGGTAATAATTTACACAAAATCTTCTCCTAGCAGACAAACTTTGACACTTCCGTCATAAATACCCACAGTGAGTGCAAATATGTAGCTCGTTTTTGCCGGTAAGGTAGCGTATTGCAGTGTTTTTTTAATCTTGGGGATATTTGGCAGGAGTACGCTTTCATCCTAGATCAGCCGGG
Source organism: Lucinisca nassula (assembly GCA_963580285.1). Lineage (NCBI taxonomy): Eukaryota > Metazoa > Mollusca > Bivalvia > Lucinida > Lucinidae > Lucinisca > Lucinisca nassula. The sequence goes on from OY757021.1 coordinate 19,699,452, forward strand.
CTCGGTTGCATTTTCGGATGCGCGTGTCTGACTTGTGAGGAGAAGGGCCCAGGTTCGGCCCACAGCTCTATCGTGGAGTTTGTTAATCAGGTTCTTTAAAACTTTCTACTGTCATTTTCGCCATTCTGTTGATTCAATATAATGTAGCGATAATGTAATAATGCACTAACCAGACGTATGTAGGTGATTTGATAAATGTACAATGTTCTACATATAATTTCAGGAGAGAAAATAAAGCAAGCATCCCGCGAGTAAACACTACACGTTATGGCCTAAGGTTATTTCGATATGAGGCACCCCGTATCTGGAACAGTCTCCCAAATGATCTGAGAAAGGCCGAATCCCTTCCTCAGTTCAAGAGACTGATCCAAGCTTGGGAAGGCCCCATATGTAAATGCCCTTCTTGTTCAGTTTAACGTTGCTGTTGCATGTACATGTCGTTTCTCTTTTCTTTTTATTTTGTTTGGACCCTACTACTTCCTTGGTTTATAGTTTTTTTGTGTTTGTTTGTTTGTTTCTTAAGGGCACTGTGGGCTACGCCTCACATATCCCCTTTTTCGCTTTCGTACCAAGGATGTATTTGTCGGGGTCTTTTGACTGACAGTCTGACATTCCCTGACCTTTATATGGCCGTCCTCTTAACGCTATATATGTATTTTTCTAACACAAATTTTCATTAATCTTTTTTTTTTGTTTTAGTATTTTCCCCTTACATGTACATATTTTACATATATTTATATTTATTGTCTATTATATGTCTTAAGGGGATGCCAATGTACAAAAAGTGGGTGGGGTAATGGTGTGGTGTTCAAAATTTGTTTAATTGAATTTTGCAAAACTGTCAAGTTTTTTGAAAAGTTACTTGGCCCATAATTTATTTCAACTTATTCACATGTTCTATTAGAATTTTTTCAGAAATTCAGGAATTATTGAGAAAAACATACCTCTTTTTATGTGCTTCAATCCATTTGCGTTCATACATATTCTCCATGGTAATATAGCCAAATAAAATTGCATAAATAGGTTCACAGGTTATTCTACTACAATGTGTGAGAATGTCATTGCTCAAAAATATTCCACAGTAGAGCATAGAGCAAATTTGTGCCCATACTGTGTATCAAAATAATACAATTTCCAGACATATTTGTTGCTAAAAAGTAGTCTAGAAAAAAGGTATGGTGGACAATAACTGCTGCAGCTACTACAACTGAATCATTGGAAGTTTTAGTTGTCTCCCTTGTTTTCATGTCACTGTTTTGTTTGATTTGAATTTTAACGTCCCCGTCAACACTATATAGGTCATTTTGGAGAAGTTGCTTCCAATTTTGTGTGACTTTTACCCGACATTGAGATTGAATGACACCTGAAGCCCTGTCGCCCAAAGAAACCTTTATAGATAAGAGTAGGTACCTATCTGGAGCTGTTGGAGGATGTAGGAGAACCAGGTCCCATCCCTTTCAGTATCACCGTCCTAATGCTTACATGGATTGTTTTAAGAGACAATTGCAACTTGGAATGGCCTTACAATCGAAGCTGTCTATTTTGAGACAGTTGATGGGTTTCAGGCCAAAATATAATATCATAGGGTTGGGCAGGGGATAGGTATGGATTCCTTCCCCTGATGACTTCTTGTAATTAGTTTTAATCTGCTGGTGGCAGTGTCACAAAGCTCTTTTTTGGGGATGGGGATTGAAAACTTTTTGTGCCACACCCCAAACCTGTTATCATGGTCAGAATCGACCGAAAACAGTATTGGGAGAAAAAAAAGAAAACCAAAAGGGTTTATAAATAAGCATGGAGGGTCCGACTTGCACGGCTTTTCCTGGGCAGGCTTAGATTCTCTATAAAACCGGTTTACCAGTCCTTGTGTGCTTTCGGATTCAACTCTGCGTGGAATCATCATGCAGCCCATTTATTTTTTCAAGCCCAGATGGGCGGGGGGGGGGGATGATTACTGTGTAGGCGTGAAAGTACAATCGAGGACAGTTACAATGAGTGAAGAAGATACATAGGAGGCAATCTACATAGGCGACAAACTGTGCCGTTGAGGCCGTGGATTGAGGATAGGCTTTTATCCTGCAAACCTGGTGTGCATGTAATGTACACCTGCCAGTAATGGTCAGATGTGACCGATCGCAGTTTAAGTAGAAAGAAAGGATACACATTCAAAGGAGCCAAATTATTTTTGTCTCCCTTATCAATAAGTGTTTAAATTGAAAAGGAACAATTTTGGTCCTGTGCAGCAAATTCTTTCCTTAGAGAACTATGTATCTTTTTAAGGGCCACATATTTTAATTATAACAACATTGACAGTATGCCACAAAATAATTGCAGAGAGCACATAACTGCCGTCTTCTATTGACCACCATACATGTTTACATTTGGTCACGAGGTGTAGGTTTACTATCAATAACGTAAATTAGACTAGATGTTGAAACACAAATAAGTGGTGTTTTTTCGACAATCGAACTCTTGAACCTATTCATTCTTACAGCAAAATCCATAATCTAAGTCTCTTTATAAATGCTTACCTTGATTCACATGTCTACAGTGCAAAATTTGTGAAATTTGTTAACGTGTTTTTTTTTCAAATGCTTGTCAATGAAACCGGAAACACCTAAGGACTTCCATATCTGGTGACACGAACGCAAAAATATAGTCCCAAAATATTCAAATTTTTGAAGAATTACCATTTATTCAAGAACAATTTTAAGTAATTTAAGCACAAAAGTCATTTAGATTTATGAAACAACAAAAACTTTGAGGACATATCGGAATTTTTCCGATGTTTTGTCCTAGTTCCGCTTGAGGCGTAGTAATATTTATGTGATAAAGCCATGACTTCCTCATGCTCAACAACAAATGTTTCCAATCAGCTGTTATGACTAAAAAATGACTTTAAAATTGACCTGATGGATGATTAATCGTAAGTTTGTAAAATACTTAAACTTGCACAAAACGATGCAGAAAGGGTTCCTGTTTCAAGGCGCATAGTTGTCATGTTACGTCGTCGAGCCGATTTGGCGATATGCGTTTCCAAATAAGTGTTGATATTTTGTTTACAAATCCCATGAATGAAAAATGGCGACCAAAGAACTTATGAAAAATATCTCGTGGTGGCACAAATGTTTCTTAGACAGGAGACAATTTTGGTTAGTAATACTCTAAGACATTGTAGTTCACCCTTCCAAGAACAGTACACTGTACATTTTAGGTCCTGAAAAATTAGGTAAATATGACTTTGAGCGCAAATGCTGTCACCCTCATTTTTTGCATCGGCTGTGTAAACCTACAAGCAGTTTGATAATTGCTTATTAGATAATGTTATGTTTGAAGACGTGTTACTTTCCAGTATATTCAAACTTTTTCTCCGACTCCGTGTTTTGGCTGAAAAGAAAAGTCATGTTGAAGGGTACCCCACCCACTTTTTGTACTTCGGTAAACCCTTAACGTACCTTGTACATGTAAATCTTTCAACACCTATTTCTTATGTAACTATCTTACTGTGAGATAACTCTTTAACTTGTGCCTTTATTTGTAATCTGTACATGCCAATGTCTGCATGCTGTGATATATTTATAACCTGTTGTTGTTTTACATAATGCTTGTCGAAATACAAGCCCTACTGGGCTTATGCTACTTGTTATACATATTCGACACTAAATTCTATGTCTATGTCTATGTCTGTGTCAAGAAAAGGAATTGTCACCTTTGCAAAAAGTACCCACACATTGATGGGTAACCGCCTACATTAGGAAAACACGCCTATACAAATACATTGTAAGCTTTACCGCCGAAAAACGAAAATTTTAAGATGAAAAATTTCTCAAACTATAGAATGTGGGTACACGTTAGAACGGCCTCATCGAGCCAGTTCTAACGAGTACTGACAATCTATATTTCAGATCAGAAATCAAGTCAATCAAAAGAAAATAAGTGACATGGAGGCACACACAAAAATCCAACGGCAAAAAGCCAATTAACAAATAAGACACTGCAAAAGAACGACCGCTTTGGGATCTAACCTGTTCCTCGTGTGGTGTAATGACAACAATGGTTGAAAAGCGACTGCAACGAAGCACGATGACAGAGGTTAAAAGTGAGTGAACGTGCAAATTCCTACGCATAAACGCTACAACACTGCATCACACTACCTGTACTTGTTTTAATGAGATTGGAAATGTGCTGGTCACTAGACTTATTGGAGTGTTGGAAATATAGGATAAGGAAAATAAAGTGAAAACAAACGCAAATGAGTTATATATTTATTTCAGCCTGTGACACTCGCAATAACCCCCAGATTGTCTTTAATACCGCAATCAGGCATTCTAGTAGCCTAATAAAGGGGGTCGAATAACTGCACGCTATAATCGGTAGTGACCTATAATAACTTCTACTGACCTATAATACGTCTAGTGACCGTTTATAGACCGGACCTACTTTTCAGGTCACTAATTTACAAGTGTAAACAATAACATGCAACCTTTTATACATGAGAAAACAACGAAACTGCAAGTTCAAATCTTTGCAATATTTATTTGAACAGATTTTTAGAAATTTCAGCTAAATTCTTACCTTCTCGGCCTTTTGAATAACTGGAATAACTGCGCACTGCTACTGAAGTTGTTTCTCAACCTCGAAAATAATTTCTAAAGCTAAACTCGTAAATTAATTATTTGCAGATTTTCATACAGAATGTAAAGCGCTAAGAAACTTTTATTCGAGCGTCCATTTTGTTTCCTACGTCTTTGTGGCGTGGTGACGTCAGAAACTTTGCAACCGTTGACGTAACGTTATACTACGTATGCGTGCCATGTCACTGAATGTCGTTTAACATGTCACACTGTCTACTGTCTTTTTTGCTTAAATCCTTTTGCTTACGTTTTGCAAAACTCCTTGATTGTTTTGAATAGCGGTATAGTAGCGGTTCGCCGCGACAATTTTATTGGGGCTCGCTAAAGCTCGCCCCTATAAAACTGTCTAAGGCTTACCGACTATATTTTATTATTAAAGACACTAGCCATGTATTTACTATATTATTGGCTTGTTAGCCTGCTGGCGAACGTCTCGTAGATTTTCTTCTGTCCTTTCCTTAAGTGGCATTTATGTTTCGCTCCCACACTCTCTCTTGTTACATCTGGAACAGATGAGTGAGTGATTCTAACACAGCGCGCCTATATAGGCAATGGAAAATAACTGTGTTTTATTCTACAACAAATCACGGCAAGGAAGAGCGTGACGAGTGACGTCATTAAAAACTGCCAATTTATGACGTCACTAGTCGATTTCCTTGACGTTAGACGGTGTAACGTCATATTCTCGCATCGAATACGTTAGAAAAGGATATAAATGCATGTGTTTCAGTCGATAATTTTAGCGGGATTTCTTCTAACAATGGCGAAAGGCTGTGAGATTTTGAAGGAAACAACAGCATTATTGCCGATTTTCAGCCTGTTAGAATCGAAATAGATCAACTCTTGTTTGTGATTTGTTGAGTAATAAATCACAGTTTGTCGCGTTCGTGATTTGATCTTCTTTACAACTGACCTCCAAACTGTTTGTCGGTCAGTTGAGAGTAGACAAATCACGCGCGTTACGCGAGACAAACTATGATTTATTACTCAACAAATCCCATTTAGACCTGATTTGATTTTAAAACAACATTCCTGTCGCTGCAACTTCTGGTCTCGGCCGTCTTTGAAGCTTCATCACTAGGTGAGTTCCATTTGTCACCATATGCCATTCTTGTGCAGTTCTTGACGTACTCTGCATGAACATGTGTTGTCACCCCAGTTTAGTGTCTGGGTTTTATGCGCAAGGACGCATTACATGTCACGCCCGTATGCCACTGTTAAAATGTGAAAATAGAGTGTTTTAATTCATAGACTACAACATGTTTTAGCTTAAAGACACATTTTCTTTCTATACTCGTATATAAAAGGGATGGTTTGTTTATTTGTCTACAATAAACAAGTCTTTCGGACCATAGTACACATCAAAGGCTTATCTTATCTAAGTAATTACGAGGTGAGTATCAGCAGGAACTCTCTGAGATATATATTTAAAATGGGACTCTATCTTGGGAACTTTTGTGATGGTATTTTTTCTGTACTGACATTTTTTTCTAAGAAAATGTTGTTTTAAACTACTTTTTTATTTTTAGAAAGTGAAGGAAAACACAGATATTTATCGTTTCATTAATTCAAGAGTGAAAAGAAGAACTAAATGAATTGATTAATTCAAGATTTAATCAAACAGCATTTATTTATTTTTTGAAAGTATGTTATACGAATGAAATAATATCTAAAGCAGTTTATAGTTTCTGTCAAGATGCAACTATAAAATGTTTTTTGTTTTAAACACAGTCATATTAGAAAAGAGAACCCTTTAAATAGAAGCGAAGGCAATAATCAGGAATCGATACAATTAACCCTCCCAGCTCCCATCAGAGACATCAAAGGGAAAGAAGCACAGACATGTAACAACTAGACCCTAATGGAAAAAACAATAGCGGAAAGCCAAAAGGACAGTCGCTTTCCCACATCCCACAAAATGCCCAACTGGCCATCAAAAACAAAATATATAAGCGATACACACACTCAAAGACAAAAATAAACCGCGACAGAAGAACCGCCTTGGAACGACCAGTGAAACGAATTCCACTCACGGGGGGGGGGGGGGGGGGGGTGGGGGGGGGAGAGGGGGCTTAAATCGATTTTACGTGGCCACAATCCTCGCCCTTATTTCCGTCGCGATTTAGACAAATAAAATGTTCAGTCCACATGAAGGTATCCTAACTCATCAATGCAACATCTCCGTGAACACAAAAATAAAAAAAATCCACGGAGATGAAACAACGGTGAGGACTCGACAGCAAGAAACCACAGAAATGCCGGAGCGGAGCAAAAGAAGACCATCAGTTAGACTCCGATTGGCCGGACCAGAGACAGAGCATCAGGCACCAACCAACATTACATAAAATTAGGTACTCTCTAATTCTCATAAGCCTTTACTTTGGAGCCGTCATAGAATCTGAGGCCTGACCCACGGGCGTGCAATTAAATAGGAAAGCAACTTTGTCAACCGTGACTGGGATAACTACAATGCATGCAGTCTGTCGTTTAACATTATGTTGTACCCTATCTTTTTATATCGGAGAATGATTTTACGAAATTGGGTGCTGAAGTCATTACATTTATATATTTTTCTGAATTTATATACTAAGTCACCATAAAATTCGGGTTCCGATAGACATTGCTGCATAAGAGCTTTAAGTCAAACATTGAATTTGAAATTAAATCGGAATGATGTCTATAAAATGTTGAAAAGGCTTTGCGTAGTTTATGATACCGATAACCCTTGTTCCCATCAGAATACCCACGACTTGTCTAAATAACTAAGTACCAAATCTTATGTAAATATTATCAAGTAGAAAGGTGAGAGCTTCACACACTTTCTGACATGACCATAAAGTATAATTTTTATGCTCTTCAGAAGTGAAAAAAGCATTTCTTACATTACACGCAAGATGGAGGGAGTCTTCCCTATGAAATGTCCATTCACTTTAAATCATTAAGTTTTTCTTTTATAAGATTGCAAGGAAGTGTAGTGTACAGATTGGAAAATCTTAAGTAGACAGACTTAAAGCACGAAAACATCTGGATTTCAATTTATTTAAAGCTTCATTAGAATTTTTTATTGACCAAAACAGATTTCTCCCTGATCTTTCAAAGACTTTGCCGCAATATCTAATCAAATGTTTTTTGATGGCAGTAAAACAAGAAGTTAATAGTTTGGAAAGTTCAGTGGTGGTACAAGAGCTAGAATTAGCAATAAACCATGTTTTGAATGGTCTTTTAGAAAGTTCAGGCAACCAATATAACGTAGGAAGCTTGTCTTGGCCTTCTTTAACACATACAGCAAACTTGATGGTTGGACAACCAGTGTGGTCATCAACTAAAGCCCTCTCTACAACCAAAGGCTGCAGTTTATAGGCCTTAGTACCCCAAAGCTCTTGCTGAAGAGTGTTAACAAAGCGGAGCCCTCAAAATATTTTAAAATAAACCCCACATTTTTGTAACAGCAAAACTGGCGTCTAGTGGAGTATACACATATTTTGTCGGGTCCTCGTTAGAACCGCAGCGAGACGGTTCTAACAAATACTCAAAATGTAAAGACATATTGTACAGTAAAACCGGGGTGTAGAGGGGTATACATTATGATTATTATAGCTACTCAAAAACATATATTGTGGATCCTCGTTAGAACCCCACGCAGAGGGGGTACTAACGAGGACTCACAATGTAAAAACATATTGTACATGAAAACTGTGGTTTTGAGGGGGTATGCATTTTTTTGGGCTCACCTGGGCCGAAGGCTCCAGGGGAGCTTAAAGTATAGTCTTCGATCCGCCGTCCGTCCGTCAGCACCTTTCACCAGTTATATATCTGTCGCTTGCAGGCTAATCTCAGTTATTTCTCATCTGAAGCATGCCTCTGGTGGGGGACTGATGACATTAGCTTTTTATTAAAATTGAATAAAAACTTTGGTTGCTATGGCAACCGCAAGGTCCCATAGATTTACAGTGGGAAAATGGTTGTCATTATCGCGACACAGTTTTGTCCCAATCATCATCAAAATTGCTCGGAATGATCATCATAACAATATCTCGGTCGAGTTCGAATATCGGTCAAAAAGTAGGGCAGTAGGTCAAATCATAGAAAAACCTTTTGAAAATACTAGAGGCCACAGTTTTTGTTCGATCATCATCAAAATCGCTCAGAAAGATCATCTTGACAATATCTCTGACAAGTTCGAATAGAGGTCGTGTCGGGTCAAAAAGTACGCCAGTAGACAAATTCATAGAAACGGCTTATGAACACACTAGAGGCCACATTTTTGGTCCGACATCATCAAATTTGCACAGAATGATCATCTTGACAATATCTCGGTCAAGTTCGAATATGGGTCATTGGTCAAAAAGTAGGTCAGAAGGTCAAATCATAGAAAAACCTTGTGAACACATTAGAGGTCACAGCTTTGGTCCGATTATCATCAAACTTGCTCAGAATAATCATCTTGACAATATCTCGGTCAAGTTCGAATATGGGTTATCGCTTATATTATTTTGTTTTGGCTAGCCAATTTATCCATTTTGTGGGAAAGTAACTGTCCTTTTGGCTTTCCGCTGTTGATGTTTTCAATTAGGGTCTAGTTGTTTCATGTCTGTGCTTCTTTCCCTTTGGTGTCACTGATGGGAGCTGTGGGTTAATTGTATCGATTCCTGGTCATTTCCTGCACTTCTATCGTGTAGGATCAAAAGTATTTCAAATCATAGAAAAACCTTGTGAGCACATTTGGTCTGATCATCATCAATCTTGCGCAAAATGCTCATTTGATAATATCTCAGTCAAGTTCGAATATGGATCATGTCGGTTGGAAAAAGTAGGTCAGTACGTCAAATCATAGAAAAATCTTGTGAACACACTAGAGGCCACAGTTTTGGTTCGATCATCATCAAAATAGGAGCATTTTATCCGTTTTCTTCAACGAGTTTAATAAAATCAATAAAACATGAACACAAATGCAAGATTCTATTTATCATATGATATTTAAAACGCTTTTTTTTCACGATTGTTTTACAAAAGTGTCAATATTACGCCATTAGTAAACGACGTCGTACGTGTAACCTTACGGGACGAATCTAACTAGTTTGCACATGTAATCCACTAGTGGATTATCGAATTTATTACAGGACGTATCTACATTCTCAGACGCGACGTCATATGATAAACCAAATTACATGTGGAGTCTCTAAGGGTAGGAAGAATGGAATTCGATCATAAGGACTGGGTGACTTGACCAATATGACCACGATGCTCATATATGGTAAAACACTTTAAAAACATCCCAGGAACCAAATGGCCGATGACCTTGAAATAAATTTGGTATGTAGTATTCTTGACTTGGGCCCTACAAAAATTGGTCAAATGGTGACCTTTACCTGTTTTACACCAAGGTCGCATTTGGTCTCTCAGACACTTGCATGGAAAAAGGCATGACAGTGGATTTCACAGATTGCATGATAGCCTGTCGCATCAGAAATAGTATTTGCAATCAGCTGAATCATTTAGTTAATCAATTCCAAAGATCAAGGAAAGAAGCAGTCTCTATAAGGCTGTTTTCATGGCCACAACCGATTTCCTTTAAACTTTGTAGCTTGAAATTGGTACATATTGACTGTCTAATGGTGAATTTTTAGACTTTTTGGTCCACTGATTTTTGCTGTATACACTATTAAAGTGGGTTGGGTAATGTCACCCCATCAAGGGTATACCAACAAAAATGCTATTATTTTTGTTCAAAAGTGCGTGACTGGAGGCGATGTTTGCCATATGCTTACTAACCTTTTAGGCATAACAGCCGGTGATAACAGTCTTATAAATATCAAACAAAAGAAGAGTTTATACGCGCTTGTAAGTTGTACCCAAATATTAGTAATTTTTATTCCCCAACTTTACGAAAAACCACCACACCTTTACAGTTTTCAACTTATTTCAAAGATCTTTCATGAATATAGTGTTGGTGTAATAGTCATTCTAGGTATATGTCAGAATTATTGTTAGTTCTTAAAACTTAAAGAGTTACCTGCCCCTGAAATTGGAGTTTACCCATTTTTTTTAAATCGGAGTGCATTTATCCGCTTGTAGTACTCACAACTTCATTTGAAAGTGAATAAACCGATTCCATGCAAATATTATTAAATAGATGTGGACAAGGAAGTCATTTGATTTAATAGTGAATGCTAGTATTTGCTTTTTTATTATTATTTTTTGTTTTTTGGTTATTTATGAACTCTTAATTTCCAGGTGCAAATGGAACATGTGTCAACTGTCAAACATTTTTGACCACCAAAGCAGACTTTGCTAATGTTGTGGAACCTCATTTTAGACTGATACTGTGCTTAAATATAAGCCTGTATGGTCTCCCGACATGTTTAAGAATTTGTTTATTTACTAATCTTCCTCAGAATCGCTAGATGTACTCCATGTGTCAACAGCAGCATCATAAACAAAATCAATATGTTCCCGGCTTGGTTTTGCTTCACTATTTTCTGTTTTGTTCCGGTAATATCCAAAATACCAGAGAACAGAAACCACATGTGCGCAACATCCAACGGTACGAGCTCCACTTCTGCACCCACAATACCATCCAGTGATTGGGTTCAGTCCTTGTGTATATTCAACCCACATGTTATATGTTTTATTAGAGGTGTGGCGAGAACGTATCTGCGCTTTGAGAACACCATCTTCTTCTTTGTGTGCCATTATCTCATATGATCCATTGTCGTCAAAATGTTCATCAAACTCTGCTTTGTAAAACTAGTTGCAAAACAATAAACATGAGTATGTTTTGTAGTTTAAAACAAACAGTGGTAGTGCAAAAAGAAGCAATTCTTACTTCTAAAATTGTTGAAATGTTGCATGGGCACAAACACCTGGTTCAACCCCCGCCGAGGTCGGCAACATTCTTTCGTGGAGATTGATCATGAAATATTTAATATTTTCTAGAGTCATTCTCTCCCTTCCGCTGATTCAAGAAGGGCAGTTGTCAGTTTCTGGCGGAAGAATGTGCACAATACTGGTCAACCGCTTAGAGGCCTAGGCCGTCCAGTAAATGTGTGGTAAGGTAAACTGACCGCGCTCGACATGGCCCCATTGGATTGACTGGGCCGTAAAACCTCAACACAAACAAAACCTTGTTCTAAAAGAACAATGTTTTATTCAAAATTTCTACATCAGAGATAATAATCGTCTTTCTTCCAAGCAAAGTAAACACACAAAGATTGACTTGTTAAGATGAAAGGGGTGCAAATAATGCTACATCAATTCTTCAAATGTAAAAGAAACACTGACGACATAAACTGATGCAGAGAAAGCATAAGCAAGAGAGAAAATCTTCGACGATTGCAATTTGCTTATTCTAAAATCATCTCTGAAGTCAAAATATTAAAAGAGGGTGAAATAACACAAATGCTTTGGGGGCAAAAATGACATCTTGCCTGACACCACCTTACAAGAACATGCACGTTATCTCTACGGAATCATCTGGCAGTTTTGTAAGGATGCTTTTTCTGAAAACTATTATGCTTGTGCCCACTAATGGTTATATTTTGACTGTGATGGGACCATATCCTGCAGATGGGATAAAACACAGATGCTAAGACTACCGAACACATGTTAAAGAATAATGCAGAAAATAATACTGACTGGTTTGAAGAAGATGATGTACTCGTTGTAGACTGCGGCTTCAGGGATGTTAGAGAAAAACTAAAGGGTTATGAAATCAATTCTCATATGCTTCACTTCCTAGCCAAATCTCAGAAGCAATATACGACTGAAGAGGCGAATGATTCAAGGCTAGGTACAAAGTGAGATAGGTTGTCGAATCAGCTAATGGGAGAATTACAAAGCGGAAGGCCTTAGCAACAAAATATCCAATAGTAAAATACGATATGTTGGCGACTAGTAAGAATTGTTTGCTTGTTTTGCAATGTGTTTAAACCACAAGGACTGAACCCAATCACTGGATGGTACTGTTGGTGAAGAGGTGGTGCTCGTACCGTGGGATGTTGTGCTCATGTGCTTGCTAGCATGCACTATTAAATCAAATGACTTCTTTGTACACATCTATTTAATTATATTTGCATGGAATCGGTTTATTCACTTCCAAATGAAGTTATGAGTACTACAAACGGATAAATGCACTCTAATTTAAAAAGAATGGGTAAAATCCAATTTCAGGGGCAGGTAACTCTTTAAGTTTTATGAACTAACAATAATTCTGGCATATACGTAGAATGACTATTACATCAACATTATATTTGTGAAAGATCTCTGAAATAAGTTGAAAACTGTAAAGGTGTTGTGGTTTTTCGTAAAGTTGGGGAATAAAAATTACTAATATTTGGGTACAACATACAAGCGCGTATAAACTCTTCTTTTGTTTGATATTTATAAGACTGTTATCACCGGCTGTTATACCTAAAAGGGTAGTAAGCATACGGCAAGTTTCGCCTCCAGTCATGCACTTTGAACACAAATAATAGCATTTTTGTTGGTATACCCTTGATGGGGTGACATTACCCCACCCACTTTAATAGTGTATACAGTAAAAACCAGTGGACCAAAGAGTCTAAAAATTCACCATTTGACAGTCAATATCCTTATAGAAAGTAGAAGTAAAACAAAGATCAGGAATTGATACAATTAACTTACTCCATCCATAAAAGACACCAAAGGGAAAGAAATACAAACATTAAGCGACCAGACCATAATGGAAACCTAAACAAAGGAAAGCCATATGGACAGTTACTTTCCCACAAAATGGCCATATGGCCATCCAAAATTAAAAGACACAAGTGATACACACAGTAAGTAACAAACAACAACATAAACAAATCGCCACAGAAGAGCCGCCTTGGAACGGTCAGTGGAAGATTTCCACTGTGGGGCTTAAATCGATTTTACGTGGCCACAATCCTCGCCCTTACTTCCGTCGCGATTTAGACAAATAATTTGTTCAGTCCGCATGAAGGCCTCCTAACTCATCAGTGCAACATCTCCGTGAACACAGAAATCAAAGAACCACAGAGGTGAGACAACGGTGAGGACTCGACAGCAAAAAAACACTGAAATGCTGGAGCAAAAGAAAACCAACAGTTAGACTCCGATGAGCCCGACCAGAGACAGAGACCAGAGACAGAGACAGAGACTGCTCCTTACTGACCTTTGTCTTGGATGACTCAGATTCAGTATTTCTATCTTTTTCTCTAACAAAAGTGCCGTGCTGATTGAAACCAAATTACAGGAAAGCTTCAATGGGATGAGGCAATGAAACGTTTGTTCGTGGGATTGTTGTCACATGATCAAGATTGGCACCATGCCTGTATATATTATATAAACCAAGTGAACTCTTGTGAGCGTAGTGGCTCACGGACATCTTGTTTCATTTTCATAACTTTTGAACCGTTTAGATAGAACCTTCATTTTTTCCATATAAATTTCTTGTCACAAGGATTTCCGACCCATACAAAAAATTTGGCCTGTGACCTTGACTTCTGTTTTACTTTATCATAACTTTTAAACCTGATGAGATCGAGCCTTCATATTTTGCATGTAGGTTCCTTATGACAAGGGCCTCCCACACATGGAAAATATTTACTTGTGACTCTGACCTTGACATCTGACTAGCTTTAACGATAAAACTGACCTCGGCCTGGGGACGTGTTTCCATTAACAGAATTAAAGTGCGGATGTTTATTCCATTACTATCAAAACAAGGACGTAGTTGCCGGCCTCGGTAGCTCATGCGCGTCTGACAGGTGATCAAGATGACGCGGTTTCGATTTTTTTTTATTTGAGGTTGAATGTCCCCGTCAACACTGTAAATGTCATTTTGGAGACATTGCTTCCAATGTTGTGGGACTTTTACCCGACATTGAGACGAAAAGACATCTCATGAAACCAATAGGGCTTATAAGCATGGACGGGCCGACTCGCACCTGCCCTAGATCATAGTGTAGATTATATTTTCTTGTCCTTTGGGATCATTGATTCCATTGTGGAATTTTGAAAATATCTGAGGATCACTGATGAGGCCTAATTGGCCGAAACTAGCTAGTCTGGCCCAGAAAACATGTACACTCCATATTTTTCACTTCTGTGGTGTATTCCTTGCTTCCAAAGGATAACCCTTTTATAGAACATATTTAACTTCACTACAGCTGGTGTGTGGGATTGTGTGGCGGCGGTAAAACGTCTCCCTGCCCTACATCATAGTGTAGATTATATTTTCTTGTCCTTTGGGATCATTGATTCCATTGTGGAATTTTGAAAATATCTGAGGGTCACTGATGAGGCCTAATTGGCCGAAACTAGCTAATCTGGCCTAGAAAACATGTACACTCCATATTTTTCACTTCTGTGGTGTATTCCTTGCTTCCAAAGGATAACCCTTTTTATAGAACATATATAGATCCTCTAAGCTGTTTACCAGTACTCGTGTGCGGATCGGTTTCAGCTCTGCGTGGAAGCATCATGCAGCCTATATATTTCTTCAAGCCCCGATGGGCAGGGGCCCAGACGCGGGTTCGATACCTACCTGCCGAGGTTGGCAACATTCTTTCGTGGGGATTGATCATGAAATATTTTCTGAGGTCATAATCTCCCTTCAGCTGATTCAAGAATGGCAGTTGTCATTTTCTGGCGAAAGAATGTGCCATGTACTGGTAAACCGCTTAGTATAAGCCTGCACAGGAAAAGTGTGGATAGGTAAACTGACGGGCTCAAAAATGACCTAAATAGTGTTGACTGGGCCGTTAACTCCTATACAAACAAACAAAACCAAGACGTAGTTATCAAATAAGTACATATTAATGAATAGATGTGACTCTCCAGGTAATTGATCAGGCCTAAAAAATACCCAGCAGGCACATGTCGCAAGGGCAACGTCAAATCAACGTCGGTGCAACGTCATGACGTTGCACCGACGTTGATGTGACTTGCAGTAACGTCATGACGTTGTACCGACGTCGATATGACGTCATAATTACGTCATGTGCCTGCTGGGTAGCCGTGTTTCCGCTAACCCGACCGACCCTGTTTCAGACCACCCGACTCTTCTATTTTTATCAATAAAATAACAAAATAAAAATTAAAACACCGACCCTACCATTTTTAATTTCCGACTCTTCCCAGTGTCGTATTTGCATTTTCGCATAATAATTTTGGGTTTTAAGTACATTTTTATAGTTTTTTGGCATTTTGTACCTTCCAAAATACAGAGCTGTCTTTTTGAGCATCTAAAATGAATTATGATATACGAGGACTGTTCAAATATGAATGCAAGTAGAACGTTTTCTCATGCACTAATGCGAAAATCACCTGGAAATAAATATCACAGCGTAGAAAAACAATTTACCTATACATTGATACCAAACCTGTTAAAATCCGTGCACTTTAGCCATGTATATCGTTCGATAAACACTGTCTACTGTTGTGTACTAATACAAAACATGGTTGGAAGAAGGTCAGAGTACGCCGTTGAAATACGGTCCTATATTAAGAATCGTTGTATTCTTGGTATACGGTGCAAAGACATTTTTGATGAAATATGTTCGGTTTATGGGCGTAATGAAATGTCTTTTCCGACAGTTTTTCGTTGGTGTAAGAAATTCGGCTGTGGGCTTGGCTCAACTGAAGATGCACCACATGATCGTCGGCCGAAAAGAGCAACATCTGCCAAGATGGTTGCTAGAGTGAAAGAAATAGTTGCTACCGATGCACGATACACCACAAGGCAAATAGCTAGTATGGTTGGCATCTCATTAGGAGCAGCTCATACAATTCTGAAACGGGATTTGAAAATAAGAAAGATCTGTGCTAGATGGATTCCCCATCTGTTGACAGATGAGCAGAAAAAGACATGCGTTCAGTGCGCCAACCTTGCTTAAAAAGTTTCCAAATTACAATGCACGGTCTTTCGCTAATGTCGTCACAGGTGACGAGACATGGGTTCACTTTTTTGAGCCAAAATGAAAGATTCAGAACAAAATATGGGCAACAAAGTATTGCAAAAGACCATGCATTGCAAAGCGGACCATGAGCGCCAAGAAGGTAATGTTTGCCATATTCTTTTCAAATCAGGGCCCTGCTATTCAGGTTGCTGTGCCTAAAGGCAAATCTGTAAATGCGAAGTTTTACAAGAATAAAGTTCTTCGAAAATTGAAGAAATATTTCAAAGAACGAAGACCCGCAACTGGTTTGGCTAATGTCAGATTGCTACATGACAATGCGTCATCGCACAAGTCGTTCATTGTGCAAGACTATCTGAAGCAGGAAAAGGTTGTTGAACTCCCTCACCCCCGTATTCCCCTGACCTTGGCCCGTGTGACTTTTTTTTGTTCCCGCGGCTGAAAAAATACCTTTCTGGTCGAAAATTTGTACAGCGCAAACACCTTGGTTCTGCAATATTCCAGTGCCTTCATAGTATACCTCTTAAAGACTACCAAAATGCGTTCAATGATTGGATCAGAAGACTGAAAGTTTGTATATTTGTTAAAGGGGAATACTTTGAGGGGACAAAAAAAAATTTCATCGAAATCTATCACGGAATCATTTTATGTGCTTTGTTGCATTCATATTTGAACAGTCCTCGTACACGTCTCAACATAAAAATTTAGTTAACAAAACACATGTACAAAAACAACAAAAAAAAAAAATACATAAAAATACAGGCCCGCCCCTGTTTTTTCGGGAGAAAAAATAAGATAATAAAAAAAAACATTATCTCCTACCTACCGACAAAAACAAATCTCAACATGAGAGCGGAAACACAGCTATTCTTTTCACACATTACCCTCTCTTGGTCTGAGTTCTTTAATAAACAGTCATTAGAGTGTTATGCAATCCAAAAATGTGTCTTTAAAGACACATTTTTTTCCTTATATAAAAGGGGTGGCCTGTCTAATGATCTCGAATAAACATTTCCTTCGGACCATAGTGCACATCAAAGACTTATGTTATCTAAGTGATTATGAGGTGATTATGAGCAGATTTCTTGTTTAATAGGGGGCTCAATAAGGGTACTTGAGTGATAGTATAATTCACTGAGATTGTTTCCAACAACATATTGTTTAAATAACGTCTTTTTTATTTTAAAATAAAGTAAAGAAAAACACTGATATTCATTGTTTCCTTTACTCAAAAGTGCAAAGAAGTAAACAAACAAGGTAAATGAGTTGATTTACTCAAATTTTAATCAATCAATTTACCTTTATTTATTTATATTTATTTATTTATTTTATTTTGGTTGAAAGTATGTGATACACAAATCATATAATGTCTAAAACATTAGCATTTTATAGTTTCAGTCAAGATGGAACAATAAAATGTTCTTTGATTTCGACACAATCATATCAGAAAAGAGAGAGAAAAAAAGATTTTTTTTTAAGATTTTATTTTTCACCTTTTCAAGTTTAAATTAAAATGACAAACACAATTAAATTTATTCTTCTTATTTATATTGCAAACATAGTTTGTGGGTGCTCGTTAGAGCCGCCTCATTGAGGTGGTTCAAACGAGTACCACAACCTAGGACTCAATGAGACGATTCTAACAAGCACCCGCAACCTATGACTGGGAGCAGAAATAAGGAAAATAATGTACACCCCCTTAAACCCCCATTTTCTCTACAGAAAGTGGGGTTTAGGGGATGTTCCTTTTTCCTTAAAAAACATATATTGTGTGTCCTCGTTAGAACCACCTCATGGAAGCAGTTCTAACGAGCAGTCACACTGTAAAAACAAATTGTGGGTACTCGTCTGAACCGCTTCGCCGAGGTGGTTCTAATGAGTACCCACAATATATGTTTAGAATAGAAATAATAAAGTTATCAGGATTTATCGGGGAAAAAAAAGGTTTTTGGTGGAAAATATTTACCAATATATTTGAATTGGCATTTTCTGTAATGCTTATAATTAAAGGCTACTTAATATAAAATCGGAAAAAGTGCTGTTGTTTCTACCATGCAAATGAAAATAAGGACTTAGGTGTAAATGAATAAATGTCATTTGTCAAAGTCATATCCCTAGGTAATTTATTACCCTCTCTTGGTCCCCTACCTGTATGGCAGCCTGAATCCCCCAAGTGTATTTTATCTCAATGCTGGATTCTTTAATAAACGGTCATTAGGATGTTATGTAATCGAAAAATGTGTCTTTAAGCAGAAATAATTATTTGGCAAGCAATTAAATGCTTTTCAAAGATGCATCAGTAAAGCTGCAACGTATTTATTATTTCCAATCTTCTATAATTCTCAGGAGAGTAGATGCCTAAAATAGACAAGTATTGCATTTAAATGTTGATTAAAAATCTCACATCTGATCGTTTAAAGTCATTCCATTTATTTTCAATATAATTGGTATAATGATTACATGCCTGTAGTTGACTTTCTGCACAGCGTTATTTAAGAAATAGATCAGCTCTAACTGTGATTTGTTGAGTAATAAATCACAGTTTGGAGGTCAGTTGTAAAGTAGATCAAATCACGTGCGCGTAGCGCGCGTGATTTTCCTACTTACAACTGACCGACAAACTGTGATTTATTACTCAACAAATCACAAACTAGAGCTGATCTATTTCGATTCTAACAGGCTGAAAATCGGCAATAATGTTGTTGTTTCCTTCATTATCACTCAACTTTTCGCCATTGTTAGAAGAAATTCCGCTAAAATTATCGACTGAAACACATGCACTTATATCCTTTTTTCACGTTTGCGATGCGAGAATATGACGTTACACCGTAAACTTAAAAAATTGACTAGTAAATCGGCAGTTTTAAATGAATATTTTTCTTATTTATACTCCAAACATAGGTTTTCGTTGCTCGTTATAACCGCCTTATTGAGACGGTTCTAACGTGTACCAACAACCTATGTCTTGGAGCAGAAATAAGGAAAATAATGTTTACCCCCATAAACCCAGTTTTCAATATATAAAGTGGGGTTTAGGGGGGGGGGGGGGGGTCTTTATTTCATGGACTTGTTCATATGATGCCAAGTTCTTGTTTATCCATAAATTTCAGAAATTTATTGAACAGCATTCGTTCCTCACAATTAGTTTATGATTGTTTTGTCCGCAAAGGGGCTGGCTTCGATAGAATTCTTCTCCTTTTCATTGGAACATGTTTATCAGTCGTTGCAATGTGGATATTACTAAATGTCAGATCATTTTTATTTACACTGATACAATCTAAAAAGTCACAAAAAAGAAGTGAAGGCAATGCTCAGGAATCGATACAATAAACCAACAGCCCCCACCAGAGACATTAAGGGAAATAAACACAAACGTGAAACAACTAGACCCTAATTGAAACATCATTCGCGGAAAGCCAAAAGGACATGTACTTTCCAATTAAATGGCTAATTGGCTATCCAAAGCAAAATAACACAAGCGATACACACTCTCAAAGACAAGCCATAACAAAAACAAACCACGACAGAAGTACCGCATTGGAACGTTCAGTGAAACGAATTCCACTGCGGGCCTTAAATCGATTTAACGCGGCCACCATCCTCGCCCTTACTTCCGTCGCGATTTAGACAAATAATTTGTTCAGTCCGCATGAAGGCCTCTTACCGAAATTGGTAATTTTATTTCACGTTAAAACTTGCTGCTGCTGCTGCTACTGTAGTTATAGATTAAGGGTGCATATTGGAACCGCCTTGATATATACTTAAGAAATAGATCAGCTCTAAGTGATTTGTTGAATAATAAATCACAGTTTGGAGGTCAGTTGTAAAGAAGATCAAATCACGTGCGCGTAGCGCGCGTGATTTGTCTACTTACAACTGACCGACAAACTGTGATTTATTACTCAACAAGTCACAAACTAGAGCTGATCTTTTTCGATTCTAAGAGGCTGAAAATCGGCAATAATGCTGTTGTTTCCTTCAAAATCTCACAACTTTTCGCCATTGTTAGAAGAAATCCCGCTAAAATTATCGACTGAAACGCATGCATTTACATCCTTTTCTAACGTTTTTGATGCGAGAATATGACGTTTCACCGTCTAAGGTCAAGGAAGTCGACTAGTGACGTCATAAATTGGAGTGCTCTTCCGAGCCGTGATTTGTTGCAGAATAAAACACAGTTATTTTCCATTGCCTATATAGGCGCGCTGTGTTAGAATTTTGATTAAGAATTAAAGAAGATAATGTAAACCATTTTAACCCTTGTCCTGCTGAGCCCGGATTTGTCTGATCTTTCAAACAATGCAGATCCAGATTAGATGGCTTCTGATCAGGATCTTCATTGTTTGCCATTCAGTTTATGAATTGGTTGCTATGATCTGCATCAACAAATCTGATTGGTTGATATTCAGTGATGGGTGTGGCATATTTAAATATTCAGCAGGTCAAGTGTTAAGATTAACAAAGGTATCGAGCACATGGATATCTCGCGTGAACAATACAATTAATCTTTGTCGGTTGTTTTACAGTTTGGATGCTATTTTTCCAAAGGATCGTTTTCAGAATTTTCTTTTTTTTTTCAACAGAACATGATTTTAAGGGCCGTTTCTCGAAATGGCAAAACACTCTGTGATAAACTATGTCTCACCCACAGGACAAAAAAGTATAATTATTGATAATTTCTTTGGTTCAAACTGCTGCCTCACCCTAGGGTTTATTAGATGTCTGAATATGTCAGTCATTGCTTGATATCGGAAAACATGTACATTGCATCTCCCGAAGAGAACAGGGTCGGACCTGTACTTTTTGTTCATGTTTCTTGTTAATAAATTGTCTTGCTGAAAACTTGCACTGTATAGCATACTTTATTTTAGTTGATCAAAAGGCCAGCTCTGTAATTTGGAAGGTGCAAAATGCCAAAAACTAAGAAAATCTACTTAAAACGCGATATTACTATGGGAAAATGCAAAGACGACACTGGGTAGGGTCGGAAATTGAAAATGGCAGGGTCGGTGTTTCACTTTCATTGATAAAAAAGGAGAGTCGGGGGGTCTGAAGCCGGGCCGGTCGGGTTAGCGGAAACACAGCAAATATTTTAACCCTTGTCCTGCTGAATATTTATATATGCCACACCCACTACCGAATATCAACCAATCAGATTACTTGATGCAAATTATTGCAACAAATTCATAATCTGAATGGCAAACAATGTAGATCCTGATCAGATGGCTTCGTCAGAAGCCATCTGATCTGGATCTACATTGTTTCAAAGATAAGGCATATCCGGGATTAGCAGGACAAGGGTTAAGCCTTAGGAATCTTCTTTCTTGAACGTTGATGTTCGAATGTCATGCCTTATTAATCATCAATTTATTCGACTGTTGGTATTTAATAGATTTTTTTTCTCATCAAGTCGGTGAAACGAACACCCTTTTAAACCCACTATATACAAAGAAAACTGGGGTTTACGGGGGCATATATAATTATGCCCCCAACTTCAAAGACGTTTGAGAGGCATATGGCTTCTGGCTCGTTTGTCCGTTCGTCCGTTTCCATGACTGTCCGTTACATAGCATAACTTAAGAACCGTGTATGCTAGGATTTTAAATTTTCATATACCGATTCTTCATTGAAAAATCGCTGACGCGTATTTTTTTTCTCTTCGGATTATGCCCCTTACAGTTATTGCCCTTTGAATGTTTTTTTTTTTTTTTTTTTTTTTTTTGATAAAATTTTGTCCGCGAAATATCTCAAAAACTTTAAGAGCTAGAGCCTTACAAGTTGGTGAATAGATTGCTGGTGATGAGTAGATGACCTGATTTATTTGTGACTAAATTCTGAAAAATACTTCATGAGTTATGGTCTTTTGTCACTTTGGGTATTTGTACATTGTATGCTTTGTGATGCATAGCATAACTTAAGAACCGTGCATGCTAGGGATTTGAAATTTCCTCATGGAAAATTAGGTGACACATATTTTTTCTCATCCGGATTATGTCCCTTTCAAGAGTTGTTGCCCGTTGAAATTGTTTGATAAACTCTTGTCAGCAAAATATCTCAAAATGTATTGGAGCTAGAGTCTTGAAAGTTGAGGAATAGATTCATGGTGATGAGTAGATGACCTGATTAACTTTTGACTAAATTCCGAAAAATATTTCATGAGTCTTGACCCTTTGTCACTTTGGGTATTTGTTCATGTGATACATAGCATAATTTTAGAACCGTGTATGCTAGGGTTTTGAAATTTCATATATAGATTCCTCATAGAAAACTAGGTGACGCTTATTTTTTTCTCATCCGGATTTTGTTATTATCCCTTGAAATTTCATCACGAAAACACGCCTATATAACTTTGACCCTCTTGAACCCCACTTTTATATAGTAAAACTGGGGTTTCCGGGGGTATACCTTATTTTTCTTATTTCTGCTCTAAAATATAGATTGTGGGTACTCGTTAGAACCGCCTCGATGAGGAGAAATACGAAACATATCACAATTTTTCATAATAAAATTTTCATTTTTTTCGGCGATAAAGGTGGCAAGGTATTTGTATAGGCGTGTTTGCGTAATGTTTTGATAAGATCTTGTCAGCAAAATATCCGAAACTATACGGGAGCTAGAGCCTTGAAAGTTGGTGAATAGATTGGCGGTGATGAGTAGAAGACCTGATTAACTTTTGACTCAGTTCAGAATTATACTTAATGAGTTATGGCCCTTTGTCACTTTGGGCATTTGTACATTATATGCTTTGTGATGCATAGCATAACTTTAGAACCGTTTACGCTAGGGTTTTGAAAATTCATCTATGGATTCCTCATTGAAAATTGGCTGACACATGTTTTTTCTCATCTGGATTATGCCACTTTCAAGAGTTATTTGCCCTTTGATTTTTTTATTAATTCTTGTCAGCAAACTATATCCAACATCTATTGGAGCTAGAGCCTTGAAAGTTGGTGAATAGACTGGTGGTGATGAGTAGATGACCTCAATAAATGTAACTTTTGACCCAGTTCAGATATCTACTTCATGAGTTATGGCCCTTTGTCACTTTTGGTTTTTGTACATTGTATGCTTTGTGATGCATAACATAACTTTAGAACCGTGTATGCTGGGATTTTGTAATTTCATATATGGTTCCCCATTGAAAACTAGGTGAAACGTAGTTTTTCTCATCCGGATAATGCCCCTTTCAAGAGTTATTGTCCCTTGAAAAAATTTTGATAAAATCTTGTCAGCAAATATCCCAATATGCATGCATACATGCACTCAGGCATGCATACACACGTGTACGCATGCACTCACTCACGCATGCATGCATGTACGCACACACTCACATGTTGGGTATAACAAATTATTATCCGGCCCCCGCAAATCGGGGCTTGAAGAAATAGATGGGCTGCATGATGCTTCCACGTAGAGCTGAAACCGACCGCCCTCGAGTACTGGTAAACCGCTTAGAGGATCTTAGCCTGTCCAGACAAAGCGGTGCGAGTCGGACCATCCATGCTTATAAACCCTATTGGTTTCATTGGCCGACAGGGCTGGAGATGTCATTTCATTTCAATAACGGATAAAAGTCCCAAAGAATTGCAAGCAACGTCTCCAAAATGAAATATGCAGTGTTGACGGGGACGTTTAACCTCAAATCAAATCAAACAAAAACAAACTATTATCTCAAGCAATATCGATTTTAAGGGTCCTGGGCTAAAAGTCAAGGTCTCTGCCTATTTTTAGGAAACCTTTGTTAGGGTTATGTCCCTTTGCATTCCTGCTTTCTTGTATATCGCATAACTTAAGAACAATGTATCCTAGCGTTTAAAATTCTATATATGGTTTTCTCATTGAAAAATAGTTGACAGGTATTTTGTCTAACCCGAGTTATCTCCCCTTTTTACCTCGTAATAACATGGAAATCTCATTTGCAAGATATCTCAAAAAGTATTTGAGATACCGTCTTGTTAAAAAGTATACTGATTAGGTCCCTTATTAAATTTTCAAACAATTTAACAATATTTTGTTGGAGTTATGGCCCTTTGCCATTTCTGGCCACTTAATTGTGTTTCTGTCTTGTAGCAAGTTATATAAAAAGTTTAAATTGTTGCCTAGAAACTTGACAGGTAGATAGGGAATGACTAGTACATGACCTGATTAACATTTGAAAAACTCAGAAAAAAAGTCATTGTTATGGCCCTTGGAAAATTGGGCATTTAGGAGCAAGCATATGGTTGGGGGCATTGTGTTTTACTTATTTCTGTTTTAAGACATAGGTCGTGGGTACTCGTTAGAACCGCCTCATTGAGGCGGTTCTAACGAACACCCACAACCTATGTATGGAATGCAAATAAGAAAAATATCACAAATTTCATCGGAAAAACAACAATTGTGGGGATACTATGGAACGAATAATGTCTCACGCGTGTTTTATCGTAATGTGTCGGGTGGTCGGATGCCATTCAACCGATAATGAATATTTTATGAGAAACAATTGGTAGCAGTTTCTTACTTAAGGTTCCTCAATAGTTATTTCACTACATTCGAGGTACTGAAAAAATCATATTTGCAAATATTTACCCAAACAGATTTTTCATCAAATGGTAGTCCACGTGAATTGTGGGGATACTATGGAACGAATAATGTCTCACGCGTGTTTTATCGTAATGTGTCGGGTGGTCGGATGTCATTCAACCGATAATGAATATTTTATGAGAAACAATTTGTAGCAGTTTCTTACTTAAGGTTCCTCAATACAGTTATTTCACTACATTCGAGGTACTGAAAAAATCATATTTGCAAATATTTACCCAAACAGATTTTTCATCAAATGGTAGTCAAAAATTGTTTAAATATTCCAAGCGGTTAAGTCACTATCACCAATTTTCACAAACGGGTTACGGACGGACAGACAGACTGATGGACTGACAGAATGACACGGTGATTTTAGGGCACTCTTAGAAAATCAACGGACTTCAGTCGGTCGCTTTTTCTGCGGGTCGTGCAATGTCATCCCCCCCCCTCCACATGGATAACGATCATCGTGGGTTGTGGATTGAACAGCATGGTATACTGAAATTTAGGTAAAAGTTCACACCAGTGCATACCACCTTTTGCCAGCCAAAGAATGGAATCAACCAGTCCTAGGTTTGGTGAGGTCCGCAGGGATGTCAAATCTTCCTCCAAGTGTGACAGCAAGGAATCCAATATTAACCAGATACAAGTATCTGTAAGTGATAAATAAAATTAGTTACAGGGAGAGCTTATACGCTTTAAATGCGTATGCATCTCTCAACGGCCCGTGATTTCCAACGTCCAAGCTTTTGGATTAACCCAGTACTCATGCCCCTAGAGGTCAAATCAGAAGCCCGGCCAATACGGAACGAATGTGATGTATAAGTGTGTATCGGTAAGCCCAAGTTGCAAAGTGATTTTGTTAACACCCCGTCAAATTGGCTTCGTGTCAAAGGAGAACCATTCTGGTGGACAAGGAGGTATGGAGCCCCTGGTGGGCGTAAGTGCAAGTACTGCTTAACCGCAACAAAACGACATAAAGATGGATCCCTGTCTGCTGGTATACGAAGTGAAGTTGGGGGGCCAGTTTGATTTGTTTTAGACAACCTAATTGGAATAACAAGGGTAATAAGAAGATCTGTTAACAGTAAGGGTCTGCTCACCTGGGACTGGCTTGTGTAAACAATCCCACTAACACGCATAAGACCAAAATATACAAGAAGGTATGATGTTCTGAAGAGAAACGCCTCGAATTGAGAGAAACAGACATCTGGGAGAACTGAACATACTTTCTGCAAAATGGAGTCTGTGATTTGGACACGCACATCATGGTGACGCCTCCTCCTCCTACAACCTTCCAACAGCTTCTTAACCACAAATGAAGCTATAGGTTCGTCCAGGTTATGAAGTTTATGATAGTAACTTGATCCAGCCGTATAGGTTGTAATTGTTGTCGAAGCGTAGCACATGTCGAAGTAGTATAATATGAATAGAGTAAGGTGGGCAACTGGTGAAGGCCAGGTATTGGGTAAATTGTATGCAATCCTGAACTGGTTGAACGCCGAAAGTGCATTTCGGTATACTAGCTGCGAGTTATCCGACAGACTTGCTGCCAGCAATGATTCTGAGCTTAGGAGAAGATGTTCTAAAGATGGTCTGGTACTGGCGTCGGAAATGGCTCTGCGTCTGGAACGAGCTGTCGGAATCTCTGCAATTGAAAACGACTGAGGGCATCAACCACACTATTTGAAGAGGAACTTACATGCTCAGCTTTTACCACAATATTCAAGCGGAAGCATTGCAGGGTGAATTCTCTCAAAATGGTCATCACACGTTCAGATTTTGATGTCATTGTGTTCACAATATGCACCACTGCTAGGTTATCAACTCTAAAAAGTATCTTCTTATTGCGAAGTTGCTCACCCCAGATAACCAAGGAGACTAATAGTGGGAAAAGCTCGAACACAGTTATGTCCCTGGTGATGCCTAGGTCCACCCATGGGAGGGACCATGCCCCATATGATCACTTCCCGGCAAAGAAAGCCCCAAAGCCAAGATTGACACCCCCTGCACTGTCAGTGAAGAGCTGAATGTCCTCATTAGAAGTCCAGTACCTATCGTGAAAGACTGAAACACAGTTGATGCTTTTAAAGAACTGAAGCCATAGCTTAAGGTCTTTTTCATGTCCGCTGTAATCCTCAAGTGGTTTTGTGGTTTAGTCAAACCACAGGTGGCATTAATAAGCCGCCTGCAAAATGGTCTACCTGGAACCACTGCTCGGCAGGCAAAATTAAGTGAACCGATCAATGACTGCATTTGTTTGAGAGAACACTTTGCACGAGACAACAGCTCTTCAATTTTGTCAGCGATCTCCGTGATTTTAGGCTGTGGAATGCGGATCACCATTTCTTCAGAGTCAGTTTAAAGACCCAAGAAACAGATCTTGGTCGAAGGACCCTCTGTTTTCTCAACTGCTATGGGGACACCCAGGAGCATCATCTTATCCTGGAATACAGCCATGATGGATGCACATTGATTGGTACCCTTTTTGTCCCCAAACAAGAAATCATCGAGAAAATGTAAGAGACTGTCGACAGTGGCTTGCCTTGCCACGCTTAACTCGAGGAATGATGCAAAAAGTTCCCATGTCTTACATGCAATACTGCAACCAAAAGGCATAGCCTTGTCACAATGAAATTTACCATCAAACTACAAAGCAAGTTGATCAAAGTCGAGAACAGATACTGTTAAAAGCCTGAAAGCCGATTTAATGTCTGATTTTCCCAACAAACAGCCCTTACCTAAATCTTGGATCATATGAATTGCCGCATCGAAGCTAGTGTACTGAACTGAACAAAGTTGAGGGTCAATGAAATCATTAACAGAGTCTCCACTGGGATATGACAACTGATGTATTAGGCGGTATTCACCTGGTTCCCATTCCGGTACCAGACCTAATGGGGTCACACGCAAGTTTGGAAGGGGTCTGCGGTCAAATGGACTAGCAACCCTGCCAGCTTCAATTTCGCCTTTAATTTTTTGTCGCACGACATCAGATAGCAAATTGGCTGATTTCAATTTTTTTTTATTTAGAGGGCCTTCGCTCCCCAGCATAGTTTAATGGAAAACAATAAGAGAAACCAATACGATTTCATTGGCCTTATCCTGGTCATATCAACTCAGTTCAGCTCTTAAGTTTTCAACGTTGATGGGGTATTTTGCGAGAGGAAGTAAAAATTTTGGTTGGCTGTGCAGCATTGAAATGGACTTATCTTGTTGACCCTTATTGTCTAAAACCACGTCGGTTGGAGGTTTTTCCGCCACGAAAGTGGGGGTTGAAACCTCTGGATGGGAAGGAGCTTTGGGTATCCCTAGTACTAGCATTAGTAGGGAGCTTAAAACAGGCCATTTACCTGGTTGGTTCCACCACAGTGTGAACAGCCATGAAGGAAGCGACAGGGCTTGAAACGACAAAACCCGTTGTTTAAGTCCAGACAATTAGCCTTCGAATCATAGGAATTTTCGGGCTGAGAGAAGGAGCAATAAGTCATGACTCTGAGCCAAAGATCTGGGTTAAGTTTACCCCATGGCTGCAGATTTGAAGCTTGTCTTACCCGAAACTGTTCATCATATGCACGCCATGCAAGATTCGCAAAGTAAGAGGACCGGGCAGCAGCCTCACGTATGATATTCATATACTGAAGCATTTGTTGTGCCTTGTCAGGGTGTTTCTTCAGGTAGATGGACGTGAAAATGAGAAAGGCGTCCGTCCATTTCTCGATATTGGGTACCTTCTCCTTGGCCAGATCAGCTCTAAACTCAAGGGGTCTAGATTCCAAGTAGCCCTTGGTAGTTACATGAACCAATGCCCCGGCGCAGAGGTTTTGTAATTCCATTGCACCTTTTAGGAGAAGGTTAATATTAATATATTGGTTAGACCAAATTTTCTGGGTGATCTGCTGGGGAACATGACAGGACAAGTCTTCACTACCCAAGCAAAGTGGTTCAATGTCAAAGCCACTGAATTGTCCAAGGAAGGATGACTAGCTTGTTCAACCGAAGAAGTATCAGGCTGGTCGGGTCGTGCAATTGGATTGGCCTGATAGGGGGTCACGTTTGGCAAATTCTGAATACCAGATATCTGAAAAATCCTCCCAAAATCAACCACCTGAGGTCTGGTGGTTGGAAGGGGTTGTGTGGGTGCGTATATGGGTCCTTGCAGTGCATAACCTGTATCCCCCGACGCAGGCCGTGGACCTGGATTGGGGTCTAGGCGGCCCGACTGTTGTAATTGCACCACGTCCGGCGTATCCTGTTCAAGCCGTTCTGTTGCACTTCTGGTTCGTTTGGGCCGAACATCGGTGCTCGCGGACCTTCCACTGCTTGGAGTTGAACGTTTCTTGCGATTTGGCATGACTAACAACGTTCAATTTGCCCGATTCTCGGAGATAATTATCAAACAATTTTTTTTGTGAATCCTTTCTCTCGGAATGCAGGGAGGAAAAGGAAGCTACGTCACTGCGACTGCGCACAAGTTCCGCAGATTCAATTTCCATAAATTTGCATATCACCTGATCAGTTATTGATCAGTGTCTGTGTCAACCAGACGCTCATCCGGCGGAGACGAATGTAATTGCAAGCGCATCCGGCAAGCGTCTGCAGACACAGTAGCGATGGCGGACAACCTGACAATAAATATTATTTTAACTTGCAAGCAGCGTTTTTTCGACTCCATAGGTGAGTGACGATGTATTACTTATTACAATAAGTCCAGGCCAGCAGTCCCAACCTCCGTCTGCCCCAAAATAAAAGGGATTATCGCGCATTCGTGCGATAATCCTGATTATTAGAAAAATATCTTTCAAAATGGTCAATTTTTGAACATCGTTTTCTCCATTGTCCTTCCTCGGAAACATTCAGTTTTTACATCAACCTAAAGTATATTCCATGTCCTAGCAACGACGAGAAGTAGGTTTTTCAAAAACGGCCATAATAATATTGTATCCAAGCTTTTAAACACCCACCGAACGGTCATTTTACTGTATACATGGTCGGTAAATTCTCCAGGTAAATCAGGGGTATAAACATGCTAATCGTGGGTACAAATATCTTGCAAAAGGGATTTTATTCTAAATATTTTTATGCCCAGCTCATGCTTTCCTTCATTTTCCCGTTAATAAGATAAATATTATTATGCATAGAATAGATACAAGGTGGGAAAATTGTTTGTTTTGTCCAAAAGCCATAATAAGGATTTGACAGATTTTTTTATTATCGCTACGCGTATTTACCCCAGTGCTAAGTTTAATCCTTGCGTCATACTGTGCACATGGATGACAATGTATAGTGAAATCTGCATGTTGATAGGGGTTATATCGGCACGAATATAATGTTATAATGCCAGTTTTTGGAAAAATCACGTCTCGTCGTTGCTAGTATATACACTAAAGTATATTTGAGTGTAAAAATGGTATGTTTCTAATGAAGGACAATGGAGAAACCGTCGTTCAAAAATGGACCATTTTGAAAAGTAATTTTCTTACAAAGTGATTTTTTACTTTTTTCTTCCAACAACAAAAATACATTTTTTAATATGCATGTTTTATATTTATTCATTTAATTTGAAACATTATGGGTTGTTTTTCAAGAAATATGCAAACATGCTAAACACCCATGAATTTTAGCCCAAGTGCCAGGAAGCCATTTTCATAGTCCTTAACAGAAGCCTCCGTGGTGTAGTGGTTACGCTTCTCGCCTTGTAAACCAGTGATCGCAGGATAGATCCCGGGCTTCTCCAGACTTTTAAATGTGTCTTTAAACCGAGGTCCCGCCTCCGTATGACCTTAGCTGTTGGTGGGACGTAAAACTCAAACACTCACTCACTCATAGTCCTTAACTATGATCATTTCAGTTTCTTTACTTCTGAATTTAAACGTAACAGTCTAAGTCCCCATTTACATCACGTGAACAAGTCCGTGAAATGAACACCCCCATAAACCCCACTTTATATAGAGAAAACTGGGTTTAACGGGGGTAAACCTTATTTCTGCTCCAAGACATAGGTTGTTGGTACTCTTTAGAACCGCCTAAATGCGGCGGTTCTAACGAGCACTCACAACCTAGGTTTGCAGTATAAATAAAAATATCACGGATTTTCATAAGAAAATTAGCCATTGTTTGTTTGTTTGATTTGAGGTTTAACGTCCCCGTCAACACTGTAAAGGTCATTTTTTGAGACGTTGCTTCCAATTCTGTTGGGCTTTTACCCGACCTTGAGATGAAATGACATCTCAAGCCCACCCACCCAATGAAACCAATAGGGTATATTAGCATGGACGGGCCGACTCGCACCGCTTTGCATGGGCAGGCTTAGAGCATATAGTTCCAGTACTCGTGTGCGGGTCGGTTTCAGCTCTGCGAGAAAGCCCATCTATTTCTTCAAGCCCCGGTGGGCGGGGACCGTAAAAAGTAGCCATTTTGGAGATGTTAATATCGCACTATGTTGCACTGGTGTGATATCGTAAGGAGAACCACTTTCCTAGCTTACACTTTGAAAATCGACCTATCAGAGCTGCATCGCATTACCAAGTCCGTGAAATGAATAACCCCCGCAAAACCCCACTTCCTATAGTGAAAACTGGAGTTTAAGGGGGTATACATCAGTTTTCTTAATTCTGCTCCAAGATATAGGTTCTGGGTACTCGTTAGAACCGCCTCTAATCAGCACCACAACCAATCACGAAAACACGCATAACACCAAAATATACATTCAACCCCACTTTTATATAGTAAAACTGGGGTTTCCGGGGGTATACCTTATTTTTCTTATTTCTGCTCTCAAATATAGATTTTGGGTACTCGTTAGAACCGCCTCGATGAGGCGGTTCTAACGAGTGCCCACAATCTATATTTGAACAGAAATAAGAAAAATATCACAATTTTTCATCCTAAAATTTTCATTTTTTTTCGGCGATAAAGGTGGCAATGTATGTGTATAGGCATGTTTGTGTAATGATATGTTTTGGGGTATAATAAGAGTACTTTGACAATTTATTCTGAAAATTATATAAGCCATTATGAGTCGTTGCTTTCAATTTCGTGCGTCTTTTCCCCTTCACTGAGATGAAACGGTATCTCAATCCCTGCTGCTCAATGAAACGAATATGTCTTATATGCATGGATGGTCCGACTTGTACCACTTTGCCTGGGCAGGCGTAGACATTTCAAGCGGTTTACCAGTACTCATGTGTGGTCGGTTTCAGCTCTGCGTGAAAGCATCGTGCAACCCATTCTATTTCTCCAAGCCCCGATGGGCGGGAGCCAGAAATAGACTGGGCTGCATGGAGCTTCCGCGAAGAGCTGATACCGGCCGAACTTGAATACTGGTAATCCTTTCCGATGGTCTTAGTCTGCCAAGGATAAGTGGTGCGAGTCCTTAAACCCTAGAAGTTTCTTTGGGCGCTGGGCTTGAGATGCCGTTTCATCTAAATGTGGATAAAAATCCAAAACTGAACTCGGAATCAACGTCTCCAAAATGATCATAATAATGCTGATGGAGACGTAAAACTTCAACACAAACAAACGAACTGAAAAAGAATTTCAAATATCAAGCTTTCTTGAACCGACTACCCGACATCGGCCAATTAGGCCTCATCATTGACCCCTCTAATTAATTCATATGCCTAGCGGCCCTTTTTGGGACAATGGTGGCGTCTGATCTACAGCTACTGTGTACCACTGGTTGCTGAACGGCCATTCATTTTTGTAATACCTTTACGAAAACACGCCTATACAAATACAATGTAAACATTGCCGCCGAAATAACGAAAATTTTAAGGTGAAAAATTGACATTTTCTTCTTATTTCTGCTCAAAATATAGATTGTGGGTACTCGTAAGAACCGGGCTCAAGGGGGCAAAATGATATAGGTATGTTTTCGTGATGCTTACGGCTAACAAGACAAATTTTGCACCCCTATAATTGGGAATGGACCACTCCGAACTCATAAGGTGGAATATTCCATTATCATATATGGGTTAATTTAAGACTTTCATCGAGCCCGTATCGTTGTTTCATCTCTGTTGACGATTGATTCTTATGTTCTCGGAGGTATAGCACTGACGAGTAAGAAAGCCACGTAAAATCAATTTAACCACCCCCACCCGGCCCACCACACCCACCACACCACACACAACGGCGAATACTTTTGACTGACCGTTCCAATGCGGTACTTCTCTTCTGTCGCGGGTTATTTTTGTTATAGATTGTTTTGGAGAACGAATAGCTCATATCTTTTTGTTGTTGTTGTTGTTATTGTTGTTTTGGATAACAGTTTGACCATTTTGTGGGAAACTGACTGTCATTTTGGCTCTCTGCTAGTGATTGTTACGAGATGGATAACTTTGAAGTTTATAAGTTACCCCCTATATATATAGTGCATTGTAACACATTGCCCTGATAAAGATATGGACAAGTGAGCTTTATCACGTCAACGTGACATTGCAGTTTTTGAATGAACCGGACAACCGAAAAAATGTCAAAAATGTTATTATTACTAGAACAAACGAAAAAATTACATTAAAATTATCAAAAGAAAAATAACGGTCAGCTGATAGTAAATATACTGATCGATTATATTCCGCACCGGAATGTTGGTACGCACAAAGGATCGTAAATTGCCAATGTAAAGCGTTAACAAGGGGATAAACTGATAAATAGAATATCAGATTCGTGTCATTTGATATAAAGTTTATCAGGCTCGGCTCCGATTCTACAAGCCTCGCGATTCTACAAACATTCTCGAACCTTGCCGTGATAAAATTGATATCAAAAGACACGAACCTGGTATTCTCTATTTATCTTGTGCTCCAGCTAAATTATTTTAGAATACAGATGGGAAAGCCAGACCACCTTAATTATTTTAGAAGGTTTATTGTAAAGCCAAATATTTAAAATTAAGCGCTTATCGTATTACTATTGTGCAATATATTCATTTGTTTGTTTTGTTTGATTTGAGATTTAAAGTCCCCATTAACACTGTATATGTCATTTTGGACACTTTGTATCCAATTTTGTGGGCCTTTTGCCCGGAAATGAGATAAAATGACAGCTCAAGCCCTGTCGC
The DNA here is from genome assembly GCA_963580285.1 of Lucinisca nassula. NCBI lineage: Eukaryota > Metazoa > Mollusca > Bivalvia > Lucinida > Lucinidae > Lucinisca > Lucinisca nassula. The sequence continues at coordinate 19,733,612 of OY757021.1, forward strand.
CCAATGAAACCCATACGGTTAATAAACATGGACGGTCCAACTCGCCGCGCTTTGCCTGGACAGGCATAGATCCATTTACTCGTATGAGATCGGTTTCATCTTTGCGTGGAAGCATCATGCAGCCCATCGTTTTCTTCAACCCCCCGATTGGATCAGAGATCGCGACCAGGTGTTCAAATGCGGTCAAGTCGTCTGTGATAAACCGTGTCGGGGATAGACCTCGTCTGTGAAAAACCTTGTCGTGGATAAATCTCTTCGGCAATAGACAGAGCCACCTGAAGTGGATGCTACATAACGGGGACACGTCCGTGAATGAAGACCCTCCCAAAGCCCACTCATACCGAACGTTTTCCTTCATAGGCGGCGATCGGTATAAGTCGTGAATTTCCGTTAAAACCTGTCTGGGCGACATTCGAGTTATCTCCCTGTACACCACTGGGATCAAGATACAGAATATCCAATATTTTTTCTCTAGTCGCTGACCTCAGGGAATCATTAATCATGTATCTGCAGATATGACACTTTACCTGTAGGTATTCAAAGGAGCGCTTAAAGACACATTTTTTCCTTATATAAAAGGGGTAGCCTGTCTAATGTTCTCCAATAAACATTTCCTTCGGACCATAGTGCACATCAAAGGCTTATCTTATCTAAGTGATTATGAGGTGATTATGAGTAGATTTCTTGTTTACTAGGGGGCTCAATAAGGGTACTTGAGTGATAGTATAATTTACTGAGATTGTTTCCAACAACATATTGTTTTGATAACTTTTTTTTTTATTTTAAAATAAAGTAAAGAAAAACACTGATATACATTGTTCCCTTTACTCAAAAGTGCAAAGAAGTAAACAAACAAGGTAAATGAATTGATTAACCTCAAAATTTAATTAATCCATTTACCTTTATTTATTTATTTATATTTATTTATTTATTTATTTTATTTTGGTTGAAAGTATGTGATACACAAATCATATAATGTCTAGAACATTAGCATTTTATAGTTTCAGTCAAGATGGAACTATAAAAAGTTCTTTGTTTAGACACAATCATATCAGAAAGGAGAAAAAAGAAGATTTTTTTTTTAAGATTTTATTTTTCGTTTTTTCAAGTTTAAAACTAAAATAACGAACACAATTAAATTTATTTTTCTTATTTATATTGCAAACATAGGTTGTGGGTGCTCGTTAGAGCCGCCTCAACGAGTACCCACAACCTTTGACTCAATGAGACGATTCTAACGAGCACCCGCAACCTATGACTTGGAGAAGAAATAAGGAAAATAACCTTACCCCTTTAAACCCCCTTTTTCTCTATAGAAAGTGGGGTTTTGGGGATGTTCCTTTTTCCTCAAAAACATATATTGTGTGTCCTCGTTAGAACCGCCTCATGGAAGCAGTTCTAACGAGCAGTCACCCTATAAAAACAAATTGTGGGTACCCGTCTGAACCGCTTCGCTGAGGTGGTTCTAATGAGCACCCACAATATATGTTTAGAGCAGAAATAATCAAGTTATCAGGATTTTATCTAAAAAAAAAACATTTTTGGTGGAAAAAATTTACCAATATATATATTTTTTTTTTGGTTTGGGTTTTACGGCCCTTTCAAGATTATTTCACTCATATCGAGCCGATCGTTAATCAGAGGTGGGAGAAAACCGGAGTACCCGGAGAAAAACCACCTGACCTTCCGTTGCAGAACTTGGCGTCTCACACGTGGCCCGAGCGAGGCTCGAACCTACGGCGGTGAGAGACCTAATGACTAAGAGTCAGCGTTCTTATCCACTAGGCCACGGAACCAATATATTTGAATTGTCATTTTCTGTTATGATTATAAATAATGGCTACTAAATATAAAATCGGAAAAAAGTGCTGTTGTTTCTTCAATGCAAATCAAAATAAGGACTTAGGTGTAAATGAATAGATGTCATTTGTCAAAGTTATATCCCTAGGTAATTTATTACCCTCTCTGCGTCCCCTACCTGTATGACAGCCTGAATACCCCAAGTGTATTTTATCTCAATGCTGGATTCTTTAATAAACGGTCATTAGGATGTTATGTAATCGAAAAATGTGTCTTTAACGGAATCTCCAAGCGTATCCGTTTGCCGTTTGGAGTGGCCCCTGTCCAATAAGAGGGCGGGGGGGGGGGGGGTCAGGTTTTTTATTGTTAGCAGTAATATGCACTTTTCGCAAACAGTTTAGACCCAGATCAGACGCAGCTCGTTGTGGTGTCTGAGCTGGGTCTGCAATGTTTGCAAAATGCCCCCAAAAAGACGCTAGGCATATAGGAGGTTTTAGGAATTCCGTTCATGACGTCATTCTTGCGCATGCGCAAAGTACTGGCCGTCAACTGAAACGGCCATCGCTATTCAAATGTATTGGCGGAACTTAAAATGCCAACAATATTCAGAAATTTTGAGAGAAAATATACCCGTTTTCGTTGAAATAATGCCTCGAGAAGGAAAGAATGATATTTTACTTTCATTACCGAAATTCATTTATCCTAAATCTGTGTTAATTGACGAAAATCTTTTCGTGAATGAACCATGTCATTGGCTTGAGATACCGTTATTCACAAAATAAGTTTTTACATAACTTTCGTTTTATTCGCTATCTATCTATCTATCTATCTATCTATCTATCTATCTATCTATCTATCTATCTATATATCTATCTATCTATCTATCTATCTATCTATCTATCTATCTATCTGACAGTCGAAATTAACAAATGACGGAGGGGCGTTGAGTGAATGTTGGTTCGACGTCATGCCGTCGACACCCACTCCAACTCATTTCATTGTCACATGACCGTTGGCATGAGAGAGAGAGAGAGAGAGAGAGAGAGAGAGAGAGAGAGAGAGAGAGAGAGAGGGTGTTTGACTGACAAACTGACAGTAGACAAACAGACGACACACAGACCGACTGATTGAATGACTGACTAACAGACGAACGGACAGACTGTTAGACAGACAAATAAACATACTGACAGTCGAAAAAAAAACACAACCAATGAGTGGACTTACAGACGGGCGTCGAGTCAACGTTGGCTCGACGTCATGCCGTCGACAACCACTCCAACTCACTTCAATGGCACGTGACCGTTGAGATGGTTTGACTGATCCCTGTATCCATAACCCTTTTTGTTCCAAATGAAATCTTCCTTCTTATATATAGCAGGAGTCTTTTCAAAATTTAGGGATGTAAGGTTGTGTTTTTCTTCAAAATTTATATGGAAAATGGCCGAACTTTTTGCAAACAGTGTATGCCTTGATCAGACGCCGCGTTCTGCGGCGTCGGATCTTGGCCTGCACTGTTGGTTTATACTTACCCCTTTTGGGGTCTCCGGTACCAAATGGGTTAATGTAGACCTAAGGCCGGCTGGGCAGGTTGAACCAATCTACAAATCTACCAGATTTTACTGTAAAATCTTGCACTTGCGAAGGAGTGTTTAACATTCTTATGCGCTGAAAAGGTGTTCTACGTTTGTTTTGAATTTAATGTTCCAATCTCACTGAGTCGTGATGGGTCCGAGCACTGGGCAAATGACATTTTATTAAGCAACGCCGTATTATCGCCAACGAAACGTCGTGACGTTTCATCGACGTTGCAATGTCAAATTCAGTGCACCGTTTTGAAGTTGGTTTGATGTAGACACGACGTTGTTGACACGCTACATGTCGGTTGACGTGGCGTCATTTAACGACAAACTGTAATTTACATTTGCCTACGCTCGCTAATTGTTGGTGCGCTAAGAGAGAGAGAGAGAGAGAGAGAGAGAGAGAGAGAGAGAGAGAGAGAGAGAGAGAGAGAGAGAGAGAGAGAGAGAGAGAGGGGACCCTGTTGGGTCATATGTACAATATATCATTTTCGTAATGCGAAATTTCACATCTGGCAGCATATCGGTGTTTCTCCCATTATCTTACATTAGAATTCCCCAAACGTTTAAAAGAATTCCACTGTTTTACGCTGTAATTAACGCTTTATCTGTCCCACTGCCTTTGAAGCAATACCACAGATGACGGCCAGGGCGTTTCCCGTTCTATTTTTAGAACCGGAAGTATGTCACGAAAAAAGCTCCTATATGGGTTAATGGGGTGTTTAATTCAATAACAAGGAATAATGTTATTTTGGTTTTCAGAGACTAGTAACGATTAAGAGTCTGCGCCCTACACTAGGCCACTGAGGCTGTGTGAACGTAAAGATATCATAACCATACAGTCGGCCTCGGTAGCGGAGTCGGATGGGCGTCTGACTGATGATCGGTAGGTCGCGGGTTCGACCCTGTCGGGGTCGGCAACATTCTTTCGTGGGGATTGATTATAAAAATTATTTCTACGGTAATTCGAACTCTCCCTTCCGCTGAGGCGGTTCTAACGAGTAACCACAACTCCATATCACCTCTTCAGATGCGACCGTAAAACTAACATGGCATGGTGGCTACTTCAAAACGTTGCCCGATAGCGTCTGTTCCGCAATGACGTCAACATAAAACATGCATGGCAACGACGTAACGTCGCTCTGAACATAACGTTAACAAAGCAAAGTCCGGTATTTCTTATAGCCAACGTTCAAAACTCATATTCAAGCAGCACTTTTCAACATTAATACGCCGTCTGGCCCAGAATAGGTTCAAACAGCTATGCTCATAGGAGTTTATACAAGAGTATATTCTTAATAAGTCTGATTTAAACTACCGACCAGACGCAAAATCCAAATATCACAGACAACCACACCATCAGCACTCTCAGTGCTTTGATTATATACTACTTTTCCTTTATGACTGTATGGTCAAACACTTTTAAGTGTTCAACCCTCAGCACAAAGGCAGCGAAATGTATAACGCTCAATCCCCTGCTAGATCGCACTGGCTGCGTCTTGTCTGCCAACATCCCTAATGACAATCAGAGGCTATTGCTTGTAATTAAGGCGTAACTATACCTAATTTAGTGACACAGAGGCCTTTCTGATATTTAATCTTCATCAGTGTGTCTCAACCCCAAAGTTCTGAAACCGAAACGGATGATGGACAAGACCCGGCAAACACAGCACATCCCCCTCCTAGCACACACCGACCGACGTAGCTCGTGAGACAGGTCAACTGGAGGCATCAGGCAAGAGACGCCTACCCGCGGACTTATAGGCGTCCCCCACTGAGCCAACATCAGCAAACATGGCCCAGGCTCCACGGTAATCCCGGGCATCAGGAAGGAGATGTCCAAAATGAGAAATGTCAACGGTTACCAAAGAATTTGCTTTTAGGCCCTTCCGTACTTATTGCAAATAAACCTTCATTTCTGACCGTCCGAAAATGCAGTTAAAGCAATGTAATGCTTCCAGACAGAAATAATTCATGACTGAGATTGTGACAATAAACACTTTATAGCTATTATTAACCCTGAACGTACCAAATACATGGTGCAGTGAATGAAATATGTTCTATAAAAGGGTTATCCTTTGGAAGCAAGGAATACACCACAGAACTGAAAATATGGAGTGCACATGTTTTCTGGGCCAGACTAGCTAGTTCGGCCAATTAGGCCTCATCAATGAACCTCAGATATTTTCAAAATTCCACAATGGAATCAATGATCCCAAAGGACAAGAAAATATAATCTACACTATGATGTAAGGCAGGGAGACATTTTACCGCCGCCACACATTCCCACACACCAGCTGTAGTGAGGTTAAATATGTTCTATAAAAGGGTTATCCTTTGGAAGCAAGGAATACACCACAGAACTGAAAATATGGAGTGTACGTGTTTTCTGGGCCAGACTAGCTGGTTTCGACCAATTAGGCCTCATCAGTGACCCTGATATTTTATTTAGTTTGAAATAAAATCAAGCATCCCGTTTCGTTTGAATCATACGCTAGTCGGTAATCCATATGAAACAACGAACCTTATTGATTTTGAAAAATAAAATTAAATACCAAAAAAGTACGGAACCCGGGAAGGGACATGATTTTTTTATTTTATTATGTTGTGCGAACAAGATAATATCTTGAGCGGACAAGATATTATCTTGTTCGGACAACATATTATCTTGTGCGGACAAGATATTATCTTGTGCGGACAAGATATGATCTTGTTCGCACAACATATTATCTTGTTCGCACAACATATTATCTTGTTTGCACAACATAGATCTCGGGAAGTTGTGCGGACAAGATATTATCTTGTGCGGACAAGATATTATCTTGTGCGGACAAGATAATATCTTGTGCAGACAAGATAATATCTTGTGCAGACAAGATAATATCTTGTGCGCACAAGATCTATGTTGTGCAGACAAGATATTATCTTGTGTGGACAAGATAATATCTTGTTCGCACAACTTAATATCTTGTGCGGACAAGATAATATCTTGTCTGCACAAGATAATATGTTGTCCGCACAAGATAATATCTTGTCCGCACAAGATATTATCTTGTGCGGACAAGATATTATGTTGTCCGCACAAGATAATATCTTGTGCAGACAAGATAATATGTTGTCCGCACAAGATAATATCTTGTCCGCACAAGATATTATCTTGTGCGCACAACTTATAAAATAAAAAAAAATCATGTCCCTTCCCGGGTTCCGTAAAAAAGAAAAAAAAAAAAAAAAAAAAAAAAGAAATGAACTGAAGTGAAGTGAATTGAGCAAGCGCACGACGAAACCTATAATAATATATCTGATCAGTCTTCGTTGTGTGCTCTAAGAATAGCTAAGGGCCCAATGCTCCTTCATGCATCAAAATAAGCCTGTGGTTTGACTATATGGATGCGCAGGCTGATCTGATTCTTCGCTGGACGCACATGTAAATTATAGGAAATGCTGTGCCCCGGCTCAATTGTGTATCGTTGTGATTGGTGGCTTATTGGTTAACACACTTCCGTTGTGATTGGTGGCTGATTGGTTAACACACTATCTCATCGCCTTCCTATGTCGTCTCACCGGCCCCGATAGCTCAGTTGGTAGAGTGTCCGCTCCGGGGAACGGGAGGTCAAGGGTTGGATCCCGGGCCGCGACATACCAAAGTCGTTAAAAATGGTACTAGCTGCTCCTCGCTTGGCACTCAGATTTACGGGGTAGAGCTATGACTGGTTGACCCAGTGTCAGGATAATGTGACTGGGTGTGGTATCATGTAATGTGTCTGGGATATGATACTTCAGTGAGGCAGCACTATAAAAGTGAGCATTGAGCTCCCTGTCGCAAACAGACACGGTGGTGATATGACTGAAAAATTGTTGAAAGCGACGTTAAACCCGAATTCGCACAAACACTCCTATGTCGTCTCAATGACCTGTTTCTCTTATATCTTCACTAAACCTTTCTGAAATGCTGACTCTCCATCTGTGCACAAAATTGACCAGCCAGACTTATTTATGAGTCGGGGTCAAAGTAAAACGTAACGTATACCATGTCCTTGCAAAAACTCTTATCAATCTTTACATACTCTCAGTCTGATCAGTGTCTACGATTTAAGTTATATTCGTGACAGTTTAAGGCAAAGAAGACGAATCAGAATAGCAACTTCGGAGTCTGATCTTAAACTACGCTGGTTGACCATACCACGTTGTGTATTTAGCTTCTCTCCACCATTTGCAGACATACATTATTGTAAATTCAATATGTTTTCCACTCATATTCCTTTGATAATGTTTGAGCACCTTAATTTCATTCATCAAAAAGTGTCTTGCGGTTAATTATGGTCAGCGAAAATGGAAATCCATTCATCTCAGAGGATTAACGATGTCTGGAAGCTGACATGTCATCGCGCAAACAGGCCCTTAAAATATAGTGGAACTTTAATGACTCTAAAATAGGTTCCCCGCATTACGAAAACACGCCTATACAGATACACAGTAAACTTTACGGCCGAGAAACGAAAATTTTAAGATGAAAAAATTGTGATTATGACTTATTTCTGCACAAAATATTGAATGTGGGTACCCGTTAGAACCGCCTCGATTGTTAGAGCAGAAATAAGAAAAATAAGGTATATCCCTGCAAACCCCAGTTTTCCTATAGATTGAAGAGGGGTTCAAGGGGGTCAAAATTATATAGGCGTGTTTTCATGCTGGTTTACCATTGCTGGATCGAGTGCATATAGGATCTTACATCTTACATCACATTACGAAAACACACCTATACAAATACATTGCATTTTTATGGCCAGAAAAAGTATTTTTTTTTAAGATGAAAAATTGTTATATTTTCCTAATTTTTCTCCAAACATAGGTTGTGGCCGCCTCAACGAGGCGGTTCTATCGAGTACTCACAACCTATGGTTTAGAACCGAAATAAGAAAAATAATGAATACCCCGGCAAACCCCAGTTTTACTATATAAAAGTGGGGTTCAAGGGGGTCAAAATTATATAGGCATGTTTTCGAGATGAGCGTTCATATATTATTGAATTTATGAAACGAAATGACGAAAGGGGAAAAATGCGAGGCTTCGCTGAGCATTTTGTGAGGAGAAGGGATAAAATTTATGCCTTTTCCTCAACGAATTAAATAAATTCAACAATTCTTGCACACGAATGCCAGATTCTATTAATCATATAACATTTAAACGCATTTTCTTCATGAATATTTACCGAAAAATGTCTGTATTCCACCATTAGTAAACACGACGTCGTTAAGGGCGTTGTACGTGTAACGTTACGGAGTGCATCTTACCAATTTGCATGATTAATCCACTAGTGGAATACCGATTTATCTAGATGGCGTTATTATATTCTCAGACGCGACAACGTCATATGATAAATAGAGGATATGGACTTTTTTAGATGAATACCAAAAGTAGTTCATCTCGTGTGTTGAAAACATCAGAATTTTCACGAATGGAAAGCACGAGTGAAAATTCTGATGTTTTCAAAACACGAGATGAATATGTTGATTATTTCTCGGAAAAATGATGAGATGAAATATGTTTAGTATTTATCGAAAATAAATTAATAAATTTATTTTATACATAACAGTGAAATCAATGCATATCTGAAACAAATAAAAGTGATGTTTTCACACTGTGAACATATAAATGATATTTTCACAGTGTGAATGTTATTTTGACAGTTAGAGCAGCCCGGACTACTTTTCTCGCCAAAATTCATGTTATCTATAAAAATAATTCTGTAACATACCTTGAAAAAGCATTCTTTGAATCGTAAAATATCCTGTATCGAAAATGGCGATCTGTTTATGGTTTGAAACTGACAGTTGTGACGTCATAGCCAAGTCAAAAATTGTGATGTAAAATCCGACTGATCAATTACAGTAGGTGTCCTAAAATATTATCAAATAAAAAATAAATTTACTTTTTTGAGATGAATACTAAAATATTTCATCTCGTGTGTTGAAAACATCTGAATTGTCAACACACTCGATGAAAAATTTTTGGTATTCATCTCAAAAAAGTAAATATTCTCTATAAATTTTATTTTAATTTTATACATGTACGCGACTTTGGCGATGTCAGAGTACATCTGTCATTACTGACAATGACCATGTCAGAGTACATCTCTAGTTACTGACGAGGGCCAATTTAATCAACTGCAAGAAATGCTAGTGTTTGTGCGTGCTAAGATGGCTGATAAAACCAATTCTAGTTCTGAACTATCTGTCGCAGATTGAGCAACAGAGGTTAGAGGAAGGGTGCTCTGTTGGTGATGCCTTACGTCTGGCTTTGTGCTTTGCACGTTTCTGTTCGGCTTCGGTGATTGAATGACGATGCCTCGCCACTTTGCTTGGTCCAGTGTAATTTGTTCCCACACCGATGTCCTTAAGGGAGGCGGCGGTAAAACGTCTCCCTGTCCTACATCATAGTGTAGATTATATTTTCTTGTCCTTTGGGATCATTGATTCCATTGTGGAATTTTGAAAATATCTGAGGGTCACTGATGAGGCCAAATTGGCCGAAACTAGCTAGTCTGGCCCAGAAAACATGTACACTCCATATATTTCAGTTCTGTGGTGTATTCCGTGCTTCCAAAGGATAACCCTTTTATAGAACGTATTTAATGATGTCCTTGTGAGGTTTCTTTTCACCATCATGGGAGCTTTTGGCTGTTTCTAATCCTCCGTGAAGAATTTTCTTTGGCAACCGTTCCTCTTGCATCCCGATAACATGATCTGTCCATCTTAACTCTGCGAGATTCAGAAGAGCATGTACACTCTGCATACCGCCCTTTTCAAGACTTCTGTGTCTTTCCACTTAATCTGACAGCTTGAATGGAAGTGGTTCAGTCTTAGGACATGTCGTTGATACACATGCATATAATAGTGTTGACAGCACCCCAGCGCTGTAGACTTTCAGCTTGGTGTCTAGTCTGATTCCACTTCGTTCCCAAACATTACCGCGTAGCCGGCCAAATGCAGCACTAGCTTTTGCGACCCTGGCATTGACTTCGTCATCAATATGCACGGCTATTGACAGTTTGCTCCAAAAGGAGGTGAACCACTTGCTGTCTTTGTTCTTTCACTGTGATGGTTGGCTCCTTGAAAGGCTTGTCAAGTGCTGATTGATAGACCATCTCAGTCGTTTTGATGCTGATTATGAGGTCATATCTGTCAGATAGGTCCGATACATAATCTACACCCTTTTGCATCTTCTCTTCTGACATAGCGCCCATTTTCATGTCATCATTAAGAAAACAAATACATTGCAAATTTTACTACCGATAATATTGAAAATTTTCAGATGAAAAATTGTGATTTGTTTCTTATTTCTGCTCATAACCATAGATTGTGGATTCTCGTTAGAGACGCCTCGACCGCCTCGTCAAGGCGGTTCTTACGAGTATCCAAACCTCAAATCAAACCAAAAGTTCCCATCAAAGCGATGCCTAATAGGTATACCATTGTCATCATCTGCACGCAGATTTCCTGTTAACATCGGAAAAGCTTCGTTGATGGCGTCATTACGTCGGTATTGTCCAATCATATTGAAGAAACCATGGTGTATTTGTTACGTCACTTAGTGATCATGTGACGTTGCGTGAGTCAATGTATTCCTTGATGTACGTATGGACAACACTGCGTGAAACATTACAAAAACACGCCAATTCTAATATATTGGAAAATTTTACCAATACAAATGAAAAGTTTCAGATAAAAAATCATGATTTTTTTCATATTTCTGCTCGAAACATAGATTGTTGATACTCGTTAGAACCGCCTCGGTGAGGCGGTTCTAACGACCACCCCACAATCTATATTTTAGAGCAGAAATTAGAAAAAATAATATGCCCATGTGAACCCAAGTTTTACAATAAACATGTAAAAGTGGGTTTTGTGGGGGTCAAAATTATATGTATAAGGGTCTTCTGGAAAGGCATTAAGAATGTAGATATTGTAATCCATGCTTAATACTGATAAATGTCTTGTCCAGATGGATACATATATAAGTGCTCCCATTTTGCGCAAATGCCTTGTAGCGGCTTATTTTGATGATGTAACCACTTATATATGGGTTTATAGGGCGCCCTTTTACTATTTATTCCCTATCTATAGATATCGATAATTATTTATGAATATCAATAATTCGAATTATGGATATCAATGGATATCAATACTTTGAATCCTTATAACTGGAATTAGAGATATTCATACTTCAGATCGCTCTGAACTAATGATATCCATAAATCGAATTATGGATATCCATAATTCGATTTATGTATATGTATAATTCTAATTATGGATATCCATTCTTCGACTGATTTATGGATATCCATAATTCGAAATATGGATATCCATAAATCGCATTATGGATATCTACAAATATTGATTAAATAGTAAAACAGCACCCTATATGGGTTGTACGTATTTATGTCATTATTGCACACATCTCCCGACTGCAAAAAGTGTGTTTTGCGTCCCCAACAAAAAGCTAAGGTCATATGGAGACAGGACTTTGGTTTAAAGACTGATCCGAAAGTCTCACTTATAATATAATAATATATATAATGAAATAATAAATACAAATGATAATGTTACAAAATAAGAGAAGTGGAAAGCTTAAAGCGCGATCTATATAAATCGTGATTTTCAGGCGCGATTTATATTTTCGAATTCTAAAAGACAAACCAATGCATTTAAATGAGTCAATTTTAGATTTATGACTTAGTTTGCGTAAACAGGTTTCATGGAATAGAGTAATACAATTAAATTTCGCTGAAATGAAGCCTATGAATTTTTGTTTTCTTTTACCATGGACACAACGAAAAATTCCTAACACGCCATATACAATGCAACCTCTGTTAATCATCCAACCAGGGGAACTCTAAAACTGGCTGCTTAACAAAGGTTGCTTTCAGCAGAGGGAAACATAAAATGACACCTGGTCTACACAGATAAAAATGTTGTGATAACCGAAAATTAGGACAGAGCAATCATATTAGACAAGTAGGTTCCTTGTGACATGCTTTCCCACTCATACAAAACAAAATTGACTTGTGACCTTGAGCCAACCTAAGACCTACTTTATCATAACTTTTGAACCGTTTGAGATAGAACTTTCATATTTAGCATGTAGGTTCCGTTTTACAAGGGCTCCCACCAATGCCAAAATTGGATCTGACCGTGCCCTTGACCTACTTTATAATTACTTTTGAACCATTTGAGATAGAGCCTTCATATTTGGCATGTAGGTTCTTTGTGATAAGGGCTTCTCACTCATACACAATTTTGAACTGTTACCTTGACCGGTGACTTACTATATCATAGCTTTTGCACCGTTTGAAATAGAGCCTTCATATTTGGCATGTATGCTCCCTGAGACAAGGGCTTCCGACTCATACAAAAATCTGACCTGTGACCATGGCCTTGTTCGGTGATCTACCTTAAAGAAAAATTGACCTCGGCCTGGGGATATCTTCGTGTTTCACAAACAATTCTTGTTTCAGGCAGAAAAAAACAATGATATAATTTTCATAATGTTCAAGGAAAAATAAAATGTCATATTAAAGAAAAGTTTACATGAAAACCAAGTGTTTGTTTGAATGAAAGTTTGGCTTAAAAAGTTCTTGTAACTTTGAGCCCTGAGTCACATGTTCATATGTGTCTTGTTACCTAGCCTCTGCAATGCGAACTTATCACCCACCTGATGCGCCCCCACCCCAGGGACACAGAAATACAAGTAACACCAGTGACCACAGTCATCATATTAACACCAGGGCCCAGTTGTTCAAAGCATAGTTAGCTTAACGAGCTCGTTAATGGTCCTATTGTTAAATGTTCTAGCAAGTTTAATACCTAAAACTTTGTTATTTTTGCTGAAAAAAATTTAGCAGCTTTTGCATATGCAAAAGCTGCTCACATTTTTTCAGCAAAAATATTACTATATTTGCCATATTAAATGATCAAAGTTTTAACGATACGTTAACTAACGACGTCGTTAGTTTTGAACAACTGGACACAGGGCGTCAGTTTTAATGCAGCAGGCACCCATTTATTGTAGACATAACATTTGGCTGATTCATTTGTTGAGTCACAGTCACTTTCAGAATTGAAGGGGTTAGTGCAAGAAGGGGCCCAAGTCCATTTTTGGGACAATCTGGGATATTATCATGTTTTCTTACATGCTTTTCAATGAGATATACAGATTTCTCAGTGAAATAGAAAACGATATTGTCACTGTTTCCCATCGTCAGATGATTGAAAATTAAAGGAATGTATAGGATTTGACGCTTTGCCCGTTCACACGTCACGTGGACGTTAATGACGTCATTTCGACGCTGACGTCACGTATTTTGTTACGCGACGTTAGATCTGTCCGCGCCTTCTTTGGGAAACTAATATCTCAATTATTCCAGAAACCATTAATAAAAATGTCATCCCAGGCTATTTCTCAGGTGCAAACTTTTAGTTTACACCCAATTTTATACCCAGTAAATACGTTGGACACCACTAAATTGATGCGAAACGACCAGGAATAAGTTAGTTTTCTCTGAGGGTGAATGACGCGATTAGTGAAGCTAAATATTGTCATTTTGAAGCATGTAAGAAACAGAAAATTTTATTTTTTTTCCGTGTAAAAATCAAATTTTATTTCACTCATGAACACCCAAAGTGGTATTTTCACTCGTGGCTACGCCACTCGTGAAAATACTGGTTTTGGTGTTCATTCGGTGAAATAAAATTCGATCTTACACTGAAAAAAAATCAAATATCCTCTATCAGATACATCATATAAAGACCTACAATCTGATATATAGTCTATTATACCTTATTTCTTTACTGGCATTAAAAATGACGGTTAATAAAATGTTTGGTAGGGTCCTAAGTCCATTGTCGTATCTTTGGTGCAAGAAGGGGTCTAAGTCCGTTTTACCACATAAAACTTTGAGTTTCCATTGTATGCATTGTTCATTTGTTTCAGATTTTTGTTATAATGAACTAATAAAGAGTCGTGATACGATAAAATATGCATGATCAACTAAATGACATCTATAGGTTTCTGCTTTTAAAAGAGAAAATTTTGTTGTATTTGCTTAGTGCAAGAAGGTGCCTAAGTCCAATAAATCCTGGACTTAGGCCCCTTCTTGCACTAAACCATTATTGTAACAAATGAATATCTGCGATATACTCAGAACTATTTATGCGATTTCTGCACCATTTCAGATGGCACGATAACACATCAGAAGAATTTATTTAAATTCAAGCACGAAAAATATGAAAATTTTGCAAAATATTTTGTTTTTCGCGTTTTTCTCGAAATTATGAAAATTTGACTTAGGCCCCTTCTTGCACCAACCCCTTCAATTTAAAATTGACTTATCTGGTTTGGAGATCTTTGGCATACAAGATACACTAGGGATAGGCTATGCAACAGAATAAGCTAAATTTCTTCTCCGATTTCTCAACAGTCTGGCCCTTAATGTTTGTGCCATGCTTTTTTCATGTTATTTTATCTTGCTTCCCTTAACTATTTGTTTCAGACACATAATCTTGGCCTTACCAAATACGATGGCGCCCCCGCCCATCGGGGCCTGGAGAAATGGATTGGGCTGCACGGTGCTTCCGCGCAGAGTTGAATCGACCGCACTTGAGTACTGGAAAACAGCTTAGGTCTAAGCCTGCCCAGGAAAAGTGATGCAAGTCGCACCGCTCCTTAAACCCTAGCGGTTTCTATGGGCGGTAGGGCTTGAGATGTCTTTTCATCTCAATGGCGGGTAAAAGTCCCACAAAATCGGAAGCAACGTCTCCAAAATGACCTTAATAGTGTTGACGGGGACGTAAAACCTCAACTCAAACATACAAATACTAAATACAATGTCTTCAGTCATTGCTATCCCTCCAACAACTTTAGAAATACTCCTCCTTGGCATTTTAGCAAATTTGACCTGCATCAAGACATGCCCACCACGTTTTTCTAAAATTTGGCACAAATCTCTGTTGACTTAACTGATGTATTAACCGGACTGCACTCTGAATTCATGCAGCGGTCAGGTGACAACTTAACATCGGCAGTTCAGTTCAGAAATTGACTTCCCTATAAAAGGAAGTGATGTTGCAGTAATAATAATAATAATAATAATAATAATAATAATAATAATAGTCGACCTTATTCATAGAGGGTAACACATTTAGTAAACTAGTACTAATCTTCCATGTGGCCCTCTTTTCCTTGGAAGAAACCAGTACTACGCAATGTGGATAAAGTCTCTTGCTCAAGGAAACAACACTTGCCGCTTGTGGGGATCGAACCCGGCACCTCTCGATCCCGAGTCCGATACCTTACCACTGCACCACAGCGCTCCAGTAAGGTCATCACCTACTATTGCTGCACAAAAAGGGAGCGTATCGGTTTCTTCGAATGCTGAACGTTCATTACGAAAACACACCCGTGCGACATAGCGCATTTTTCGCATATCCAAAATGGCTACTTTTCTGATGAAAATCATCGATATTTTGTTATAATTGTTCAAAGCATATGTTGAGGATACTCGTTAGAACCGCCTCAGTGAGGCGGTTCTAACGAGTACCAACAACCTATGTCTTTGAGCAGAAATGAGAAAAATAATATATACCCCGGTAAACCCCAGTTTTCTATATATAAACTGGGGTTTAGGGGGGTCTTCATTTCACGGACTTGTTCACATGATGAGAGTTTGTGGGATGAGGCTTGCTTGTATATTTTACAAACAAGGCGATGGTGATGGACCGACCTGAATGTCGCATGAATTTATGAGCCCCCTGTTGGTATAACTTTTCAAATGTACTTAAGCCGCCAACATCCATAGGTTGCAAAATATGACTGCAATGAGGGAGTTGAGCAAACAGTATACTATTATTTTCACGAGCCCGCTGTTACAAAGATAAATGACTCTTATGACCATCAAATAGCTCCGCCAAGCGAATTTGTGTCTTCGAGCATTCAGTCATGACAAATTTTAACTGCGCATGCCCAGCCATTCAGAGGGGCCAGGGATATAGCGTTCTGTCTGAAGGTTCCGCTTGACTCACTGCTTGTATGAGCGAGCAGCGAAGGTTCTGGCGAGAATGCGCGGATGCGCAGGCTCGCCGGCACCTTCGCTGCTTGCATAGGCGATAAGTACCAAAATCGCTTGACGGGGCCCAAATAATACCAAAGTAGAAGTAAAACAAAGATCAGGAATTGCCCAAATAATACCAACATTGGTTGGTCAGGATATCTTCATGGAACATATTTAAGGAGGTGATGTTTGACAGAGTGGGTAACAATTGCTGTGTTTGAGTAGCCAGTGCAAGTCTGACTAACAGTCCCATCACATCCTGGCGTTGCCCCTTCAAGTAATTCTAGTAACAAAAATTTACCAGGAAAAACAAAATATGAGGGAATTAAAGACCCGGATGCATTTCCACAAGCAAGACGAGTGATAGTCTGTGTCCTTATTGATATCACAACTTGTGCTTTCTCATCTTTCGGAGCAATAATATTAGGTGTTCCCCCCCCCCCAGTATTAATTCCCTTTTCATCTCCACTATAAATATTTTGTGGTTTGTTTTTCCGATTGTACTTTGCCAGGGTGCTCTCAAGTTCACTGAAATAGCTGGAAACATACATGGTGCAGCCTTTGCTCGTTATTGCTACATGTAAGCTGCCAAGTTGATCATTGCCTTCACTTCTATTTTTATATCAAATAACTCTGGTGATCTTTTTCAAGGAGTTGGAATACAACGCTAACTGATAGGTGACAAGTCACCCTTTTTACCCATGTCATGAGCATAAACTGAGGCAAGCGGTACCAGTTCTGTCCAGGTGTAGTCGTTTAGAGAAATAGATTGGGTTGCATGGTGCTTCCATGCAGAGCTGAAACCGACGGAAAGTGAGTACTGATAACCCGCTTAGAGGGTCTAAGCCTGCCCAGACAAAGTAGTGCGAGTCAAACCGTCCATGCACGGGCGGCATTGGGCTTGAGATATCATTTCATCTCAATGTCGGGTCCTGCAAAATTGTAAGCAACGTCTCCAAAATCTCTAAGTGTTGACGGGGGCGTTAAACCTCAAATCAAACAAAACAAACAAACCACTAATCTGAAAGTAAAATCTGGACAGATGTCGTGCACTGGCCATGGGCAATGACAAGCAGTGAGGCCGCAGGACGCAGCGACTGATCGGATATACTCTTTTTTACCTTAAAGTGCAGATATTTAAGGGTTAAACGAATCAGTTAAACTCCCCATTCAGAACCATTTTCTAAGCCCACACCAAGAGACAATCCGCCCATCGGGGCTTGAAGAAACTACATGATAGATGGGCTGCATGATGCTTCCACGCAGAGCTGAAACCGACCCGCACACGAGTACTGGTAAACCGCTTAGAGGATCTAAGCCTGCTCAGGCAAAGCGGTGCAAGTCGGCCCGACCATGCTTATAAATCCTATTGGTTGCATTGGGCGACAGGGCTTGAGAAGTCATTTCATCTCAATGTCGGGTAAAAGTCCCACAACATCGGAAGCAACGTCTCCAGAATGACCTATACTGTGTTGACGGGGACGTTAAACCTCAAATCAAAAAAAAAAAAAAAAAAAATACAGAGACAACCCACGAACTACTACTGTCAGTACTTTGATATTCTTAATTTCTCGACAGTAATCTGTTGTGTCTTTCCATTACGAAAACACGCCCATAGAATTTCGACCCCTTAAACCCCACTTTTATATTGTAAATACATGGTTAGTGGCCTTAATAATGCAATATAATTGGTGAGACTTAGACAATTTTATAGGGGCGAGCTCGCCCCTATAAAATTGTCTAAGGCTCACCGATAATAAAATATAGACAATTTTATAGGGTAGAATTGTCTAAGGCTCACCGATTATATTTTATTATTAAAGACACTAATCAAGTATTTAGTTTATACCGCAACTCAAAACAATCAAGGGTTTTTGCAATAATTTAATAAGTTTAAGCAAAAAGACAGCAGACAGTCAGGCAAGTTAAACGACATTTTGTGCCATGGCGCGCACATGTTGTATAACGTGACGTCAACGAGTGCAAAGTTTCTGACGTCACCGCGCCATAGAGACGTAGGAAACAACATGGACGCTCAAATACGAGGACTGTTCAAATATGAATGCAAGTAGAACGTTTTCCCATGCACTAATGCGAAAATCACTTGGAAATAAATATCCCAGCGAAGAAAAACATTTTACCTGTAAAGTGATACCAAACCTGTTAAAATCCGTTCACTTTAGTCATGTATATCGTTCGATAAACACTGTCTACTCTTGTATACTAATACAAAACATGGTTGGAAGAAGGTCAGAGAATGCCGTTGGAATACGGTCCTATATTAAGAATCGTTGTATTCTAGGTATACCGTGCAAAGACATTTTTGATGAAATATGTTCGGTTTATGGGCATAATGAAACGTCTTTTCCGACAGTTTTTCGTTGGTGTAAGATATTCAGCTGTGGGCTAGGCTCACCAGAAGATCCACCATATGATCGTCGGCCGAAAAGAGCAACATCTGCCAAGATGGTTGTTAGAGTGAAAGAAATAATTGCTGCCGATGCACGATACACCACTAGGCAAATAGCTAGTATGGTTGGCATCTCATTAGGAGCAGCTCATACAGTTCTGAAACGGGATTTGAAAATGAGAAAGACCTGTGCTAGATGGATTCCCCATCGGTTGACAGATGAGCAGAAAAAGACACGCGTTCAGTGCGCCAAGAAGTTGCTTAAAAAGTTTCCAAATTACAATGCACGGTCTTTCGCTAATGTCGTCACAGGTGACTAGATATGGGTTCACTTTTTGAGCCAAAATGAAAGATTCAGAACAAAATATGGGCAACAAAGTATTGCAAAAGACCATGCATTGCAAAGCGGACCATGAGCGTCAAGAAGGTAATGTATGCCATATTCTTTTCAAATCATGTCCCTGCTATTCCGGTTGCTGTGCCTAAAGGCAAATCTGTAAATGCGAAGTTTTACAAGAATAAAGTTCTTCGAAATTTGAAGAAATATTTCAAAGAACGAAGACCCGCAATTGGTTTGGCCAATGTCAGATTGCTACATGACAATGCGTCATCGCACAAGGCGTTCATTGTGCAAGACTATCTGAAGCAAAAGGTTGTTGAACTCCCTCACCCCCCGTATTCACCTGACCTTGCGCCCCTTGGGATTTTTTTGGTTCCCGAGGCTGAAAAATACCTTGCTGGTCGAAAATTTGTATAGCGCAAACACCTCGGTTCTGCAATATTCCAATGCCTTCATAGTATACCTCGAAAAGACTACCAAAATGCACTCAATGATTGGATCAGAAGACTGAAAGTTTGTATATCTGTTAAAGGGGAATACTTTGAGGGGACAAAATAAATTTTTCATCGAAATCTATCACGGAATCATTTTTATGTGCTTAGTTGTATTCATATTTTAACAGTCCTCGTAAAAGTTTTCAGCGCTTTACATTCTGTATGAAAATCTGCAAATACATATATTAGCTTTAGAAATTGAAGTAGCAGTGCGCAGTTATTCCAACGGGACATTCAAACCAGGAAAGGCCGAGAAGGTAAGAATGTAACTGAAATTTCAAATAAACATTGCAAAGATATAACTTGCAGTTTTAAAGCCCCCGCCTATAGGGGCTTGAAGAAATATATGGGCTGCATGATGCTTCCAAGCAGAGCTGAATCCGGCCCGCACACTAGTACTGGTTAACCGCTTAGAGGATCTAAGCCTGTCCAGGAACCGTGGTGCGAGGCGGGCCGTCCATGCTAATAAACCCTATTGGTTGCATTGGGCGACAGGGCTTGAGAAGTCATTTCATCTCAATGTCGGGTAAAAGTCCTTCAAAGTTGGAAGCAACGTCTCCAAAATGACCTTTACAGTGTTGACGGGGACGTTAAACCCCAATTCAAACAAACAAACAATAACTTGCAGTTTCGTTGTTTTCCCATGTATAAAAGGTTGTATATTAGTAAATAAGTGGCCTGAAAAGTAGGTACGGTCTATAATCGGTCACTAGACGTATTATAGGTCAGTAGAAAGTATTATAGGCAACTACCGATTATAGCGTGCAGTTATTCGACCCCCTTCATTAGGTTACTAGAATGCCTGATTGCGGTATAAATAATACACCTGGGGTTTGCAGTTGTAAACTTTATTTTTCTTATCACAATTTTTCATCTTAAAATTTTATTTTTTTTCGGCGATAAAGGTTACAATATATTTGTAAAGGCGTGTTTTCGTAATGGTTTTGAGTTACAGGACAATTCCTATATTAAGACCACCTTTGAGAGCCTTCCTTTGCGACTGTTCAAAAGTGGTCTTAAGGACCGCTTTTGAACAGTCGCAAAGGAAGACTCTGACCAGAGGAAGCCGTAGCCGAAGATACAAGGAAAGAATAACTGAAACCTACTAAATTAGGTTGAGATGAGAAGCTTTTTTGTGATATGTTGCCGAGCTTTACTTGTGACACGGTGCCGAGCTTTATTTGCGTCATGATGCGGAGCTTTGTTAGTGACACGATATGGTTTATTTGTGACATGTTTAGAATTTTTATTTGTAGACCTGATGAGAATTTTTATTTGTGACATGATGGGAACCTTTTTTGTGGCATGATAGGAATATTTGTGACGTGATGAGAATCTTTATTTGTAGCATGATTACAAGCTTTAATTGTGACATAGTGAGAACCTTAATTTGTGGCATGATATAATCTTTATTCGTGACATGATGAGACTCTCTATTTATGCCATGATGAGAATTTTATAACTGGCATGATGATAATGTTTATTTTGTAACATGATTGAAGTTTCATTTTTGACATGATGAGGTTTATTTGTGATAAGATGAGAATCTTTATTTGTGGTCATAAGCTTTATTTTAGAAATGATGGGACTCTTTATTTATGGCATGATGAGAATCTTAATCAGTGTCTTGATGTGAATCTTTATTTGTGGCTTGATAAATATATGTTTGTTACATGATGAAATGTTTATTTATGGCGTGATGAGAATCTTTATTTGTGACAAGATGAGAAACTTTATTTGCGGCATGATGAGAAATTTTATTTGAGGCAAGATGAGAATATTTGTTTGTGACAAGATGGGAAACTATTTGTGGCATGATGAGAATCTTTATTTGTGACAAGATGCGTAATGAGAATCTTTGTTTTTGACAAGATGAGAAACTTTATTTGCGGCATGATGAGAAATTTTATTTGTGGCAAGATGAGAATCTTTGTTTGTGACAAGATGAGAAACTTTATTTGTGGCATGATGAGAATCTTTATTTGTGACAAGATGAGTTTTATTTTTGACATGGTGAGAAGTTTTTTTATGACATGGTGAGGTTTATTTGTGACATGATTGGGTGTATTTGAAACATGATGAGAATTTTTATTTGTGGCATGATAACATGGTTTATTTGTTACATGATTACAAGGTTTATTTATGACATGATGAGCAGGTTAATTTGTGACATGATGAGACGGGTTATTTGTGACATGATGAGATGGTTTATTTGTGACATTTTGCGGTATGATGAGATGCTTCTTTTGTGGTTTGATGAGAATCTTTATTTTTGAAATTATCGGATGCTTCACTTGTGACATGATGAGAATTACTATTTGTGACATGATTAGAAGCTTTATTTGTGCGCCGACTGGCCTAAAATCCCAATAAACTGTTGCTGTTATTCTGTGGGGCCAAGTAAAACAGAATCAGGTGGCAGTAGCATCTGGCTGGAAAGTAGAAGTGGAGACAATGATCAGGAATCGATGCAATTAACCCACAACTCCCATCAGAGACACCAGAGGGAAAGAAACGCAAACATGAAACAACAGACCCTAATGGAAACAATAGCGGAAAGCCAAAAGGACAGTTACTTTCCCACAAAATGGCCAATAGGCTATCCAAAATAAAATAACACAAGCGACACAAACACCCAAAGACAACCCATAGCCAAAATTACCCGCGACAGAAGAACCGCCTCTTGGAACGGTCAGCGGAACGAATTCCACGAGGGGGGTTGGGGGGGGGGGAGGGGGAGCTTAAATCGATTCTACGTGGCCACAATCTTCACCCTTACTTCCGTCGTGATTGAGACAAACAATCCGCCGAGCCCGCACGAAGCCCCCACCCACCCCCCACCCCCACAAATCATCAGCGCAACATCTCCGTGAAATCCTTTCCTTTAAAATACATTCTGTATTTACTTTTATTTCCTTCATATCAAAGCCAATTTTCGGAGTGACGTTTTGGCGGTATGAAATGATTCTGTGTGCATCCACGTGAAACTTATCTTGTCTCGAGTGTCTCCGTTTGTTGCACAAGTCATCTTCTAGCACCTGTTGACTTCTACGGATGGCAAAAATCTTCTATTTAAGAACCAATATTTCAACTACAACATTTGCAAACTTTAAGTACTGTTTCATGTTATTGGAAAATTGGAATACGACAACAGAAAGTTTCATCTGCAGTAAGACATCGAATTGTCGCTCGCTGATATTCTTAGATCCGCATTACTAGTGTACTGAACAAATTGTTGGTGTTAATACAACAGTGGAAATTGTGACGGATTCAATCATTGTGTCCGTTATTTATGGAGCTTAATATCATTGTATGTCTTTGTATTATTTTACTTACATGTATAGTATTTATCTAAGACATTTTCGTTGCCACATAATATGTTAACAACTCCGTTTAATAATATAAGACTCTTACATGTACACGGGTGTGAGGGTAGGATGGAAAAATCCGTCTCGAGGGTCACTCTCAGGCATCACGAGGCTTGCCGAGAGATGCTGGACAGTGATTGCGAGGGATGGGTTTTTCTAGCCCCCTCCACACCCATATGCGATTCTTATATTATTCTTACCTTCCATTTCTCAGTGTGGATTTTTAATGTTGCAGTCAACATACTGTGGTGACACTACAGGAATATTAAGTGACGTCACCAAACGTGCCATGACGTCAGTCAAATCGACGGCGCATATGAGGTCGTATTCAACCAGTGCATTTATCAAACACGCGAGAATATTTGATTCTGGGTTAGAACACCAGGGTCAGAACAGAATTTCTATCCAGCAAAAACTATGGATTTTCTTATCTGGTGCGCAAGACCCCAGTTTTTTTTTTTTTCAGAAAAGTGGTGTTTACACGGATATATATTATCAACATTATTCTTGCTCACAATAGAGAATTTTGTTATACTGCAAAGTATTTTCCGGGCTTTTGATTGGACATCGCAAGGGTTATTATTTTCCATATACCCAGTGAGCAGAAATATATTACCCTCTCACGTTTGCCTTCGCCGAATTGCGATGCCCGCCTTCTTGGATTTTCTACAGTCGATAAGAAATAGCAGCAATTTAATTTTATGCAGCACAATAAATAAATGAATGAAAACTTTTGATTGTTTTTCATTCATTCGGTATTTTATTTCATTGCTTTCCGTAATAAAAATCTCATTCAAACATGGCGTTAAACATTTTCCGACTGAGCACCGGGTTCAACGAAAGGCGCACAGAAGGGCGCGTTTGATGACGTCACATGTACTTCTGACGACGTCCGCTACGAAAGAATCCTTTGAGAAACAATGCAACAATATAAAAAATGTCGTCAAAATGCTTTCCAGCATATCAAAATGGTTATTTTGATTCTTGATGGGGATCATGTGATCAAATTCCCAACCTGAAAAGCGATATTTTACTGCCGCCTAACGGTTCGAGCAAATATCGCTCTAAGGCGGGAAACGTGATCCAATGTTTCCCGCCAAGAATCAAAATAACTTATATTTTTATAAAGCAAAGAAATTTCTAGGTTTTCGACGGTTCAGATTCTTTTTAGGATAACACATCCGTGTGATACCGTATATTTTTTTTAAACCTCAAAAAACGCAATTTTTCTAATGAAAATTTGAGATATTTTCTTATTTAAACGCAACACGTAGGTTTTGGGTGCTCGTTAGAAACGAGCACCCAAAACCTACGTGTTGCGTTTAAATAAGGAAAATAATGTTTACCCCCGTAAACCCCAGTTTTCTCTGTATAAAATGGGGTTTAGGGGGGTCTTTATCTCACGGACTTGCTCACGTGATGATAACGGTTCCAGCCTTAAGACTTACTGAGAATTATAGTTTCTAATTTTATGTCATGTTGGTTGGTGCCTGATGCTCTGTCTCTGGGCGGACCCATCGGAGTCCACCTGTTGGTCTTCTGTTGCGCCAGCAATTCAGTGCTTTCTTGCTGTCGAGTCCTCACCGTTGTTTCAGCTCTGTGTGTGTGTGTGTGTGTGTGTGTGTGTGTGTGTGTGTGTGTGTGTGTGTGTGTGTGTGTGTGTGTGCGTGCGTGCGTGTGTGTGTGTGTTTGTTTGTGTGTGTGTGTTCACGGATATGTTGCACTGATGAGTTAGGAGGTCTTCATGCGGACTGTGTCTAAATCGCGACTGAAGTAAGGCGAGGATTGTGGCCACGTACGTAAAATCGATTAAATCCGCCTTCCCCCCACCCCCCCCCCCCCCACCAGTGACCGTTCCAAGGCGGTTCTTCTTTTGCGGTTTATTTTTTGTTATGGTTTGTCTTGAGTGTTTGTATCGCTTAGTTTGTTTTGGATACTCAATTGGCCATTTTGTGGGAAAGTAACTGTCTTTTTGGATTTCCGCTATTGATTGTTCCATTAGGGTCTAGTTGTTTCCTCTTTGTGCTTCTTTCCCATTTGTGTCTCTGATGGGAGCTGTGGGTTGATAGTATCAATTCCTGATCATTGCCTTCTCTTCAATTTAAATTGGACAGCGCAAGGGCAATTATTTTCCGTATACCCCGTGAGCAAATAAAAAAACAACAAAAAACATTCCCCTCTCGGGCTTGACTTCGCTGAATTGCGATGTCCACCACCTTGGATATGGATCAGGGAAAATAATTGAAAAATAAAGATAAGCAGACTTGCCAATTTTGCACGCGACACTTAGTCATGACCTGTTCTGTAATCCAACCAAGTATTATTGAAATATTTCAAACAGTTTCCGAGTAATGCTCCGGAAAGACAGTTGAAGAAAAAAATATGGATCAGAGGAGTTAATTCAAAGACTAAGGCAAGTAGAGTTGTCACTCTTGCACGCGACACTCCGCACTGACCTGCTCTTTAATCTTACAAATAATAAATAAAATATTTCTAATGGTTGTGGAGTCATGCTCCGGATACAAAATGTTGAAGGATATGGATGATCAGGGTAATTAATTCGAAAATGAAGATAAGCTGAGTTGTCATTCATAAATACAACACCCAACAATGACCTGTTCTGTAATCCTAACAAGTATTAACGGTTACCGAGTTATGCTCCGGAAACGAAAATAAAGTAAAAATATGGATCAGGGGAGAAATTAAAAATGAAGTCAAGCAGATTTGTCAGTTTTTGCACGCGACACTCGGCACTCACATGTTCTATAATACGGCCAAATAACATTAAAATAGTTCAAACGGTTGCGGAGTTATGCATAGGAAAATATGGATCAGGGGAGATAATTCGAAAATGAATATAAGCAGAGTTGTAATTCTTGTGCGCGACACTCCGCAATGGCCAGTTCTGTAACCCCACCAAGCATCATTTAAATATTACAAACGGTTGCCGAGCTTTGCTCCGGAAACGAAAATAAAGTCATCTTTTAATCGAACACTGACTACAATGTGCCAATGGTTGGGTTCTAAACGTATTCTTTGATGTCACGTAATATTACTACCAGTCGCTTTGTGAAGTAGCTATGAGATTCTTGCTCATGTATTTATCAACCAATCAAATCGCTCAAAATGTACATAATAATGGAGAATTGGTATTATAATTAGACGGTCT
Source organism: Lucinisca nassula (assembly GCA_963580285.1). Classification (NCBI taxonomy): domain Eukaryota; kingdom Metazoa; phylum Mollusca; class Bivalvia; order Lucinida; family Lucinidae; genus Lucinisca; species Lucinisca nassula. The sequence continues at coordinate 19,759,878 of OY757021.1, forward strand.
TTGCTGGGGTCTTCTGGATGAAAAAAACAGACCAAATAACGAAGGCCTGGGCCTTCTGGATTCACACAATAATAATTTTAAAGTTATTCCCTTTATTATCCAAGAGGATCTAAGCCTGCCCAGGCAAAGCGGTGCGAGTGTCGGACCGTCCATGCTTATAAACCCTATTGGTTTCATTGGGCGACAGGGCTTGAGATGTCATTTCATCTCAATGTCGGGTAAAAGTCCCACACAATTGGAAGCAACGTCTCCAAAATGACCTTTACGGTGTTGACGGGGACGTTAAACCGCAGTTCAAACAAACAAATAATCATACACTATCTTATTCCTGTAGGTACGCAACCCTGTCTCAATTGGGTCGAGGTGTTTTCAACATTGTATCAAAGTTGTTGCAACGTTAAGTGCCTGCTAGGATATTTGTTTATTTCAGATCATTCAACAGTTGTTATAGACACTACTTGGTTTGAATACTTTACAAGGTATAGAGACACTACAGGGTTTAAAGGCATCGCAAGGTACAAAGGCTGAAATGGAACGGCGACGGAGACGACGTTTACCGTCTTATATTCTTATGAGGAACATTGTCATAATTTCTAGTGTAGCTAGTTCTGTCATAAATCTTACTGTGTTGGCGATTTCTGCTTCGACAGGTAGGATTAATTTTCTTCCATTCAAACAAAAAACACCCGTGTGACTTAGGACCCTGTAGAGCCCCAGTGTCAAGGATGACAACCTACGTCATAGCACGGGTATCGGAAGCCATTTTCAAAATGAAAGGTAGTGATTTTCGATCGTTAAACTTTGTTCATAAAAAGGAAACACAACGAACGAGTAAAAGATATCACAAAAAAAAAAAAAATTGTGACCCCCTTGAACCTCACTTTTATATCGAAAACTGTGATTTACAGGGTTTAGCTTATTTTTATTTTTTTCTTTCGTTTTACTTATACTGCGATCGGTCACATTTGGCCATTACTCGCAAGTGTACATTACATACACTCCAGGTTGCAGAGTTGATAGCCTACACATGCAGTAAGTACGGTAGGGGTCTTTAACCTGCACTGAAGATGACTCTTTCTGCACAGGGGCATCCAGTTAACGTCCCGATCCGAAGGACGGTGCACTGTTTGGCATTCATCCCTGCAAATGATGCCAACGGAGCGTGTTCGGACAGCGAAATAATCACCGCCTACGGGGATCGAACCGTGGGCCTCTAGCATCAGAGGCAAGTGCACTAACCACTGAGCTATCACGCTCCTTCAATTAATACTGATCACAATTTTAGATTGTGGGTACTCGTTAGAACCTGTCATTGAGGTGGTTCTAACGAGTACTAACAGCCTATGTCTTGGACTAAAAGATACGAAAAATAATGTACACCCCCATAAACCCCAGTTTTCTCTGTACCAAGTGTGGCTAAGAGGGATGTTCATTGGAAAGGCTTTTTTAACATTATGAGCTACTTTTTCATCACGAAAACACGCCTATATAATGTTGACCCCTTTAAACTCCACTTTTATAAAGTAAAACCGGGGTTTACAGGGGTAAACATTATTTTTCTTATTTCTATTCACAAACATAGATTGTGGCTACCCTTGTAACGTGTACTCAAAACCTATGTTTTGAGCAGAAATACGAAAAATATCAGGATCTTTATCTGAAAATTTACATTTTTAGGTGGTTGCCCCCGCCCATCAGGACTTGGAGAAATAGATTGGGGTGCATGGTGCTTCCAGGCAGAGCTTAAAGTACTGGTAAACCGATTAGAAGGACAGCCTGCCCAGGCAAAGTGGTGTGTCAGACCGTCCAGTGCATATAAGACTTTTGGTTTTGTTGGTTAGCAGGGCTTGAGAAGTCATTTCATTTCAATGTCGGGTAAAAGTCCCACAACAGTGGAAGCAACGTCTCCAAAATTACCTAAATTGTGTTGACAGGGACGTTAAACCTCGATTCAAACAAAACAAACAATCATTTTAGGTGTTAAAATTTTACCAATATATTTGAATAGGTATGTTTTCTTAATGTGCTTTACGGGTAAGCATCATTGAAGTGAAGTTTTTTGTTTGATTTGAGGTTTAACGTCCCCGTCAACAATGTAAAGGTAATTTTGGAGACGTTGCTTCCAATTTTGTGGGACTTTTACCCGACATTGAGATGAAATGACATCTCAAGCCCTGTCGCCCAATGAAACCAATAGGGTTTATAAGCATTGACGGACTTTCTCGCACCGCTTTGCCTGGGCAAGCTTACATCCTCTAAGCGGTTTACCAGTACTCGTGTGCGGGTCGGTTTCAGCTCTGCGTGGAAGAATCATGCAGCCAATATATTTCTTCATGCCCCGATGGGTGGGGGCGTGAAGTGAAGTGTTAGACCCGACAGTGCACGTTCAGTGTAATTTTTTCTGTTTTAGAAGATAAAGCATATTTAGGTCACCTCTTAAGCTACAATTTAAATCAAAAAGTGTTCAGTACACATTGAATGAGGAAAATATTTACATTTGTCGAATAAAAATGGTTCCGATATCACTGCTATGATGTAGGTAGTCACGCTTGAATTTGCCCCTTACACGATATACGCCAAGAAGGAGCATATTAACATATTCATTAACCTCCTGAATATTTAAATATGCAACACCCACTACCGATTATCAACCAATCAGATTAATTGATGCAAATTATTGCGACAAATTCTTAAACTGAATGACAAACCATGAAGATCCTGATCAGATGGTTTCTTCAGAAGCCATCTGATCTGGATCTTCATAGGTTGAAAGATAAAACATATCCGGGTTCAGCAGGACAAGGGTGGGACGGTAAATAGCACGATTTATTTCAGGACAGAATTGAAGGCAGCGGCGCAAAATGGCTGGAATATTATTGACGGGAACATAATCCCTAAGTACAAAAATAATCCCTAAAGACAAAATACATAATCCCTAAAGACAAAATTACATTGTTTTTTGTCAAAAGGAGCATATGGTGTACCCTCGAATAACCAGTAAAAAGACATACAGATGACCCTCGTTATCATTACGAAAATACGCCTACACATGTACAAATACATTGTAAACTTTCCATCCGACAAAACGAAAATTCCAAGATGAAAATGTGTGATATTTTCCTTATTTCTGCTCATAATATAGATTGAAGGTTCGTTAGAACCGCCTCGTCGAGGCGGTTCTAACGAGTACCCACAATCTATATTTTAGAGAAGATAAAGGAAATAACCTCAGTTTTACTATATACACGTGGGGTTCAAGTGGGTCAAAATTATATAGGCATGTTTTCAGGGTGATAACGACAGTATTTAACGGGCCTCCGTGCCTAGTGGTTCAGAGCGCTGACTCTTGATCATTAAGTTTCTCACCGCTGTGGTTCGAGCCTCGATCGGGTCACATCTGAAACGCCAAGTTCTGCAACGGGAGGTCAGGTGGTTTTTCTCCGGGTACTCCGTTTTTCACCCACCTCTGATTAACGATCGGTTCGATTTAAGTGAAATAATCTTGAAAGGACCGTAAAACCAAAAAAAAAAAAAAAAAAAAAAAAAAAAACGACACTATTTACCCAACTCAATCTCAACCAGGCGTATAAAAGGTCATAAAGGGACTTTTACGCTTTGTTGCGCCAAAGACAAATGCTTTAGACATTTGTAAGGAACCCGGGAAGGGACATGATTTTTTTTATTTTATAAGTTGTGCGCATAAGATAATATCTTGTGCGGACAAGATATTATCATGTTCGGACAACATATTATCTTGTGCACACAAGATATTATCTTGTGCGGACAACATATTATCTTGTCCGCACAAGATTTTTTGTGCGGACAAGATATTATCTTTTGCAGACAACATATTATCATGTGCAGACAAGATATTATCTTGTCCACACAAGATAATATCTTGTCTGCACAACATAGATCTTGTGAGGACAAGATATTATCTTGTTGGCACACCTTAATATCTTGTGCGCTCACTATATTATCTTGTCCGCACAAGATAATATCTTGTGCGCACAAGAAAATATGTTGTGCGAACAAGATATTATCTTGTCCGCACAAGATAATATCTTGTTCGCACAACTTCCCAAGATCTATGTTGTGCAAACGAGATAATATGTTGTGCGCACAAGATAATATGTTGTGCGCACAAGATAATATCTTGTTCGCACAACTTATTATCTTGTTCGCACAACATATTAAAAAAAATCATTTCCCTTCCCGGGTTCCGCACATTTGTTATAAATAATCATAACAATTGTATCTGAAGTATTGTATAACAGGAATGTTTCATGACTTGGGATGTGATATGGGCCGTTTCCAGCACGAGGGAAGTCCACGCCGGTCGTAACAATGGCTAAGCGTTGAGAATATGATTCATTCCATTGGACATGTCGTTATAACGAGTTTCGTTGCTATAGCGTATGTCGGTATAAAAAGGGTTGACTTACAACCACGCAACTAGCAGTTTAGCAATAAGCTTTCTCTCCGTCGCATGTTTGATGCTGTTTGCAACGAAAATCAAAGACACGCCGACAGCTTTGTTGTACCATGTTGAACTTTCTATCATGTGTTTCTGAACAGGTTGACAACGGAATGATTGCGAAGGTAGTCCTTCTAATTTGATTGGTCGAAACTTTCAGACAACCTACGTAACGTTAATAACATATTTGAATATGCAGTAGAAGTCGGAATTGCAGTGGTGTAGATGTTTTTGACAATCGCTAAGCTCCGCCCAATCTTGTGTGAAGGGGAATTTACCGGTATTCAATATGCTAAATATGGATAACGGTTTCTTTGTTTTTACCCAGGGATAGTTTGTTTTGTATTTGAGGTTTAACGTCCCCGTCAACACTGAAAAGGTCATTTTGGAGACGTTGCTTCCAATGTTGTGGGACTTTCACCCGACATTGAGATGAAATGACATCTCAAGCCCTGACGCCCAATGAAACCAATAGGGTTTATTAGCATGGACGGTCCGCCTCGCATCGCGGTTCCTGGACAGGCTTAGATCCTTTAAGCGGTTCACCAGTACTAGTGTGCGGGTCGGATTCAGCTCTGCGTGGAAGCATCATGCAGCCCATATATATTTCTTCAAGCCCCCATAGGCGGGGGCGTACTTTTCTCTATGTAAAATAGGCTTTACAACGCTGTTTATTCTATGGACTTATTTGCGTAACAGTACACCTTACACACGAAATGAGCTATGCAATATGGTGCACTTTTATGAAACATGTGGTGGGTTTTGATTACGTGCCTTAGCAAATAATGTTAAAAAACTAGACTAGTAGTTTATTGTTTTTGCCAAGAACGTCAATTTGTCTAGCGTTTGCTTTTTTGTTGTAAACAATTACAAGTGAATTCGGATAATATCGGTTAAATGTGTTCAGAACGCATTGTCCTGTTATTGTCATATCTGCAAAATATAAGTATTTTACATGGGTGTGAAATCCTTTCCGAGGGTCACAGTCCGGCATCACGAGGCTTGCCGAGTGATGCCGGACTGTGAACCTGAGGGACGGATTTTCTATCCACCCCTAACACCATGTAAGTTTATTTTTCTTGCATACTTTTCAATTCTGGATTTTTGAAAATGCAGACACACTTCAGTTGCTGTTGTCCGCCATATTGAGATGGCAATGGCTTTGATGATTAGTGACGTCACGTTACGTGCTGTGACGTCAACCTTAACGGCGTTGCACACAAGGTCGTATTCAACCAGTGCATATCAAACACGTGAGAACATTAGATGTTCCTATCCCTGGGTAACGGCCCCCGCCAATCGGGGCTTGAAGAAATACATGAGCTGCACGATGCTTCCACGCAGAGTTAAATCAGACCCGCACATGAGACTCGTAAACCGCTTAGAGAATCGAGCCTTCCCAGACAAAGCGGTGCGAGTCGGACCGTCCATGCTTATAAACCCTATTTGTTTCATTGGGTGACAGGGTTTGAGATGTCGTTTCATCTCAATGTCGGGTAAAAGTCCCTCAAAATTTGAAGCAACGTCTCCAAAATGACCTTTTCAGTGTTGACGGGGACGTTTAACCTCAAATACAAAACAAACTATCCCTGGGTAAGAACACCAGGGTAAGAATATTTTTTTTTTATCCAAGGCTAAAACAATGGATTTTCTTATACAGTGTGCAAGAATAAATAATAACGCTTTCACGAAAGTTATGCCAGAAAATGATAACACAAGTGTCGGTAACCAAATCCAAAAAAATATATACAGTCGAACTTCAATGGCTCGAACACCTTTGGGACAATGAAAATCTGTTCGAGACAGGGGTAGTTCGAGCCACTGAGGGTGTCTGTAAGGAGGCATAACGGGGTTAAATTTGGAACATCTTTTCGGTGTTCCATAATAAAAATATATGCTGTGTGTACTCATTAGAATCGCCTCGACGAGGCGATTCTAATGAGCACACACAGCAAACATTTGCAACATGAAAGTCGAAAATCTCCTTAATTATCCCACACTACTTCTTATGTACTTCTTATGTAGAGGAATTCCTAGGGACTTAAAAATGGCATTACGAAAACATGCCTATACAAATACATTGTAAACTTTTACCTCCGAAAATCGATTTTTCAGATGAACAATTGTGATATTTTTCTTATTTCTGCTCAAAATATAGATTTTGGGCACTCGTAAGAACCGCCTCATAGAGGCGGTTCTAACGAGTACCCACAATCTATATTTTAGAACAGAAATAAGAAAAATAAGCTTTACCCCTGTAAACCCCAGTTTTACTGTATAAAAGTGGGGTTCGAGGGGGTCAAAATTATATAGGCGTATTTTTGTGATGTGTTCGACTCAGCCATGGTAAACGAGCCATCGGTGTTCGAGCCATCGAAGTTTTACTGTAGATCTATATGGTAGTCCCAAACAAAGAAAAAACATGGTGTCAGAGGATATCAGGAATCTTGACTGTTGACACTTTTAATAGGGTGTTTGAACCAAGTTGCAACAGTAGTTCCGAAACATTTTTACACTGGTCCGCGGAAATTTTAAATTCTTCATACCAGATTAAGTACGGGTTGTATGGGAGATGTGGGGTAATTGTATAGATTTCTGATCTTCTATTTTGTAGCTCACTGAATAATTACGCTAACACACCGTGCGACATAGTGTTTCTTGATGAAAATCTGGGATATGTTTCTTGTTTGTACCGAAACATAGGTTGTGGGAGCTCCTTAGAATCGCCTCATTGAAGCAGTTCTAATGAGCACCCACGGTCTATGTCTTGGCGCAGAATATGAAAAATAATGTTTACCCCCGTAAACTCGAGTTTTCTCTATATAAAGTTGGGTTTAGTTGTGTTCATTTCACAAACTTGCTAAACTGATGAACGATATTACTTAAAACTATTATTGAACGTTCAGTATGTGCGTGCAGGAGTGGGGATATTGAAAACGCCAAACATTACTTTTTCTTCTGTAGACGTAAATATGACTGCAAAGAGGAACACATTCGCACTGTGCCAAAGCTTATTGGGGCAGCCTAAAGAGAACGAACTATGTCTTCAGAAGCTTACGGGCAACAAAGCGTTTAAAATTAACATCTTAGTGACTGTCACCGAACATTCGCTCTCCATGTGACCTCCAGAGATATTGATTTCTCCTTTCCTCATATGTTGTTTACTATATTTTTTTTATACATTTACCGTTATGTTCTATTAATAACCGGCCCCGATAGCTCAGTTGGTAGAGTGTCCGCTCCGGGGAACGGGAGGTCTCGGGTTCGATCCCGGGCCGCGACATACCAAAGTCGTTAAAAATGGTACTAGCTGCTCCTCGTTTGGCACTCAGATTTACGGGGTAGAGCTAGGACTGGTCGATCCAGTGTCAGGATAATGTGACTGGGTGTGGTATCATGTAATGTGTCTGGGACATGATACTTCAGTGAGGCAGCACTATAAACGTGAGCATTGAGCTCCCTGTCGCAACCAGACACCGTCGTGATATGACTGAAAAATTGTTGAAAGCGACGTTAAACCCGAATTCACACACACACACACACACACTCTATTAATAACCAGTTTACACATGTTTATCTTTATCAACATTATGTCTTTCTTCTTTTTCTTCTTCTCATTTCGTTAACATACCCGTGCGACATAGTGCATTTTTCACATCTCCAAAATGTCTACTTTTCTTATGAAAATCCTTGATATTTTCCTTATTTACACTGCAAACATAGGTCGTGGGTGCTCCTTAGAACCGCCTCACTGAGGAGGTTCTAACGAGTACCCACAACATATGTCTTGGAGCAGAAATAACAGAAATATGGTTTATCCCCGTAAACTCCAGATTTCTCTGTATAAAGTGGGGGTTAGAGGGTATTCATTTCACGGACTAGTTCACGTGATGTTCTTGTTATTATATACAGTTACATAGTACGGGAGAAGAACCAAATAAGTTTTTTAGCTTCTATTCTAATCCTTTATTAGTCATGACCTCGTAATGATTAGAAGCCTCCGTGGTGTAGTGGTTACGCTAAACCGAGTTCCCGTCACAGTATGACATTAGCTGTTGGTGGGACGTAAAACTCAAACACTCACTCCCTCACTCACCTCGTAATGATTATATATTTGAGATAACACAAAATATGTTTAAACTAAAACATGATGCAGCGTGCTGGTACATGTACATGAAACTTTAATAGCATATCGGTCTTTAACCTTCATCCTGCTGAATAAATTGATCTAGACACTCCTGTTTCTGTCTATGAAGGAATAAAATTACTTGTTTTGTTGTACTTTTGTTTAATTCACAAACTGCATGACAAATAGCGTCGATCCTGAACAGACGGCATCTTAAGCCATCTGGGGCCGGTTGTTCAAAACTAACGACGTCGTTAGTTAACGTATCGTTAAAACTTTAATCATTAAATATGGCAAATATACAAAAAAATTTGCTGAAAAAAGGTGAGCAGCTGCAAATGCAAAGCTGCTCACATTTTTCAGCAAAAATTCCAAAATTTGAGATATCGTACCTGCTAGAACAGTTAACAATATGACCACCAACGAGCTCGTTAAGCTAACGATGCTTTGAACAACTGGCTCCGGCTCTGGAACTAAGGGAGGTATGATAAGCGTACATGTTCTGATTTGATTTGTTTTTGTTTGATTTGAGGTTTACCGTCCCCATCAACACTGTATAGGGCATTTTAGAGTCGTTGCTTCCAATTTTGTGGGGCTTTTACCCGACATTGAGATGAAATGAAATTTCAAGCCCTGTCGGCCAATGAAACCAATAGGGTTTATAAGCATGGACCATCCGAGTCGCACCGCTTTGCCTGGGCGGGCTTAGATCCTCTATGCGGTTTACCAGTACGCGTGTGCGGTCGTTTTCAGCTCTGCGTGGAAGCATCATGCAGCCCATATATTTCTATAAGCCCCGATGGGCGGGGGCGGACATGTTCTGAAGTTTTTTGTAGAGTACAAAATAGAAGTGCCGGCAATGGTCAAGAATCGATACAATTAACCCACACCTCCCATCAGAGACACCAACGGGAAAGAAGCACATACACGAAACAACTGGACCCTAATGGAAGCATCAATAGCAGAAAGCCAAAAGGACAGTACCTTTTCCCACACAATGGCCAATTGGCTATCCAAAACAAAATTATACAAACGATATGAGTGAACCGAATTCTTTAGTATATAACTACAGTAAAACTTCGATGGCTCGAACTCCGATGGCTCGTTTACCATGGATGAGTCGAACCCGTTCTTGAGTCCGCAGGGAGTTCCTCCAAATACGATATAGGGGTAATTTAGGAAGTTTTTAATCATTTTTCTTGCAAATGTATGTTGTGTGTACTCATTAGAATCGCCTCGATGAGGCGATTTTAATGAGTACACACAACTTACATGTATAATACAGAACACCGAAAAGATATCCACAATTATCTTCATTATGCCTCCTGGTTTGGCACTAAAAGTATCCCTCTGTGGCTCGAACTACTGCTGCCTCGAACCAATTTTTTATGGTCCTAAAGTGGTTCGAGCCATCGAAGTTCGACTATATATTTTAGTATTGGTTATATAGGCGACTGGATTAGAATTAATTATGTCATTCGAGCACAAAATGACAGCTTAGAGGCGCTTTGAGCCCTAATTGACATCAGGTTGACAATTCTGAGCACTGAACACCCCTGCAAATGCCACTTACATACTAGAAAAAAGTTTGCCAAACACATATACCAACTCGAGTCAAAGTTAAACAGCGACAGCGTCCATCATCGATCAATCTTCAGCCTCCGTCCGACATCACGATTCAAAGAGCGCTACTGAGTTTCGACAGTGTATTGTTTCTCTTGAGACAGCCCAAAATCACAAGCCCGAGACTTGATTCTTCAATGCTAATGAAACAAAATGATTACGTTAAGATCCATTCCCCGTGGAGCCATATATCTATGCTATTTTGTAACCCAAATGAAATTCACTTGCAATATTTTCACACTAACTTGCATTTGAACAAACTTGATAATCACAACTATAATTAGTACATTGATATTGTAAACAAGATATATAGATTTGAATAAGTCATTTGACAATTTTCTGAATCCCTTTGTTTGATACTTGTATTTTTGTCAACAATTGTGTAAAAGAGGCATATATACAAAGAAATAAAGTTTAAACGAAATGCCACTTTAAACAAAGAAAAGTCGGTTTTACGAGCGTATCCATTTTTTTACTAAAACATAGATTGTGGGTTCTCGTTAGAACCGCTTCATTGAGGCGGTTGCATTAGGAAAGCATGTCCATGTGAAATAATGACGCCCCGGCAACATGGTGTCAGAAATGACAAATATTAGGTAAAATTGTAACTTCTTTCTTATTTCTGACTTCAACATAGATTGTGGGTGCTCGTTAGAACCGCCTCGATGAGGCGGTTCTAACGAGTACCCGAAAACTATATTTTGCGCAAAAATAAGACAGATAATATATACCCCCGTAAACCCAAGTTTTCTCTTTATAAAGTTTGGTTTAGAGGGGTCTTCTTCTCAGGGACTTGTTATGGTGATGCTTACTAGCACCCGTGATCTATCTAATGGCTACAAATAAGAGAAATATCGATCATCGTACTCTAAAAATGCTTTTCCAGGAACGGATGCTACCTTAAGTGTGCTTCATTGGATTTATTAGCTCTATAATGGTGTTTTAGGACCATAATTTGTGACATATTGGACATGAATGTATTGAAAATTGTAACTGATCGGTGGTTTACGGTCAGATTTGTTTTTACGGCGACAATTTTCACTGGTTTTATTCCAAGTCTAATACATCTGTTCATTTGTTTTGCTAAACAAGTTGCTATTTTTAAACAATGCGGCAAGCGCTATGAACTGCGCAAAACGGCCAAGTGTCAAAGCGATAGTACGAGATGACTTCGGATTGCCGACAGAATAGTCGCAAGGTTTTGTCGTTATCCAGTTAGACGATAAGTGCATTTTATACCGCAATCAGGCATTTTAGTAACCCAATAAAGGGGGTCGAATAACTGCAAGTTATAATCGGTAGTCACCTATAATACCTTCTACTGACCTATAATACGTCTAGTGACCGTTTATAGACCGGACCTACTTTCAAGTGTAAACAATAACATGCAACCTTTTATACATGGGAAAACAACGAAACTGCAAGTTTAAATCTTAGGAACATTTATTTGAACAGATTTTCAGAAATTTCAGCTAAATTCTTACCTTCTCGGCCTTTTGAATGGCCCATTGGAATAACTGCGCACCGTTACTGCAGTTGCGTCTCAACCCCAAAAATAATTTCTAAAGCTAAAATAAACTATTTATTTGCAGATTTCCATACAGAATGTAAAGCGCTGAGAAACTTTCATTCGAACGTTCATGTTGTTTCCAACGTCTTTGTGGCACGGTGACGTCATAAACTTTGCACTCGTTGACGTCACCTTATACTACGTGTGCGTGCCATGGCAGTGAATGTCGTTTAAAATGCCACACTGGATGCTGTCTTTTTGCTTAAGTTTGCTAAATTATTGCAAAACCCTTGATTGCTTTGAATTGTGGTATAAACTAAATACTCGATTAGTGTCTTTAATAATAAAATTAACAGGCTTTCCAGTGGCCCTAAAATTTCTAAAAAATCCTAATTTTTTAAGGTCTCCCTAAAATTCCTAGAAAAAAAAAACATCAAAAAGGACCAAATTCCTAAAAAAAGACCTTATTTTTTACATTATCCCTAATTTTTCAAAAATTCTGACTGAACTTATAATAATGTTTGCGCAAAGTCATGAAATTTAAACCAATCAACTTACTTATTCTTTATGTTTCATCTACAGAGGATGCTTCTATTGGTTTCCATGTGTTCCTAGGCAACAGCTTTATGAAGCATAGTTATAAACCACAGTTTCTTTATAACACTTTTGTCCATAGCTGAAACAGTGTTTGTTAAACATCTGTGTTACATCCAAACAGAAATGTGTAAATCATTATCAAGAATGACCATTTATGGTCATTTTGTCTATATCAAAACATTTAGCTCACTTGGCTGAAGTCCAGGAAGATCCAATTCACTACCTCTTGCATTTGCATTTGAGTTGAAGTTGGTGTCTACATTTGAGTTAAAACATTTTAAGAGCACATATTTTCCAAACCATACGATGGATTTGATGTTAACAGATATAGGTCCAAACTTCAATTCAGCTATACCCCCACCCGTGCTCAATGTCACAGACACAAAACTGCTCTGCTTTAATTTTATGTGAAAGTTATTAAGAGCATATATTTTCCAAACCGCAGCCAATATTAAGATGGAAGTGGCTCATAATTCAGAAATACCACCACCTGTGTCTTTTACCTCAAGGGGAAGGCCACAATCTGAAAAATGTTATGTTAAAGTTTGAAGTTTTTATAGAGCTCACATTTTCCTAAAGATATGATGAATTTGATATAGGACCAAAGTTACATTCAGCAATACCCTACCATTTCCTATGACCTCAAGGTTAAGGCCACAGACTTAGAGAAATCATACCTATGCTAAGGATTTATCCTAAAGTTTTTAGGAAATATTTTCAAAACTACACGTATATCATAGATGCAGTTCATATTTGGTACGATGATGGATATATGACCTGAATTTTATTCAGCAATACACCAACCCAAGTCATGGTCTCAAGATGAAGGTTACAGACATAGAAATCTTTTTTATGTTTTATGAAGAATTTTTAGGAGCTCTTCTCAATATTTTCAAAATCCATATCATGAATGTCGCTCATATTTGGTATGATGAGGAATATACATTAAACGTTGTATTCAGTAATGCCCCCCACCCATGCCATTGGTGAGTAGTCTCAAGAACAAGGTCACAGACTTCAAAATCCTGTGCTAAGTTTTACATTTAGGCTTTTAGAACACATGCTGCAAACAAATAGATGGAAGATGGTTATATTTGGTATGATGATAGCTATAGGTGCAAATTTCTATTCAGCAATACCTCCATCTATGTCATGGCCTTAAAGTCACGGTCTTGGACTTTGAAATTCTGTGCTAAAGTTTTTATAGAACTCAATCTACCAAACCATACGATGGATTTGGTTCTGATTTGGCGAGGTGATATAAATCCACAGTATACCCATGCTTGTTGCCTCAAGATCAAGGTTAGCTACCGTATTTAAAATTTCTATTTACCAAACCATATGATGATTTTGGTTCATATTTGATATACTGATAGGTATAATCGATTTTTCATCTCTGTGGTTGTTTGATTATTTGTGTTCACGGAGATGTTGCACTGATGAGTTAGGAGGCCTTCATGCGGACTGACCAGGGCGGTTCTTCTGTCGCGGTTTATTTTTGTTATGGTTTGTCTTTGGGTGTTTGTTTCGCTTATGTTATTTTATTTTGGGATGGCCTTTTGGCCATTTTGTTGGAAAATGGCTGTCCTTTTGGCTTTCCGCTGTTAGTGTTTCCGTTGGGGTCTGTTGCTTCGTGTTTGTGTTTCTTTCCCTTTGGTGTCTCTGGTGGGAGCAGTGGGTTGGTTGTGTCGATTCCTGATCGTTGCCTGTACTTCTATTTTAAGATGGTATCGTCCGTTTTGGGTTAAGCCCACCCGCTCACAGTTGCTGGCGAGGACAGGTTTTACACTGATGAGTTGGGGGGCCTTCTATTGGCTATTTTGTGGGAAATTTACTGTCCTTTTGGCTTTCCGCTATTGATGTTTCCATTAGGTCTGTTGTTTCATGTTTGTGTTTCTTTCCCTTTGGTGTCTATGATGGCAGCTGTAGGTTGATTGTATCGATTCCTGATCATTGCCTCCATTTCCATTATTCAGAAGTACCCGCATGTAAGTCCATTGCTTTATGGTCAAGGTCACAGACAAAGAAAGTCTACGTTAATTTTTTGTGTTAAAATTTTTGACCTACATAAATCATATGAGTTTATGGTATTTATGTTAAAGTTTTGTTGTTAAAATTTTAACACCTCATATTTTCCAAACCATACATTAGATTTCATTTATATTTTGTGCGAAAATTGATGCATGATTTCAAAGGTTTCATTCACCGATATTCCCAACCTTGCCCATTGTTTATTTAGTGCAATGTCATGGATATGATTCAGCAATACTTCCACTCCTGCCTAGTACCTCAAGGTCACAGACTAAGACAGCTTTCCAGGCAAGCTATGCTGTCTGATGACAGCTCTTGTTAGGATCCTTCAATGTAAGCCATGTAATATACAAAACCATCTTTCAATGAACATAGTTATTAAGAGGTTTAGGTGTACTTCATTGAGTGATGATGATTGGCAGTAGCATATTTTAGCTCAGCTGTTTTCGACGAAAACGACGAGGTATTGGCATAGCTGTGGCGTCGTCGTCATCGTGCAAAAACTTGGACATTTTGCAATATCTCTGTCATTACTGAACATATTTACTTGAAACTCAGACTAGTTGTTCATTATGAAAAGGGGAACTCATACCAATAGGTGAGGTAACCATCAAAATATTTTTGCCACAGTTATGCCCCTTTTTCGACTTAGATTTTTTGTTTTCTAAAAGAAACTGCAGCCGAGCTTTGGCACCCGCATGCGGTGCTCTTGTTCAATATTGCTGTAGACTAGAAATCAGTGGAAAACTAACTGTTAACAAAGGGGTATTGTAACATCTCATGAGTTATCAACAATTTATAGGTAAACCAGCTCATAATTTTTATTTGTTTAGCCCAAATTTCCTAATTAAGCCCTTATTTTTTTGCAAAAATAGCCCTAATTTTTTGCAAAAACAGCCCTAATTTTAGCCTTAATTTTTCGTCAAGTAGTGCAGTAAAGCGTGAAAATATTATCGGTGAGGCTTAGACAATTTTATAGGGGCGAGCTTATACCTGTACCTCAACCTCAACCAATCGCATGTTGTGCGTGCTCTTAGGAACCTTCCCAACGAGTATTCATGATCCATGGTTTGGGAAAAAATATGAGGGTTGTCCTTTGAAGCAAAGAATACACCACAGAACTTAAAAGTATGGGGTGTACATTTTGGGGGGATCAGACTAGCTAGTTTTGGCCAATTAGGCTTCATCAGCGATCCTCAAATATTCCCAAGGTTCCACAATAGAATCAGTGATCACAAAGGACAAGAAAATATAACTGACAGTATGATGAAGGGCAAAGAGTCTTTTTACGGCCGCCACACATTCCTTTACCACCAGCCAGCTGTAATGACGCTAAGCCCTACTTTTCCACATTATAGGACAAAACTGAAGAAAATGGCAACTCCGGAGGAAAATTGTTTAGGCATGACCTTTACAGAAAATTCTCATAATAACGACACTATTTGGGCCCGTCAAGCGATTTTGGTACTTATCGCCTATGCGAGCAGCGAAGGTTCAGGCGAGCCTGCGCATCCGCGCAGTCTCGCCAGAACCTTCGCTGCTCGCTTATACAAGCAGTGAATCAAGAGGAACCTTCAGACAGAAAGCCATATCCCTGACCCCTCTGAATGGCTGGGCATGCGCAGTTAAAATTTGTCATGACGGAATGCTCGAAGACACAAATTCGCTTGGCGGGGCTTATTTGTTCTGGGCCAGACTTTGTTGTGATGACGTCGCAGTACGCACGAATGATCGGTAAAACCTGCAAGATGTCATTACAAAAACACGCCTATACTCGCAGTAATGCACTGTTCATTTTATCGCCGAAAAAAAAGAATATTTTAAGATGAAAAATTATGATATTTTTCTTATTTCTGCTCTAAAATATAAACTGTGGGTACTCGTTAGAACCGCCTCTAACGTGTACTCACAATCTCGATGAGGCGGTTCTAACATGTACCCACAATCTCTATTTTGAGGAGAAATAAGAAAAAATAAGGTTTACTCCTGCAAACCCCAGTTTTACTATATAAAAGTGGGATTCAAGTGGATCAAAATTATATAGATGTTTTTTTTTTCAATGGGGTCAAAACTATATAGGCGCGTATTCGTGATGTAATACACTTCTCAAAACTGTATAGCAATACGCATCATTATGTTTCAACACCCAAGAAAAGTGTTGTCATAGAACCGGAGCTACCAAAGAAAAAAAGATGTTCATATGAATGGAAGGTCGGTGAGGACACCTGTCAGCCATAGACAAGGCGTCCCGTCTTGGTATCTGTAAGACTGTTATATGATAAAAAAAAAAAACACACATAGGATATGGAAACCGTCACACAGAATATATCAGACGCTCAAAGTGTAGCTTATAGCCCCAGTAATGTCAGTTGAACGGACTAGATCCCATAACAACATCACATCTGTAAGATATATCAGATACTCGCAATATTAGCATACGGTTTAGTAATTATATTACCAGAAGGCGCTGGAATTGTATGATTAGAACGGTGTTTAAAGAAATTGGTAAAACTGATTCTATCTCTTCCCAAAAACACACCAGACTCTGCGGTTTATGTACTTCTGGAATCATCCCAATAGAGGATCAGATAAATATGCAAATATGTAGACAAGAAGGATCGAGCCTCGAGAAAAGAATCGCTTATCGTCAGCTCGTTATAATGAGAAAAGTATAACATGTTTTCTAACATGTTATAATGGGCGGTATCTTGAATGATGTGGGATTTGAAAGAAATATGAACACTCGGTAAAGTCGTACTTATTGAATGCATCTGATGTATATGTTTTGTAACACGTGCAGTTTGAAGTACATTATGTAAGCAAACAGTATAGACCCTCATCAGACGCCGCATTCTGTGGCGTCGGATCTGGACCTACACTGTTTGTCAAGCAATGCATGATTCAAGCCCAGATTCTACAGCTTACCCAAGTACGCAACAGGCTGACCTAACTGCGAAACCAACAAATCAGTGATGAGCGCTGAAAAAGTTTCTGTGCTAAGTAAAGTTGTCGTCCGCCCTCGCCCATGGGGAAGAAATAGAATGGGCTGCACGATGTTTCCACGCAGAACTAAAATAGACTGCACACTAGTACTGTAAAACTGCATAGAGGCTCTAAGCCTGCCCAGGAAAGGTGGTGCGAGTCCGACCGTTCATGCATATAAGCCCTATTAGTTTCACTGGGTGGCAGGTCTTGAGATGTCATCGCATCTTAATGTCGTGTAAAATTCCCAAAAATATTGGAAACAAAGACCCGAAACAACGTCTCCAAAATGACATATACATCGATGATGGGGACGTAAAGCCTTAAATCAAACAAACATTGAGTTGGTTTAAACATATTTATTCAGAAGTAACAAGTTGACATACATACATATACAGGTACAAGATATGACAGGATTTGGACGGAAGCAAAAACGCTTATAGAGTCCATTTCCTAAAAAAAATTGAGTTGACATCGACCTTCAAAATTATCGATAAAAATATGAATGAAAAGCTTTACTATGGCTAAGGGAAGACACTCATACTGACACATAATTATTGGCTTGATAGCCAATTATCAGGTTGCTGTTAATTAAATTATACAGCAGCATTAATTAAATGCAAATACATTTGAATTCAACTATCATAAATATAGTTTAAATCCAACATAAACTCATAAAACTACTAGAAAATATGCTTACTAACTGAAATGCATTCTACACCACGCCCACTCAATGGCCATCTTCCAATAATATACGGATACACTATAGAAAAACATCACAATGATTGACAGAAAACTAGTTTCAGTTGGGCTCTATAGTATATATCTTGGAGGTACATATTTTATAGTAAATACTGTGAGTACTTATTTACTTGTATACATCTTCAAATAAAATCGTCCAAGTAAACTATGAATGAAAAGCTTTACTAAAGCTTCTACTTGTAAATTTTTATGTCTAAGGGAAGACACTCATACTGACACATAATTATTATCTTGATGGCCAATTATCAGGTTGCTGCTATATAGATTATACAGTAGCATTAATTAAATGCAAATGCATTGAATTCAACTATCATTAATATAGTTTAAATCCAACATTAACTCATAAAACTACTAGAAAATATGCCTACTAACCACGCCCACTCAATGGCCATCTTCCAATAATATACGGATCCACAAAAGAAACAAACACATACCTCCAAACACATCACGAAGACACACCTGTCCGATTTCGAACCCCACTTGCATAGGCAGGTCTCCGTAATGAGAGCACGGGTACTAGGACTTTTTGCAATAGCCGGAATTGGCGGGTCTATTAGTCACCCATCCTGGCTCACTTTAGATGCCTGTTCAAAATTCAAAAATTTCATGCGTTATCACCCTTTAACAAGCATTGTGACCGAAGGCGTTTTCTTTGCCATGTAAGGGGTGGAGACAGAGAATAATGGAAGCCAGAACTGATAATGTATGTTAGCTTTTTTCCTCGGCCAGACATTCGAAAACAGGGCTGTGCTCTGACATATTTGGCAGTCGAAATTGGCAACACGTCAGCACATACTAGAGCCCGTCTTTGGTCTGATTTCTGCACTCAAAATACTAAAATCGCTACAGAACTGTGTTTCTTAGGACAAACGCTGTTCCTTGGGTGCGATTTGTGCCGTCCTCCGATTAAGAGTTCAGTATATTCCCATTGGTCAGCTGACACCTGTCGAATTGACAAGTGCCAGCAAATTGGAGGCCCTGGGAAGAGCAGTTCATAAACTAATCCCATTTAGCGAGATGGGGGTAGCCCCTATGTGCTTTTAGCGCCCGGTTACCTTACAAAATCTATCAAGTCAAGAAACATCTAACAATGATTGACAGATAACTAGTTTCAATTGGCCTCTATAGTATATATCTAGGAGGTACATATTCCATAGTAAATACTGTTAGTATATATTTACTTGTTTACATCTTCGAATAAAATCGCCCAAGAATAGATGACAAAAGTTGCAGTTGGTTTGTCACACTTCGCCGAGTCTTACATAGATATGGGCCTCCTAGTGCTCTATATTTATTGGAGTGAGTGAGTGTGTGTTTGAATTTTACGTCCAACCAACAGCTTAGGTCATACGGAGACGGGGCCTCGGTTTAAAGGCTCATCAGAAAGTCCGGAGAAGCCCAGGATCAATCCTGCAACCCCTGGTTTACAAGGCGAGTAGCGTAACCACTGCACCACTTCTCTTGCATACATAAATTACGATTCCTATAGTACTTGCAGATAAGATTGACTAGGCGGGGCTATTCAGGTGTTGTCAATATACGTCAAATTCGCAGAGTCCACCCGAAGATTAGGTAGACTGCCTTTCGCATGCTTTCTTCAAGCGGCCCAAATGGCCATATATGCCACAGCTTTGTTTGTGTTACAGCTGAATTCACACAATCGGCTGACTTGGATTACCTTTTTGTTACTAGAACATCCCAAGGGCAGATGTACACGATAGCTCCGCCTAGTCAATTTTATCTGCCAATACTATACCAACCTGCGACAATTCATAACGTACTTAAGATACTTACGGATCCCATACGTGAGACCACAAGACTATCAATACAGTTGAAAAAAGTCATTTCTTCAAATTTTGTATATACATTGGTATTGGGTATGAGTGGTTTGGGATTGTTAATGGGCAAAATACGTTAACATTTAACGGAGTTATGGCCGTTAACAATTCCCATTAAATAATTTTGGGGCACTTATTCCTTTACTAAATGGCATATATGTATGAAGCTTCACTGATATATAGCTCAACATAAGAAGCAGGTTTTGGATTTTAATAGGCAAAATGCGCTAACATTTGACATAGTTATTGCCGTGAACAATTCTTATTTAATGGGTTTTGGACTCTTATTCGTTTATTTTATGGAATAATTAGATGGAATTTAGTATATATATTGGTATTTGGAATGTGTGGTTTGGGAATTGCTCATAGCATAAATACGTTTACATTTGACAGAGTTATTGACGTTAACAATTTCCATTAAATGGTTTTTGAACACTTATTCCATTACTCAATGGAATATATGGATGAAACTTCACAGATATATATACCACCATAGGAAGAATGTTTAGTTTTGTAAATTGGTAAAATACGTTAACATATTCGACAGTTATGGCTGTTTGCAGGTCCCATTAAATGCTTTTTGGTCTCTTATTCCTTAACTTAATGGAATATATGGATGAAACTTCACATATATGTATTATTAAAGGAAGCAAATTTGGGGTTATTAATTGGAAAATACGTTAACATCTTTGTCAAATTTATGGCCGTTAACAATACTCATTAAATGGGTTTTGTTTTTTATTCCTTTACTTAATGGAATATTTGGATAAAAATTCATAGATATATAGACCATTTATAGAAGCTTGGTTGGGGTGGTTAGTTGTCAAAATGAGTTAACATTTGGCAGAGTTAAGGTTTTTAACAATTTCCACTAAATAGTTTTTGCACTTTTATTCATGTATTTATTTTTTGTTTGTAAGAAATGTTTTGGCCCATAGCTGCTTCACTATATGGAATATCTTGATAAAATTTTACAGATATATAGAACACTAGAAGCCTATTGTGGTCTTGGATCGAACCATACTGGCCTGCAGTGGTGGGGTATCATGCAGTGTTAGCGACGCTTCTATATGTGTTTGATTTGAAGTTTTACGTCCCAGTCAACACTGTAAAGGTCATTTTGGAGACGTCGCTTCCAATTTTGTGGGACTTTTACCCGACATTGAGATGAAATGACATCTCAAGACCTGTCGCCCAATGAAACCAATTGGGTTTATAAGCATGGACGGTCCGACTCGCACCGCTTTGCCTTGGCAGGCTTAGATCCTCTAAGCGGTTCACCAGTACTTGTGTGCGGGTCGGATTCAGCTTTTCGTGGAAGCATCATGCAGCCCATATATTTCTGCAAGCCCCGATGGGCGAGGGGCCGACACGCCCCTGGTTAAAGACAGTTGTGTATAGAGTAATGTCCCTGCTTTTACACCAAACTAATTTATCGATGTGCAAATAATACTACGCTGATGCGTCAGTGGCTCCCTAACATATGAGCCAGCGCACGACAAAACCTACAATAAAACATGTGCGCCCAACGAAAACTCAGATCAGCCTGCGCATCCGTGCGCTCTAAGGATAGCTAAGGGCCCAATGCTCCTCCATACAGCAAGAGAAGTCTCTGGGTAGACTATATGGATGCGCAGGCTGATCTGAGTTTTAGATGGGCGCACATGGCTTATTGTAGGTTTTGTCGTGTGCTGGCTCATACACATTACGGTATCATACCAGTGCGCTTAAATGGCGTCAAGCATTTTTCATATAAAGTGTTGTGATATTTTTTCATATTTCTTGTCCAAAGATAGATTGTGGATGCTCCTTAGAACCCCCTTATTGAGGCGGTTCGCCGCCTAATTGAGGCGGTTCTAAAGAGTACCCACAACCTATATCCTTGAGCAGAAATCAGAAAATAATATATAATTTTGTAATCCCCGGTTGTTTTCTTTATAAAGTGGCGTTTAAAGGGATGTTCATTACATGGACTTGATAACATGAAGATATAGATGGGGCGCTTCTTAATGAGCACCAACAAACTATGCCTTGTAGCAGAAAACAACAACAGAAAAAAAAAAACGTTTGTCAATAGCCTCTTCCAACTAATATATACCTATGTAAACCCTAGTTTCTCTGTATAACATAGGGTTTAGAGTAGCCTAGCCACTAGGCGTAAAATGAATAGTATGGAATTAAATAAGTTCGGCATAATTAGATCCTTTGGAAGCAAAGACTACGTTATAGAAACGAAAACAGCAGATTCGGGTTTAAAGAGTCTGTTCATGACCAGTACTTCAATGTGCAACACCGGCCACGGCCTCTAGCACCGGCTTAAGCAGAACCCTATTTTCAAGACCTCGATGATTCCAAAGGGCTAGAAAATATAACCTGCACTATGACGATGTACGGTGTCGCAACACGGAAGATAAATAAGTTTTGAATAGTTAGAGGCTTTCGAAGCAAAGAATACACCAACTAAACGAAAATAACAATGATCGGAATAGTATATGAAAGTTTATCCAAACTAGTTTCTGTGGCTCAATTTTAACGCGATAATCCTAAGCTTGGAGACGCCATTAACGAGTTGATAACTTTTTAACCTTTTTTTTGTACCAAATGGAATCTTCCTCCTTATAAATAGAATGAGTCCATTTCAAAATTTAGGGGTGTCAGGTTGTGTTTTCTTCAAAATCTATTTGGAAAATGGCAAAACTGTTTGTGGCGTCTGATCTGGGCCTGAACTGTTTGTCAACTACCTGTTTTGGGGTTTCCGGTGCTAATTGGGTTAATATAATATAATAAAAATACCAAAAATAATTAGACCTTAATCACGGTTGACAACTTTGCTTCCCTCTTTAATTACACACCGGTAGGTCAGGCCTCAGATTCGTTGACTGTTCCAGCGTTTGTTTGTTTGATTTGAGGCTTAACGTCCCCGTCAACACTGTTTAGGTCATTTTTGAGACGTTGCTTCCAATTTTGTGGGACTTTTACCCGACATTGAGATGAAATGACATCTCAAGCCCTGTCACCCAATGAAACCAATAGGGTTAATTAGTATGGACGGTCCGCATCGCACCGCGGTTCCTGGACAGGCTTGGATCCTCTAAGCGGTGTACCAGTACTAGTGTGCGGGCCGGATTCAGCTCTGCGTGGAAGCATCATGCAGGTTAAATATTTCTTCAAGCCCCTATGGGCGGGGGCTAGACGGTTCCAGCTTAAAGGCTTACTGAGCATTAGAATTAATTTCATGTAATGTTGGTTTGTGCCTGATGCCCTGTCTCTGGTCGGACCCATCGGAGTCTAATTGTTGGATTTCGTTTGCTCCTGCATTTCAGTGTTTGTTTTTTTTAGCTCACCAGAGCCGAAGGCTCCGGGGGAGCTTAAAGTATAGGCATTGGTCCGTCGTCCGTCGACGTCGTCTGCGTCGTACACGTTTTCAAACAACTTCTCCTCTGAAAATACTTGGCCAATTGAAACCAAATTACATGTGGAGCCTCTATGGGAAGGGGGGAAGGAGGACTGGGTCACATGACTAATATGGCCGCCATGCCCATATATGGTAAAACCTTAAAAATCTTCTTCTCAAGAACCGAACGGCCGATGATCTTGAAACTTGGTATGCAGCATCGGGGACTCGGGCCCTACCAAGTTTGTTCAAATGATGACCTTTGGTTGACCTTGACCTGTTTTACGTCCAGGTCAAATTTGGTCACTTAGACATTTGATGGAAACACGGCAAAAGAGTGGATTTTTCTGATTGTATATTAGCTAGTGGCATCAGAAACGGTATTCACAATCAGCTGAATGGAAGTTTATCAGTTCCAAAGGTCAAGGTTATTTACCGACCTTTGTGCAGGACGGCTCAGATTCAGTATTTTTGTCTTCTTCTTCACTTAAACTACTCAGCCAATTGAAACCAAATTACATGTGGAGCCTCTATGGAATGAGTGAACGAAAGTTTGTTCGTGAGGACTGGGTCACATGACCAATATGAGCCGCCATGCCCATATATAGTAAAAGCCTTTAAAATTCTTCTTCTCAAGAATCGAATTACCGATGATCTTGAAACTTGGTACGCAGCATCAGGGACTCTGGCCCTACCAAGTTTGTTCAAATGATGACCTTTGGTTGACCTTGACCTGTTTTATGTTAAGGTCAAATTTGGTCACTTAGACATTTGTATGGAAAAATGGCAAAGTAGTGGATATTTCTGATTGCTTGGTAGGCGGTGACATCAATAATGATATTTGCAGTTAGCTGTAAGGAAGTTTATCAATTCCAAAGGTCAAAGTCATTTCTGACCTTTGTCTTGGATGGCTCAGATTCAGTATTTTTATCTTCTTCTCCAGTAAAAGAGCTGTGCTGATTGAAACCAAATTACATGAAAACCCTCTGTGGGGGTGAGGCAATTAAACATTATTCGTGGTATTGTTGTCACATGACAAATATGGGCACCTTGCCTGTATATGGTATAAACCACATGACCTCTGGTGAGCGTAGTGGCCCATGGGTCTCTTGTTTTTGCTGTCAAGTCTTCACCGTTGTTTCATCTCTGTGGTTGTTTGATATTGTGTGTTCTCGGAGATGTTGCACTGATGAGTTAGGAGGCCTTCATGCGGACTGAACAAAATATTTGTCTAAATCGCGACGGAAGTAAGGGCTAGGATTGAAGCCGCGTAAAATCGATTTAATCCGTGTCACTGACCGTTCCAAAATAGAAGTAGAGGCAATGATCAGGAATCGATACAATTAACCCACAGCTCCGATCAGAGACACCGAAGGGAAAGAACACAAACATGAAGCAACAGACCCCAACGAAAACACCAACAGCGGAAAGCCAAAAGGACAGTTACTGTCACAAAATGGCCAAAAGGCTATCAAAAATAAAATAAAATAAGCGACACAAACACCCAAAGACAAACATTACAAAAATAAATCGCGACAGAAGAACCGCTTGTGAACGGTCAGCGGAAACGAATTTCACTGGGGGGGGGGGGGGGGGGGGGGCTTAAATCGATTTTACGTGGCCACAATCTTCGCCCTTACTTCCGTCGCGATTTAGACAAATAATTTGTTCCGTCCGCATGAAGGCCTCCTATTTCATCAGTGCAACATCTCATTGAACACAAAAATCAAACGACCACAGAGCTGAAACAACGGTGAGGACTCGACAGCAAGAAATAACAGAAATGCTGGAGCAAAAGAAAACCAACAGTTAGGCTCCAATGGGCCCGACCAGAGACAGAGCATCAGGAACCAACCAACATAAGCCTTTACATGTACGTTGGGACCCTCTTAGAATCAGAGGCCTGGCCCACCGGCGTGTAAATTAAGAGGGAAGCAAAGTATGTCAACCGTGATTCGGTTAACTAACAACTTGAAGGCGTTTCGTCTGTCGCGGTTTATTTTTGTTGTGGTTTGTCTTTGAGTGTGTGTATTGCTCATACTTATTTATTTGTTTTGAATAGCCAACTGGCCATTTTGTGGGAAATTGACTGTCCTTTGAGTTTTTCCTATACGTGTTTCCATTTGGATCTAGTTTTTTCATGTTCGTTGATGTCTCTGATGGGAGCTGTGGGTTAATTGTATCGATTCCTGATTATTGCCTTCACTTCTATTTATCAATTATCAGCGTAGTAGCTTGGGTTTAGCGTTGTGTCCATTAACATTATTGATGATATGCCCATTAATTGGTTTTGTGTTGCAAGGGCGAGCATCCTCGCTAAAGATGGCGATGTATTATTTGTGTGGTTTCCTCGGGATATTTCCCATATAGCTGCACTGTGATTAGTTAAAAAAAACTATAGCGTGCAGTCGATGGCATGCCATCGCAAATCCCAACTCATCTGGCACAGCCAAATATAACGCTGTTCTCGCACGCCCTGGTTGGTGTCATTGAATGTATCTTAGCATATGGAACAAGAATATATATGGTTAAGGGGGATGGGGGAATCTGAACGGTTTCTGAGATATAAGGCCTTTAATGAAAAGAGGGGGTGGGGCATGGTTCCGGTGGACCCCGGTCGACCTCCAGGTTGGTGTCACTAAAAGCGTATTATCATAAGGATCAAGAGAATACCTGCTTTAGGGGTGGCGATCTGAATGGATTCTGAAATATCATATGTCCTTTCATGAAGTTGAGGGATGGGACATGCTCCCAGCGCAAACCAGGGTTCCCCCTTGTTGGCACCTTTAAATCCGTCTTATCATAAGGAACAAGTATATATATAATTTAGGGATGGGGATCTGAACGGTTTCTGCGATAAAGACCTTTCATGAAATGCAAGGGCTGGGGCAAGGCCCCGGCGCACCTCGGGGGGGGGGGGACCACAAAATAGAAGTAGCGGCAATGACCAGGAATCGATACAATTAACCCACAGCTCCCATCAGAGACACCAAAGGGAAAGAAACACAAACATGAAGCAACCGACACCAACCGAAACACCAACAGCGGAAAGCCAAAAGGGCAGTTACTTTCCCACAAAATGGCCAAAAAGGCTATCCAGAATAAAATAATATAAGCGACACAAACAACCAAAGACAAACATTGCAAAAATAAACCGCGACAGAAGAACCGCCTTGGAATGGTCAGCGGAAACGAATTCCACTGGGGGACTTAAATCGATTTTACGTGGCCACAATCCTCGCCCTTACTTCCGTTGCGATTTGGTGTCACTAAAGTCAAGGATCAAGATCAAGAGTATATATAGTTTAGGGGTGGCGATCTGAATGTTTTTGCAATATAATATTATGTCGTTTTATAAAGTGGAGCGGTGGGGCACGGCCAAAGCGCAACCAAGGGGGCACCGTAGTTGGCGTATCTAAATGAGTCTTATCATAAGGAACAAGGAAACATATTGTTTAGGGGTGGGTATCTGAACGGTTTCTGAGATATAAAGACTTTAATGAAATGGAAGGGGTGGGGCATGGCCCCGGCACAACCAGGCGAACCATCCAGCTAAGTGTCACCGAAAGAGTCTTATCATAAGGAACAAAAATACATCTGGTTTAAGGATTGTGAGCTAAACAGTTGCTCAGATATTAGGCTTTCTGTGTGTTTTTTTTTATTTTTTTTGCTGTCGGGTCCTCACCGTTGTTTCATCTCTGTGGTTGTTTGATTTGTTTGTGTGCATTGATGAGTTAGGAGACCTTCATGCGGACTGAACACATTATTTGTCTAAATCGCGACGGAAGTGAGGGCGAGGATTGTGGCCACGTAAAATTGATTTAAATCCCGCAGTGGAATTCGTTTCACTGACCGTTCCAAAGCGGTTCTTCTGTAGCTGTTTATTTTTTTATATGGCTTGTCTTTGAGTGTTTGTATCGCGTGTTTTATTAGTTTTGGATACCCAGGTGGCTATTTTGTTCGAAAGCCACTGTCCTTTTGGCTTTCCGCTATATATGTTTCCATTAGGGTTTGTTGTTTCATGTTTGTGTTTCTTTCCCTTTGGTGTCTCTGATGGGAGCTATGGGTTAATTGTGTCGATTCCTGATCATTGCCTTCACTTCTATTGTCCCGATGGTCAGCGGTCAACGGGGAAATAACTGGCAATTAAAGATTATGCTTATTTTATGGATTTTATGGATTTAGTTCCCTTGTAGACTGCGTTAAAATAAGTTCGGTATGCCTAAAATGGGGTGGGGGCATGCCCCGGGTGCACCAGATTTAACGCTGCTCTCGCACGCCTTCTTCATGTAAGGAAGCGTAAGGAATTAAGTTGCATTCCGGCCAGTGGTTAAGGAGGTGATAGCGTGACTGACGGACTGAGGCGTTCACAATATCCCCTTACGTTTTTTTTTTTTTTCAAATCGTGGAGATAAAATTTACAAGCATCCATATATCACGATAATGTTTTGTTCGTGAATTGCCTGTCGAATTTGTAGCTAATTGCCTATTCATTTGCAGGATTTAATTGAAATCATATTGGGATATATCATTAAATTTTCATATGAAACACGCCATAGTTAAAATGGGTCAACTCACAAGAAAAGAATCATTTTATCACGTAAAGGACTTAAAATGCTTGTAAAGGACTTAAAATGTATGTGCTGCAGTAAATGATTAGGGCGGACTTTTTCTTCTAAAATAGCGAAATGTTGGGAGAATTTTAAGGAAACAGCATAATTAGTGTCGATTTTCCAGTGTTTGACTCGAAATATATCAGCTCTAGTAAGTGAATTATTAGGTAATAAATCACAGTTTGCATAACTATAACACATCCGTGTACATAGTGCATTCTAGGGAAATTTTGTAATAATTTTCTTATTTAAACTCAGAACATATACTGCCCTAAAATAGAAACAATACACTTTTAAAATGTCTCGTCTGACAAAACAAGTGGATAATTCAGTTAAAAATTACTAATTAAGGATTCGACTGACCACAGACAAGAATCCTGTAACAATTTAAATAACATCTGGCGTTCGAAATAAAAGTTTTTGAGGAAAAATTAAAGAAGTGCATATTTCACATAATCTGTTTGTAATCGAATTTAGACTTCAACGTTTTGCGTATAGGTAATAAGTAATAAGTAATAGGTAATAAGGCAAGGAATAAAAAATAACATAACGGCTAAAACTTATCGTGAAACAAACATTTTTTTTTTTTAAATCTCAAAAACTGCCTTTTCAGTGATATATTCAAAATAATGTTTGAAGCAAAATATCGACCCAAACGTGCCTTCAATCTTTTAAGCATCTTCAGATGTATCTTAAATATTGATAAACACAAAAAAAAAAACGTAATCAGAAATGCCATGCGTTTCGCTCACTTCTGGTGGTTTGGTTCAATATTTAAAGGTCGATAACATTTCAACCATTGTGGAAATTTTTATTTTGAAAACAATATGATAAATAGAATTTTGCATTCGTGCCCATGTACCATTGAATTTATTAATATCGTTGAGGAAAAGGTTTAAAATGCTCGGCACAGCCTCGCATTTTATCCCTTTTCCTCAACCCGTTAAATAAATTCAATTATACCTATGCACTCATGTAAGATCCTCTATATCTATTACTCAACAAACAACACTCAATAGCTGATCTATTTCGATCCTAACACACTAAAAACCGACAGTATCTCGAAAACATGCCTATACATGTATATTTTAACCCCTTTGAACCCCATTTTTGATATTGTAAAACTTGGGTTTACAGAGGTAAACCTTATCTTTAGCTCACCGTTCAAGTAGTGACAAGGTGAGCTCTTGTGATCAGTTTTGTCCGTCGTCAATCATCCGTGCGTGCGTCCGTCGGTCTGTCCGTGCGTCCGTCCCTCCGTCCGTGCATAAACAATTTCTTCAAGCGACATCTCTTCTTAAACCACTGTTCGGATATTGAGCAAACTTCACAGGAATAATATTTAGGTAATCTCCTTTCAAAGTTTTAGGAGCCAAAAATAGATTTGTTTAATGAAAAAATGTGCCCGCCCCGGGACCCTTTAGTGTTCCATTGACTTATATAGGAAAAAATCTTAAAAAAAATCTTCTTATCTGAAACCGCAAGGCCCAGGTGTGAAGCTTTATCTGGTGGACCTCTAGACTTATATAGGGAAATGCTTTAACAATCTTCTTGTTTGAAACCAGAAGGCTCGGGTGTTTGTTATTTGGTTTGAAGCTTCGTCTTGTTGCCCTCTATCAAGATTATTAAAATATTGCCATGGGGCCAAAAAATGCCCCGCCCCGCCTCGGGGCCCTTTGGTTTACATTGATTTATACTGGGAAAACCTTTAAAATCTTCTTTTCTGAAAGCAGAAGGCTCAGGTGATTGATACTTAGTATGAAGCTGCGTCTAGTGAACCCCTTTCAAGATTGTTCAAATTAGAGCACTGGGGCCAAAAATGCCCTCGCCTCGGGGCCCTTTGGTTTTACATTGAATTATATTGGAGAAATCTTAAAAACCTATTCTCATCTGAAACCACATTACCCAGTACTTTGATATTTGATGTGTATCTTCATCTAGTAGACCTCTGCCAAGATTGTTCAAATTATAGCCCTTGCGCAAAAAAGTTTGCCTGCCCCGGGCCCTTTGGTTTTCTATTGGCTTATTTAGGTAACATCTTTAAAAAAAATCTTGTTCTCTGTAACCGCAAGGCCCAGGTGTGAAGCTTCATCTAGTGGACCTCTAGACTTATAAAGGGAAAACCTTTAAAAATCTTCTTGTTTGAAACCAGAAGGCTCGGATGTTTGTTATTTGGTATGAAGCTTCGTCTTGTTGCCCTCTATCAAGATTGTTCAAATTATAGCCATGAGGCCAAAATGCACCCCCACTCGCCCCGCGGCCCTTTGGTTTTACATTGACTTATACTCGGAAAACCTTTAAAATCTTCTTTTCTGAAAGCCAAAGGCTCATGCGATTGATACTTCGTATATAGCTGGGTCTAGTGGACCTCCATCAAGATTGTTCAAATTATAGCCCTAACACCAAAAATGCACCCCCGCCCCGGGGCCCTTTGGTTTAACACAGACTTATATAGGGAACACTTTTACAAATCTGCTTTATTGAAACCAGAAGGCTCATATGTGGACCTGTATCAAGATTGTATAAATTCTAGCCCTGGGGCCAAAAATGACCCACACCCCGCCCCAGGGCCGACTTATAAAGGGATAATCTAAAAAAAATCATCTCTGAAACCGCAAGGCCTAGGTCTTTGATATTTGGTGTGAAGATACATCTAGCAAGCCTCTACCAAGGTTGGTCAAATTATAGCCCTTGGATCAAAACTGGCCCTTCTCCGGTTTGACTTAGACTGACATATGAAAACCTAAACAAAACTCTTCTTGTCTGAAACCAGCAGGCCCAGATCTTTGATCTTTGGTATGATGCTTTTTCTGGTGGACCTCGACTATGTTGTTAAAATTATAGCCCTGAGGCCAAATGTTTCCCCGCCCAAGGCCCCACCGGTTATACTTATGGAAAACCTTTAACAATCTTCTTCTCTGATACCACAAAGCCCAGGTCTTTGGTATTTTGTTTGAAGCTTCAGTGGGGTGACCACAACCAAGATAATCAAACCATATCCCCGGGGTCAAAAATTGACCAGACCCAGGACCCTTTGGTTTCACATTGACTTATACAGGGAAAATCTTAAAAAATCTTCCCAGAAACCCCAAGGCCTAGGTCTTTGATATATGGTGTGAAGATTCATCTAGCAAACATCTACCAAAATTGTTCAAAGTATAGCCATTGGGCATAAGGTTTCCCCGCCCAAGGCCCTACTGGTTTAACTTATAAAAAAACCTTAAAAAATCTTCTTCTCTGATACCATAAGGCCCAGGGCTGTGATATTTTGCTTTAAACATCATTTGGGTGAACTCTCCTAAGATAATCAAGTAATAGCCCCGGGGTCAAAAATGGCCGAGCCCAAGGGCCCACCAGTTTAACATAGATTTACATAGAGCAAATCTTTAAATACCTTCTCGTCTAAAATCTCTAGTTGTCCTCTGCCAAGATTGTCCAAATTATAACCCCATAGGATTAAAAAATGAACCTGCCTGGAGCCCACTGGTTTTATATAGGGTTAAGGCTGAGTCGGTTTATCTCTGTCTGGAGCACTAGGACATGACCCTCAATGTCCATAAGGTGTCTAGACATTGAAATACAATTCAGCTCGGTATTGCCAAAGGGAACCACTGACCCATAGCCCACCCTCACCCTCCTTTTGTCACTATATGACATTACTTGTAAGACTTAGTCGCTTCATCTCCTTCTGTTGCACTAAAGACCTTACTCTCAAAGGGAACCACTGAATCATATGCCAATTCTTGCCCCCCCCCCCCCCCCCACACACACACTTCCACCCCTGCCCACCCCCCTTGTCACAACTAGACTTTGTAAATTAGACTGAGAAAATTTTTCTCCATGCACTAAAATACCTGACCCTCAATGACCAGTAGGTGCCCAGATAGTAACATACAAGTCAGCTCTGTAGAAGAAAACTATTGAAAGACTTCATCCTCAGAAAGAAAACAATTTGGAAGGAATGTTCCCGGCGTGACCCTCTGGCAAAATTACTCAAAATAGTTTCGCTCCACTGAACATGATAGCCACCAAAACAAAGATAAACAAGCTTTACTTCTATTTTGCATATCAGAGCTGTTTTGTTTGTGCCGTGTGGTGGCCCGTACATGCAATTAATGCTCTTATTGTTCCAATCCTTAGGTTTTGCTTTTACAATTGCTTTTCATCGTTCCTTAATTTGACATCCTTTTTATACTTGTTGAAAATCTTGATTGGACCGATGTTCGTATCTCGTTGTATAACAATTGCTGGTTTGATATCTATGGGCTTTTTATAGACATAGCTGTTTTGTGGGCTTTTGTTATACTCGCCTTCTATTTGAATCGCCTTCTGTTTGAAGGATTTACAGTTCTTCCAATTACTGTTTAACTTAATGACCGGTATGAATATCGCTTTAGTTTGGACTGTATCGCCCCCTTTAAACTAACATGAGTATCACAAATAAATTTAAATTTACAAGATCTCCCCATAGTATCACAAATAAATTCAAACTTTAAAACTATATCTCCCATGAGGTTATATTTTGCTTCTTCTGTACGGATTCCCAATTCTATAAATAACTTTATTGCTATGTTGCCGTCGGTATTGGTGAGGCCCATAAATTTGTTTTCTGCCGCTTCCGTTAATTTAAGTGGAGCTGGTTGTACCATTTTATTTAAAAATAATTTGAGAGTTAGATTATCTCCCATCAAATCGATCAAATCGTAATTGCGCAGTCCGCCTCGCAAACTACATGCTGAATCTCAATCAAGCAGACTCATATCGTCTCTCGTCTCTCTGTCATGTATTCTTTGTTATAGAAGACAAATCTTAGTTCTATCAACTTTAGTTTGGTTGCGGTTACTT
Organism: Lucinisca nassula; assembly: GCA_963580285.1. Taxonomy (NCBI): domain Eukaryota; kingdom Metazoa; phylum Mollusca; class Bivalvia; order Lucinida; family Lucinidae; genus Lucinisca; species Lucinisca nassula. The sequence goes on from OY757021.1 coordinate 19,792,676, forward strand.
TGATCTTTCTTTTGTCAAAATTAGGTGATTAAGTTCTTAGATCGATTTCACTCTGTCAGACAGTTGACATAGGTAGCCACATCGAAAAGATTTGTGTTTCACATTCTCAGAGCTAATTGGTTTCCAAGAAAGTGCACAATCTGGTATTATCAAGAATTTAGCAAGAATTAGACAGACATGGAAAGTGAATTAGTGAATCTGTCTATCGATCACACTGATACTATACGTATGATATGGTTACAAAAAAGTATGCGGCGCAAATGTACACTCAAACGTACGAAACCCTTGAAGGGACATGCATTTTTATATGTTGTGCGAACAAGATAATATCTTGTGCGCACAAAGTATTTTGTTGTCGGCACACGTTCTAAGTATTCGCACAAGATATTATTATCTTGTTCGCAATCTTGTGCACAAAATTAGATCTTGTATATATAACATAATATCTTGTGCGCACAAGATATTATCTTGTTTGCACACTGTGTGACTTAATATCTTGTGCGCACAAGATATTATCTTGTGTGCACAATATATTTTCTTGTGCGGACAAGATAATATCTTGTTCGCACAACATCGATCTTTTTCTGACAACATAATATCTTGTGCGCACCAGATATTATCTTGTTCGCACAACTTAATATCTTGTGCGCACAAGATAATATCTTGATAATATCTTGTGCACACAAGCTATTATCTTGTGCGAACAAGATAATATCTTGTTCGCACAACTGAATACCTTGTTCGCACAACAACTTAATATCTTGTGCGCACAAGATAATATCTTGATAATATCTTGTGCACACAAGCTATTATCTTGTGCGAACAAGATAATATCTTGTTCGCACAACTTAATACCTTGTTCGCACAACAACTTAAAGAAAATACAAGTCGATTTAAATCATTTATGTTTGCCACAGACAAAAATGACGATTCAGCCAAACTCGGATAGCGCGCGACAATATGCGTTGGATAAAGCAAGTCTAGAAATCTAGACAAATAAGGAACAAATATTTATTCTGTGACAGAAATCGCATAAATGCATATGAATTGTTACGTGGGCCCCGCCAAGCGAATTTGTGTCTTCGAGCATTCCGTCATTACAAATTTAAACTGCGCATGCCCAGCCATTCAGAGGGGCCAGGGATATGGCTTTCTGTCTGAAGGTTCCTCTTGTTTCACTGCTTGTATGAGCGAGCAGCGATGTTTCTGGCGAGACTGCGTGGACGAGCAGGCTCGCCTGAACCTTCGCTGCTCGCATAGGCGATAAGTATCAAAATCGCTTGACGGGCCCACGTATGTCACGTACCAATGTCGCGAAACGTTTTGGCGCCGTCCTTGACAACGATTTTGTTTGTTTGTTTGATTTGATGTTTAACGTCCTCGTTAACACTGTAAAGGTCATTTTTGAGACGTTGAAGAGAGTTTTGGAGAGATGAAATAACATATCAAGCCCTGCCGTCCATGTGTGTGTGTGTGGGAGGGGGGGGGATGGGGTTTGGGATGGGGGCTATAAACCAGTTACATGTACTTGGATAAATGCATCAATAATGACCATAATATGAGAAATCTTACATCTTTGAACATTTCCTTTGGAATTTATGAAACCTGCCCAAAGCTAGTTTACAATAGATTACATATAATTTGGTTATTTCTATAAAATCCTCTATGTAAGATTCTCTAAACGAATTATGTTCTAAAGAAGGTAATCATTGGGAAGCAAGGGCTGCCAAACAGAACTGAAAACTGTGGAGTGGACATGGTTTATATGGACCAGGCAAGCAAGTGTCGGCCAGTTCGGCCTCATCTGTGACCCTCTGACAATTTAAAACCTGCAATAAGACGTGCGTCCAGCGAAAAATAAGATCAGCCTGCGCATCCATATAGTCTAACCAGATACTTCTCTTGCTGCATGAAGGAGCATTGGGCCCTTAGCTATCCTTAGAGCGCACAACGAAGAGTCTGATCAGACTGCGCGGATGCACAGGCTGATCTAAGTCTTCGCAGGGCGCACATGTCTTATTGTAGGTTTTGTCGTGCGCTGGCTCAATCTTAAAAATCCCATAATGGATTCAATGAACCCGAAGGACTAAAAATATAACACCACTATGAGAAAGGGCAGAGAGATTGTCCCAGAGACAAGCTCGGGTGAAGTTATATGTGTTAACAACCTTACTCGGTAAGGTAGTACTCGGTAAGGTAGCGAGGGAACGACTGAAAGGTGGACATTAACACAATGATTATTTTGTTATATTTGTTTGATTTGAGGTTTAACATTCCCGTCAAATCTATTTATGTCCTATTTTGAGGAACGTTTACCCGACATTGTGATGAAATGTCATCTCAATCCCTGACGCCCAAGCGTTTATATGCATGGACGGGCCGACTCGCACCACCTTGCCTGGGCAGGTTTAGACCTTCTAAGCGGTTTACCAGTACTCGTGTGCGGTCGGTTTCAGCTCTGCTTTGAAGCATCATGCAGCTCAATCTATTTCTCCAAGTCCCGATGGGCGGGGACAAAGCACAATGATTATAATACTACGTTTAAGATGAAAAAAGAACCTGGGAAGGGACATATAAATTTTTTTAAGATGCTGTGCGAACAAGATATTAAGTTATGCGAACAACATATGACCTTATCCGCATAGAACATAAAATATTATGTTGTGCGTACAAGATAATATGTTGTGCAAACAAGATAATGTCTTGTGCGCACAAGATAATATCGTGTGTGCACAAGATATTATGTTGTGCAAACAAGATCATAAGTTGTGCGCACAATATATTATGTTGTGCGCACAAGATATGTGTTGTGCAAACAAGATAACATGTTGTACGAACAAGATAATAAGTTGTGCGCACACGATATTATGTTGTGCCAACTAGATAATAAGTATTGCGCACAAGATATTATGTTGTCCGCAAAAGATCTTTGTTGTACAAATAAGATGATATCTTGTGCGCACAAGATACATGTATTAAGTTGATCTTGTTCGCACAACATATTAAAAAAAAAAAAAAAAATTCATGACCCATCCAGGGTTCCGTAGAAAAGTATGTTAGTCGAAACTCAGAACATTTAGTTCACCAAATGTGCCAGACAGCAGTAATCAAATTCATCTAACCTAAGCGAAATATAATCATTATTTTGAAGCTGCTCTCTTTATCAATTCGGCTTACATCTATCAAAGCTTATGCCCAATGTACTTTTGTCGTTTTCAAACGTTTTGCTTACTATTTTCGGACTTCGTTTCACTGACCGTTCCAAGGCGGTTCTTCTGTCGCGGTTTATTTTTGTTATAGTTTGTCTTTTAGTGTGTGTATCGCTTATATTATTTTGTTTTGGATAGCCAGTTGGCCATTTTGTGGGAAAGTAATTGTCCTTTTGGATTTCCGCTATTTGTGTTTCCATTAGGATCTAGTTGTTTCATGTCTGTGTTTCTTTCCCTTCGGTGTCTCTGATGGGAGCTGTGGGTTAATTGTATCGATTCCTGAAAATTGCCATCACTTCCATTTCGATATCAAATGAGCCAGCGCATGGCAATATCTACAAGAAGTCTTGAGCGACCAGCGAAGACTCAGATCAGCCTGCGCATTCGCGCAGTCTGACCAGAGTCTTCGCTGACCGCATGTACCTACTATAGGCTAATATCTATGCAAAGAGACATAAGCAAAGGGACTTGTCATAGTGGATGGGTGCGCAGGTTGATTTGAGTCTCTGCTGGTCGCACGGGTCTTATTGTAGGTTTTGTAATGCGCCGGCTCAAATATTGTCGAGTTAGGGGTAGTTTGAACAATTTAGAGTTAATCATCGCGCCAGGTCATGAAACATAATAGCGATAACTTAAGGATATTTTTAAGATCATCTATAAAAGAAAGGTATGTTGTATGTATTCATTAGAATCGCCTCATTGAGGCGATTCTAATGAATACACACAAAATACCTTTCAAAGATACAAAATTCTTTTCAATATACATAATATGCGGACCTCTCGAGCTACTTGCAGAACTCTCTTGTTGACTACGAGCCGAATTTATTCCTTTATCCATGCTTACCACCCCCCTCCTACTCACTAGTGAATTTTAAAGACAGTCTATTTTAAAGAACAGTCTTTTCTGCATTTCTTTGTACCTGGTGACAGAATGTGATAAACGCTATTTTAGAACATCAAATGTAATCTATTACGCCCCCCTCCGCACCCCCCCCCCCCCCCCGCAAATCGGGGCTTGAAGAAATAGATAGGATGCATGATGCTTCCACGCAGACCTGAAACCGACCGCACACGAGTACTGGCATTCCGCATAGTGGATCTAAGCCTGCCCAGGCAAAGCAGTACAAGTCGGACCGTCCATGCGTATAAAATGTATTGGTTTCGTTGGGTGACAGGGCTTGAGATGTCATTTCATCTCAGTATCGGGTGAAAGTCCCACGAAATTGGAAGCAACGTCTCCAAAATGACATATACTGTGTTGATGGGGACGTTAAACCTCAGACGTTAAACCTCAGATCAAACAAAAAACAACATAATCTTTATATTTATATTCTATCAAACACGGTCATTTTTACCAATTTTACTAATTTTATCGAATCCGGATAAAATGGTGACCCAAAAGTGATTCTGCTTTACCTCTAATGTACTTACAGGCATTTATTCTTGTAACAGTAGGACACCCCGTGTGTCCATAATTGTTTTATTGCCCCTTGTGACATACTGACTACAGCAGATCAAAGGCGGCCCTACATAGGGTGATTAGTAGCTCTTTTTGTGTCTCCTGACTGAGGCAGTTAAGGGGAAAATTAATAATGTACATCAGTCAACAGTTGGTAAATTATTGATTTTCCCCAAGGAGGCCCCTTACCTGTTGAAGACAGAGGACTTCTCTTCAGTCAGCTCAGATGGCTACATACTATTATTTAAGAAATGATAGTCCTCAATAATCAAGACTAAATGCATTTAAAGGCATTTATTCTTGATTATTGAGGACTCTTATTTCATTATATAATATTATGTAGCACTTAGTGCTAACTGAAGGGATCTCCTCTGTCTTCAACAGGTTAGGGGTCACCTTGGGGAAAATTAATAGTTTACTGACTGTTGAATGTACATTATTGATATTCCCCCTAAGTGCCTCAGTCAGAGGATTCAACAAGAGCTACTAATCACCTTATTAAGGGCCACCTTTGATCTGCGACAGACAGTATATCACAGGGGGTAATAAAACTATTATGAACACACGGTGTGTCCTAGTCCTACTGTTACAAGAATAAATGCCTTTAAGCAATTCTGAGTAACGTCCCTATCCAAAATTGGTTTGTTATGCACATTTAAAGCATATATTTGCCATTAAGGGATCAAATCGTTTTTTCAAGCATAATGCAAACATGCTTGTTTCACGGTGCAGTTTAATGTTCATAATCAGAAGGAGATCGACACTATCTAACGTGAGGCATTATATAGTTACGGCAATTTTAACATTCAACGTGTGACAGCTGTTACTCAATTCTATTTGATTACGCAAACACGCCTGTTCAAATACATTGCCACCTTTAACGCCGAGAAAATGAAAATTTTAAGGTGAGCAATTGTGATAGTTTTCTTATTTTAGAGCAGAAATACGAAAAATAAGGTATACCCCTGTTAACCCAAGTTTTACTATATAAAAGTCGGGTTCAAGGGGGTCAAAATTATATAGGCGTGTTTTCGTGATGCGTTTTCTAAAATATAATGTCATTGTATTAAATCAATGCTAGTTTTGCAGGCCCGCGAATTGGGGCTTGAAGAAATAAATGGGCTGCATGATGCTTCCACGCAGAGCTAAATCTGACCGCACAAGAGTACTTGTAAACCGCTTAGAGGATCTAAGCCTGCCCAGGCAAAGAGGTGCGAGTCGGACCCTCCATGCTTATAAAACCTATTGGTTTCATTGGACGACAGGGCTTGAGATGTCATTTCATCTCAATGTCGGGTAAAAGTCCCAGAAAATTGGAAGCAACGTCTCCAGAATGAACTTTATAGTATTGACGGGGACGTTAAACATCGAATCAAACAAACAAAACAATGCTAGTTTGTACATTCGGTTTAAACAATATTTATTAAAATAAATTCATATGTATACATCGCATTCTAGTATATGGTACAGGATTTGTTAAAAGCTAGAAGCTTGTATAGAAAAGCATTTGAGATGAGAAAACTTAAAGGTTGAGTGATTGAGTGTTTGAGTTTTACGTCTCACAAACAGCTAAGGTCACACGGAGATGGGGCCTCGGTTTAAAGACTCATCCGAAAGTCTGGAGAAGCCCGGGATCGATCCTGCGACCCCTGATTTACAAGGCGAGTAGCAGATCTACTACACCACGAAGGCTTCTAACTTAAAGTTTTTACATTTCAGTAGAAATATATAGACTTGTGGCTAAAACATGTTGATGGGATGTTTTATCACCCCTCAACGATTTTAGTAACATACTAACAGGAAAGAAGGTAGACGAATTAAGCAAGCACATGTGAAAATGCTGCTTTTCGCATATATACTTGTTTCTCATGGTACCAAGGGTTTCATGGTGCCGGGGTAAACAACATTTTGCAGCAGTTTGATTCTTGTACTATTTCAATGGGCTTTATATCCTTACATCAGTAAAGTAGGAAATATATCTTTCCGTTGAAAAAGTATTTTGTTACATTGTTATGATAAATATTTTGATTATTGTCTAGAAAGTTTTACATGTTATGATAAATATTCTGATTAATATCTAGAAAGTTAAAAAGCAGGTGAAATATGATTGTTCACATTTTCTCTTCACCTCTACATTGTAGTTGTTTTATTTGTCTTTAATTTATGTTTTAAATACCCAATGGTTTTTCTTTTTTATACACCGCCACCAGAAAGTGGCGGGGTATTATGTTATACCCTCCGAAATTTTGAGTGTCCGTCCATCCGTCCGTCCGACCGTCCGACCGTCTGTCCATCTGTCAGCGCCCCACACCATTCTTGTGTGCGCAACCCCTCCTACATTTTTTGGCCAATCCTTTTAAAACTTTACAGGTGTGTTTAGGATGGTCTGAAGATAGGCATAGTGTTTCTTTCAGAATCCTTGAATTATTTTTATCACTTTTTCCGCATTTTTAACTTAGACGTTTTTCGCGCCCTAATATAACAGAAACATAGGGAGTGTCAACTTTATTAAGGGAAATAGTAATGCATCCTTACTTTGAATTCCTTTTTTACTGTAATATGGCACTTGCTTGACGTAATTGTAGTGGTGGGGCATATTGCAGTGCTTGCAGTTTTATTAGGTTTAAGATTTTCTCAGGTAACTCTTCTAAGCTGAAACATAGAAGAACCATTCTGCACGTATCATCATGATATATACTGCTTTCTATGATTAATGGTATTCGTTTAGCATTGAAAGTAAATTTTAGCTTTAAGTGCACAGATAGTCTTTGCTTGCATTCTTTAAAACACTTAAAACGTTTCCAATATTTCAATACCCCAATAAAACCTCTGAGGATAAGCTTAGAAGTTAGAGTTATATGATGAATCGAACTTGCTTGACTTTCAAAAAACCCTCATGATGAATTGCACCTCAGTTGTACCTTATTGAAGGATTAAAAGTAGTCAAAATATTTAACATAATTTTAGCAGTCTTCCTTAACTGAAAAACTAATGTGTATTGCCCTAAATAATATAAATAATAGAAGTGAAGGCAATGATCAGGCATGGATACAATTAACCCACAGCTCCCATCAGCGACTCCAAAGGGAAAGAAGCGCAGGGATGAAACAACTAGACCCTAATGGAAACATCAATAGCGGAAAGCCAAAAGGACAGTTACTTGCACACAAAATGGTCAACTGCCTATCCAAAACAATCACTTTAAAATGCCTTTACATGTATCTGTGGTTAAATCGGTTTCCTATAATTATTACTTTTCAAGTTCCGTTGGTACCATGGGAAAGTCTGTTGGCCTGAGAAAATTTCTAGCCAGGTACATAGTTGACAGGTTTGTAAATACAAACTGAAGAATTGTGATCATTACTGCTTCTTATTTATAAGAAGACACCCTATAGACATTTAACATAAAATAATTTTGTTGCTGAATATATCTAACTTTGAAATATCTATACTGAACACTAACTGCCTAGGTACCATGGCAAACCTGGCTATGACCACTACGGTCAGCAAAGGCTTCAGGCGCGACTGCGTATCTGCGCCGTGTTACTAGTTATTTTGCTGTTAGCACACATGGTCGAATCTCTAGATCAAGAATCAGACATCAAAGCCAACTAGATTGTTGCGCATGCACATATGAGAAATAGTCTTAAGAAAAGATACCACTATTTCGTGACATGACTCAGTTATGCTGTCAATGAAACTCCACATGGTTTGGCTGGTAATTTAAACCTGTGAACCCCACTTTATATAGAGAAAAGTGAGGTTTACGGGGGTATACAATATCTGCCTAATTTCTGCTCAAAATCATAGATTGTGGGTACTCGTTAGAACCGCCTCTAATGAGCACCCACAATGTTTGTTGAAAACAAAGACAATCTTTGTTAAAAACAAAGTAATAAAGATGTTATCATTTTTCCTAAAATTTATCATTTTCTGACACCACGTTGGACGCCGTTATTTCTTACGGACATGGTTTCCTAATGCTTTGGTTTGGTTAGCCGAGATATTACAGCCATTTCAATATCTAACATATGGGTTACGTCATGCCGGTCAGTTATCCAGCTGGCACTGTACCTGGGCATGTTTATAGGTTCTTCTCTCGCGGTTTAATTTTGTTATGGTTTGTCTTTGAGAGTGTATATCTCTTATATTATTTTGTTTTGGATAGCCAATTGGCTGTTTTGTGGGAAAGTAACAGTCCTTTTGGCTTTCCGCTATTGATGTGTCAATAATTTTGTTTGTTTGATTTGAGGTTTAACGTCTCCGTCAACACTGTAAAGGTAATTTTGGAGATGTTGCTTCCAATTTTGTGGGACTTTTACCCGACATTGAGATGAAATGATATCTCAAGCCCTGTCGCCCAAAGAAACCAATAGGGTTTATAAGCATGGACGGTCCAACACCCACACCGCTTTGCCTGGGCAGGCTTAGATCCTTTAAGCGGTTTACCAGTACTCGTGTGTGTTTCCATTAGGGACTAGTTGTTTCATGTCTGTGCTTCTTTCCCTTTGGTGTCTCTAATGGGAGCTGTGGGTTAATTGTATCGATTCCTGATCATTGTCTTCACTTCTATTTTATAAACTGTTACTGGGTAGATTTATACACCACCCATTGGCAGGTTTATAAAACAGCAACCGACGACTGCCGCGGACCATCGACCATAACTAGTAAATATATCCTTGTGCTCAAAGAATTATACTGTACGCTTCACAATTCGATTGACACAAATAATAATCTTTGTTATAATATTTGTGCCCGTCAAGTTGAGAGGACGTGTTTATTTAGCGACTCTTAAGCTAAGTTTTATATCATTTGACTGTGTTGATTTTTATGCCCCTGGAATCAAGATTCGGGGGGCATATCGTTTTTGGTCTGTCTGACTGTTTGTCTGTTTGTCTGTCTACAAAAACTTTAACATTGGGCATAACTTTTGAATGTTAATAGATAGAGCTTTCATGTTTCACATGTGTATACCTTATCACAAGACCTTTCCAGTGGTACCATACTTTTTTTCTTGTGGTATTGACCTTTGACCTACTTTTTCATTTTGTTTTAAAACATTAACATTGGCCATAACTTTCGATTGGTAAGTGATATGGCTTTCATATCTCACATGTGCATTCCTTGTCACAAGACCTTTATAGTGGTACCATAATTTTTGACCTCGTGACCTTGACCTTGACGTTTGTCCTACTTTTTTCTCCATGGTGTAGATGTCAAATATCATCTGTCTATCATTTTTTTATATTATTTGTTGACGTTATAATATTATCTTCAAACTGAAGAGACAGTATGTTCTACTTGGTAAACAATGGGGAAACCAGATACTTTGAAATGTCCTAAGGATAAATGGCGAGTATCAGTCAATTTGCTAGAACCGGGAACAAAAAATGTATCATGCACTGCACGGAGACAAAATGCCATTACCAGTTCCGGCCAACAGGGTTTTCAAAAGATTAAGGATGGTGCGAGGGTCTCATCCAACTTTTAGGTTGAAATCTATTTCACAAAACAGTCCTGACGTTTTTGACGAATCTACCCATTGGATTCATAGGAACTGTGAGTGTTACAGAATATTTATAAATACCACGATGAGGCGGTTCTAATATGCACCCACAATCCATATTTTGAGCAGAAATATGAGAAATATCACAATTGTTCATCTGAAAATTTTCGTTTTTTTTCGGCGGTAAAGTTTACAGTGCATTTGTACAGGTATGTTTTCCGGCCGCCGCCCATCGGGGCTTGAAGAAATAGATGGGCTGCATGACGCTTTCACGCAGAACTGAAACCGACACACACACGAGTACTGGTAAACAGCTTAGAGGATCTAATAGAAGTGGAGGCAATGATCCACTTCTAAGCCTGTCCTGGCAAAGCGGTACGAGTGTCGGCCCGTCCATGCTTATAAACCCTATTGGTTTCATTGGGCGGCAGGGCTTGAGATGTCATTTCATCTCAATTTCGGGTAAAAGTCCAACAAAATTGAAAGCAACATCTCCAAAATGACCTTTACAGTGCTGACGGGTACGTTAAACCTCAAATCAAACAAACAGGCATGTTTTGTAATGATACAGTTTATTTCAGCAAGTACTTTCGAGGTTCAGACACATATGCGGTAATTGTTTGCAATTATTGCAAAGGACCATTTAAACCAGGAAAGCCTGAAAAGGTAAGAATCTAACTGAAATTATTAAAATTTAATTTAAATAAACATAGCAAAGAGAATTACATGATGTTTGGTTGTTTTACCGGGTATAAACGACTGTGTGGTATTGTTTACACTTGCAAATTAGGTACCTTGAAATAGGCCCGGTCTATAAACGGTCACTAGACGTATTCTACGTCAGTAGAAGGTACGAGGGTCGTTCAATATTTAACTGGCCTAACCCGGTTACTGGCCTGTGTTAAGTGCACGCTTTTCACACATTTACATCAATGCCTTATACTCGGTTACACAGAATTTTATAGGTCAGTCTAGTATCTGTAGTCCGTAATAGGTAAATAACATGGAAGGCCCTTTACTCGATCTATGAAGAAAATTCAAGAACACTGACCAGTGTTGTTGAATTTTCTTCATAGATCGAGTACAGAGCAGTGATAAAATACCTATTTTTTTTAATTGAAATTATGAGGAATTGTGTGAAGTTTAAGGAAAGACTTCTCCTTCATATAAAACTGTTAAAAATCTAGTGGCTGATTTTAAACGTGGTCTGGTAACCTTGAAGACGGCCCTGTGAACGCTAGTGATGACGTAACCAGTGAAAGTATAAGGCAACAAGTAAAACAGGACAGGCGAATGAAAGTTTCAGAAATGGCTATAAGATTGCAGATTTCTGAGGGTAGCGATTTTTCCATTTTACATGAGCGGCTAGGTCTGAGGGAGCTTTAAACGCCACAGCAACGAGCTGCCCGAGTGTCAATGTCTGTGTCACTTTTGGAAAGATATGCTTCTGATCCGGAAGACTTTCATGAAACAAGTGTTACCGGGGTCGAAATTTCCATCACTATGATCTTGAGAATAAACAGCAGAGTAAACAATGGACTGGTCACGGTTAACAGCGTCCAAAGAAATTCAAGACTCAGCCTTCGGTTGGCAAGGTTAAGGCGACTAGTGGCGACTGTGTTTTGGGGTAGCAAAGGGGTTCTGTTGGTGAACTATTTACCTACTGGCCAAACTATTAATCTGGACAATTATACTAATATTTTGGTCAAATGACATGCAATTGTAATACAGAAAAGCATGTAAAATTGCAAAAGATGTGATGTTGAGACATGTCAGTGCTAGAGTCCATACCTGCAAAGTTACTATGGACGCAATGAAGCGGAACGGTTTCAAACCCTTACCCCATCTATCTTATTCTCCTGATCTGGCATCCAGTGATACATTTTTGTTTCCGAACTTGAAGAAAAAGTTGCTTGAAGAAAGAATATAACGTATTTTTTCTTTTTCTTAGAAACATAATTAGCACCCGACACAGTTAGGCGGTTTTAGCGAGCACCCACAGTCTATGTTAGAACTAGAAGTAAGGCCATCCTTATTATTTTTTTTTTGTTTGCTGTGCTCCTACCCATCATATGTGAGGTGGGTAGGAAGGTAGGTTTTTTTTAGCTCACCAGAGCCGAAGGCTCCGGGGGAGCTTATAGTATAGGCAGTGATCCGCCGTCCGTCGTCCGCGTCCGCGTTCGCGTCCATGTCCGCGTCCGCGTCCGCGTCTGCGTCAACATTTTCAAATGACTTCTCCTCAGAAACTGCTGGGCCAATTGAAACCAAATTTCAAAAAAAGCCGGGAACCAATGATTTCGAAAATGTAAATAGAATATCGGTGCCAAATTTCTTAAAAAATGTGATTCTTGAGGAAGTTTTTTGGATTGAATATGATGATGGACAGTCAAGTAAGATTTGAACTATAGATATCTGGAAAAAAATGTCACAAAAATATCAAGCTTTGTGAAATATTGAAAGTTTTGAACATGACAATGGCATTGCATTGTGTGTATTGTATTGTGATCAAGCTGTAGACATGCTAAAAGCTAGCTCAAAATGTTCTAATATGAATATTGAGAATATCTGACCATATGAAAGCATTGCATTGTATTTCGAGTCAAATTGAAAGATAATATGATGATACGCCGATGAATGCTGATATTCTGACATGATTGTGCTTGAGAATTTAGAATTTAGAATTTAGAATAAGTTCTGATCGAATGGGAACAAAATGAACTTATGTTGTATATACAATGCCATATCAGTGGAAACCGAAACGGGTGAATTTCGGCAAAAAGCGCAAGAATAAACCCACTCCATCTCCAACTTCAGGTGATAAGAAACCTAAAAAGCATAGACTATCCCGAAATTATGTAGCTGCCAAACGAAATCTCAAAAATTACGATTCCGAGAGCGCATATACTGAGGAAATAGAAGGCGAATCTGCAGATGAGCTCTTGTCTGACTCCGACTCTTTGTGCTACCAAAATAGACCTAAACAGCCTCTCACGGACAGCGATAACGTTGATAACACCGGTGATTTCGATTCTTTAGCTGCAGTAATGCAAGGTGAAGGTGACATGGAGGAGGTGATGGCTACCCAGCCACCGTCGCAGTCTCTTTTACAAGACCACGTTGTCGGAGGCTCTATAACGTCTTCTATACCAGGTGTTTCTGTGATGCCACACCCAATGGTGATGATGGGGGGTGGCATGCCCTCTCCTATGACACCAGTGACGGGCGCGGGATTCTTTGGTCCTGGTCCTACAGCACCTGGTCATATAGTTCAAAACAGTCTGACGGACGAAGACATTCTACGAGTAGCCCTTAAGGTAAAATCATTGATGATCTCAGAAATAGATCACTTGATTAAACTCAAGGTTGACGAAGCAACATCGGATATGAAAAACGACATACAAACGTTGAAAAATGACAACAAAAAGCTCAAAGATGACATAAGTAAATTAGAGAAGAAGTGCTCAATGAATATAGATGATTTGGAGCAATATAGTAGACGCTCCTGTCTTCGAATCGGTGGCTATAAGGAACGAGTCAACGAAAACACGGACGAAATAGTGCTTAAAATTGCGAAAGACCTGAAGGCGGACGTTAAAATAGAGGACATCGACCGTAGCCACCGTGTTGGTCGCCCCCGAGAACCGAACCCGAACTCCGATGAGCCCATTAAACCACGAGAAATAATAGTTAAATTCTCTCACACAAAGGCGCGAATGGAACTCTTGAGGGCAAGGGCAATTCTTCGAAAGAAGAAATCTGAAATCTTCATAAATGAAGACCTGACTGCCGTGAGGAAAGAACTCGCGTACAAGTGTCGTGTGCTACGCCGAAATGGTAAACTGAAAAAAGTGTGGATATACAATGGGAATGTTTATGTAAAACAGAATGATGATGAGCAGGTTCAGATATCTTGTGCATCAGATCTGGAAAAATACTAACCCATTGTATGCCATGGACTCTTCCATTGCTGTTTGCTGGACAGGTCCATTCGTCATCTAGGGGATGTCAGGCTTATTATTTCGTTATTATTCTATTTGTTCATGAAAGGTAAATGGCAAATAGTGCAGGCCCTGATCGGACACCGCGTTCTGCTGCGTCTGATCTGGGCCTGCACTGTTTGCCAAGGGACACCCTTAGGGGTTCATTACGCAAACACGCCTATTCAAATACTTTGCCACCTTAATCGCCGTAAAAATGAAGGTTTTATGATGAAAAATTGTGATATTTTTCTTGTTTCTGCTCGGAATATGGATTGTGGGCAGCCGTTAGTAACGCGGCGGTTCTAGTGGGTGCCCACAGTCTGTGTTTTGGGGCGGGAATAGGAAGAATAAGGTATATCCCCCGGAAACCCCAGTTTTACTATATAAGGGTGGGGTTCAAAGGGGTCAAAATTATATAGGAGTGTCTTCGTGATGTTCCCGCATGCGACGGGTTAAGGCATACAGTACTAACAGCCACAAAATGATTGGGTTCACGGTGTTTACTATGGAGGCGAGGATTCTGATCGGCCAGTCTGATCTGGGTCTCCGTTGTATGCCTCATTGGTAATAAACTATAAAATGTGACATAACGAGGCTGTCGATGACGCTGGTCAGACTGCACAGATATGTAAGCTGAAATGCGCCTTCGATTAGCGTATACGGTTGATTCTCGATATCTTAAACTCCAAGTGATTGGAATATTTTGTTTGAGATGACAGAAGTTGGAAATACATGTGAAAGGTGTTGAAATATAAAGGGTCATGCATAGTGGTCGTAGGCAGGTCCATACATATTCATTATACTTGTACTTTTCTGGCATGGAATGGACGGACTCAATTCTCACTTACTGTATGTCATTGTAATCGTTGACTGGTTCCATGGACACTTCCTATTTTGGGGTGACACTGACTCAACGATTGATCCGGCGTAATGCGGCGGGGTCAAGGTTGTGTGCCTGAGGGATTCTTCTGGCCTATTAACTCTTGTCATGCTGTTCACGACAACCCCTATCTTTGGAAACAGTGTGGATCCAGATCAGATGGCTTCTGAAGAAGCATCTGATCGGGATCTACACTGTTCAACATGAAGTTTATGGATTTGTACGAATAAATTACATGAAGTAGTCTGGTAGTTCAAAGTCGGGGGTGGGTGTGGCTAAACTGAATATTCAGCAAGATGAGGGTTAACTGAGTGGTATTTGGCTTTGGGAGTGGCATTCATTGTAGATGCTATCAGATACCGCATTAAGTGGTGGCTGTTCTGTGTCTTTACTGACTGTTAATTCGTCTCCTTATGACCTCGGCTATTGGTGGGACGTAAAACTCACACGCAAACACTGCCTTTTATATAGTATTAGTGTAAAGAGCAAACGTTAGGATACTTTATTGTGTGGTATGGTATATAATATGAAGAAACGAACAATGTCTTTTCCGTGGTAATTTGTTCTATGACGGACTGAGCTTCACAAATGATCTGCGACGTTTGATGTTCCTTGTCGCGTGTGGTGTCACGGGATATATCGGGTTCCGGTGATGGTCTATACAAAATTAATATGACCTATACTTTAGAATGTTTACTGCTACAAAATCCTTTAACCCTTTTTGTACCAAATGGGGCTTCCGCCTTGTATGTGGTGTTCATTTCAAGGTTTAGAGGTGTTGGGTTGTGTCTTCTTCGGGAGCTGTTTGAAGGATGGCTGAGCATTTTTGCAAACGGTGTGGGCCCTTATCGGACGCCACGTTCTGCGGTGTCTGATTTGGGCCTGCACTGTTTGCCAACTACTCGTTTTGGGTTTCTGGTAACAAATGGGTTAATAACGGTACAGTTTACATACGTAAATCATCGACGTTCCACTTATCGAACCAACCTGTAAAATATCCACCCATCATTGTAGTGATCACATCCCGGCGAGCCGCACGAGTCGAGTAGCATCGAATATTGAATCAACATCGATGAATTGTTGAAATTATTAGAGGTCTGAAACCTGATATATAAAATGTACTTCGTTCACCTTATTTGCATTGTCTGCTGGTTCCTTGCCTGGGGGTAGTCGGTGTTGGAGGGGCAGGTAACCGGACCCCCCTGACCTTGAAAGGTCAGGGGGGTCTGGTTACCTTTTTTTTTTTTTTTTTTCCAATGTTGACGATGTGCGGGCTGGGGGCCGGCGGATAGTGCAAATATGGTGAATGTGCATGATGTGGGATGAAGTTTGTTTTGTGAAGCAAACTGAACACAGTTACAATAGTATATACGTCACCTGACTGTCGTTTACGGTGAAGCCTCGATGCCTCGAACACGAGTAACTCTATTACCCTGGGTAAATCGAACCCGAGAGATTTCTTAATGCACTCTAGATATATAGTTAAACATAAAGAGATACTTTTATTTTCCTTGAAAACTTATGTTGTGTGTACTCGTATTGGAGTCATCTGAATGAGGCGCCCCTAATGGATACACACAAGATTCCTATACTTTGTGGAAGATTAAAGGGCTATTCTTTGGTCCTCCCAGTTATGTTATATAGCCTGACGCTGTGTTGGAACTTCCCAGGTCTCGGGCGGTTACTCGTAGCCCCAAAGGTGTTCGAGACGTCGAGGCAGTGACGGCGAGTGAAGTATGTCACGTGCTTTATCAACATCTGTGTTTGTTATTAATGTTGAAAGTACCCCCAGCATCTGTTTAAATTTGACATTGGACACATTGTGGTAGGAATTTTCTGTTCCCATCACGAAAAAACGCTTATATCATTTTGACCTCATTTTGCATAACGATGACACACCTGAGCTATAATTTGCATCTTCCTGGTGTTATTTACTCCTATGATAGTTATAGGTTGGTCGATTGTCATGTCGATAACATGCTCATGTGGCCCTAACTGACCATACATAATCAAGGGTCCGGGGTTGTGGGGCTTTTTGCGTGCTCGGCTCACTTGAACGCTTATTCTGCTTAGATCGATTTAAGCTAATCTTTGTCCTGCTCATAATACTGAAAAGCCAACGATTGCCATTTTAATACTTATGAGCGGGATAAATCTTATTCTCGGTTGGGCTGAGCATGGTGAGGGGTCCTATAGCCTCGGGGCCAGGTTACAGATATTTATGATATCGCTTTTTCTCCTTTGACGTCGAATCGCCATAAAAAATAATAAAATAAATAAACGCTGCTTGTCTGTAAGGTCTGGGCTAGTTTCGTGTACTGAATCACTGTAAATTGCGTGGACCAAGACCAGATGCCTTCTGATGAAGGTATACACTGTTTGCCTAATGAATAGCATTTCAATTAAACAATGGAAGGTATTTGTTCAGGCTATTTTTCCTAGCCTGTTATTGGTGACAGTCGACCAATCAGCGCTGCCAGTGCTTTAATTGTATTGTCGTTTTAATACTTTGTACAGGAC
The DNA here is from genome assembly GCA_963580285.1 of Lucinisca nassula. NCBI lineage: Eukaryota > Metazoa > Mollusca > Bivalvia > Lucinida > Lucinidae > Lucinisca > Lucinisca nassula. The sequence continues at coordinate 19,810,230 of OY757021.1, forward strand.
GCATAAAACAGCTTTCCTTGAGCTGTGGCTCTTTTAACCAAACAGTCTACAAATGTTAGTAATAATTGATAAATTGATCACGTGGGACCTCTTATCAACTCTTGCGATTTCGACTTTCGGCAAGGGTTGTATTTTTAGGGGCAAGAACCGCGTGTGTTCTGAAGTGGTCTGTTTGCTAGACTATGTTCCCGTATGCTACTTCGGGTCTCTTGTGAGGCAAGAGATTCAGAGTGGGCCGGGTATAGGTGAACCTAATACAATTGTTACTTTGTACTGCCGTATTGATCTGTTACATTTGTGCAAATAGCGCTGACTGCGACAAAAATGCACCTAATGAAGCAGTTGGATTGAGGTCTACTTTGATTTAAACAGTCGAACTTCGATGGCTCGAACAACTTTGGAACCACTAAAATCTGTTAGAGACGTAAGTGGTTCTAGCCACTGAGGTCTACTGCAGGAGGCATAATGGGTCAAATCTTGGGGTATCTTTTCGGTATCCTGTAACAATCGATGCTGTGTGTACCCATCATAATCGTCTCAGTGAGGCGATTCTGGTGAGTGCTCAAAGCATACATTTTTAATATAAAAGTCGCAAATCTCCTTAATTATTCCACACTGCTTCTCGTGTGGAGAAACCGCCTAGGGAACAAAAACGAGTTCGGCTCAGCCATGGTAAGCGGGCCATCGTGTTGAGCCATCGAAGTTCCACTGTACGCTACTTTACCCTAACTGAAAAAAAAATCGTTGTTGGGTTGTGGCCTGTGTAAATGGTCTTTATAACTGTCACAGTGCCCTTTGTACGGGGTATGATAGCAAACAGTGTCTGTATGTCGGATAAAAGTACCACGATACCGACGGCAAAGTTGCCCGAATGATCTAAATATTGTTGAATGGGACTTGGGAACTTCAACTCAGACAACCAAGGCAACATCCAAATATATTAGGCTTTATGTGCGAAACTACTAAATTGCTGTTGTCATGTCTGTTATAATGTTTGATTTGTTTGATTCGAGTTTTAGCGTCCCCGCCAACACTGTAAACGTCGTGTTGAAGTATTGTTTGTTTTGTTATGTTTGATTTGAGGTTTAACGTCCCCGTCAACACTGTAGGGGTCGTTTTGGAGACGTTGCTTCCAATTTTGTGGGACTTTTACCCAACACTGAGATGAAATGACATCTCGGGCCCTGTCGCCCGGTGAGGCCAGTGGGGTTTATTAGCATGGACGGTCTGCCTCGCACCCCGGTTCCTGGACAATTAGAATTGAGACGTCAACAAATGTCTCCTGCCATGTTAACAAGTTCGTGTAATGAACATCCTTCTTAACCCAACTTTATATAGGGAAGGATAGAGTTGGGAACGAGTACACATTATTCTCTTTGTTTCTGCTCATAAACAGGGATCGTGGGTGCTAGCTTGGTGCCGCCTCATTGAGGCAGTTCCAGCGAGGCTCTACGATCTGTTCCTGTTCTGGTGATAGGAAAAATATTAAGAGTTTTTCACTTGTAATATGTTTGTTCTAGAGAAAATATGAACGTTATTTAAGTGCACGAATTTGTTATCGTTATGCTGAAAATAACTACGCTCGTTTCAAACTCGAAGTATGAACTTTTGCATATATACCAGTATTTTTATTATTTTTTTTTTGTATAAATTTGATACAATGTGTATATAAACTGATACATATTTGGTCAAATGCTTTTTACTATTTTGGGACATAGCATATAACAGAACAATTCTTATGGCTGAAAATATTATTTTTTCTTTCAAATTTTACTGGAGTAATCATGTAATTGGATTGCGGTGGAGGGGATGAGCAGGAGTTGTTGGCGGCGCGGGAGCCTGTGTGGGCACTGTGGATTGAGTACACCTCTGGTCAAGCGTACATTGCAGACTGATTACAGCAAAGCAAGTGAGCAGAGGGGTGCTTGACCACAGTCTAGCAGGGGCTCTGGTGGCGGCAGTGACGATCGTTCCTCTTTTTCCACTGTAAGATCTGATTTTACTTTTGAGTATTTAAATGGATATACTTTTTGCATTGTAATGTTCAGTCCAAAAACTTCTATGTCAACTAAAATGTTTGTTCTATTCTGCAACGAACTACTACTTCTACTTCTTTCTTTCATCATTCATACCACGGTATTGAGCAATATCTTGTTGTACAGGAAAAATAATCACTATGATTTCCTGTCTGTTTCGTGTTGCATCTCCATCCCGCTCGTTAGAGGCATCACTTTATATTTCTTGAAAGATGACTGGGGTTGATATTGCTACCTACCGAGTGAGGGTGGGGATTCACTACAGCAGACACCAGAAACTCAAGGGAATTAACAGACTGGACACTTTTGACTACTATGTTTTTGTAAGACTACTGCTTCTATGTGCTGGTGATATAGAATTAAATCCAGGCCCTGATTCTGAATCTGAATCTGAAATAAGTCTTACACCAGACGATACATCTGATATTATCAAGAATAACTTCTCGGTTGTCCATTATAATGTACAAAGCGCATTACATAAACTAGACCAAATTGAATCCGAACTTTCAAATTTTGACTTAATTTCGATAACGGAGACATGGTTTACTACAGACATAAATGATAACGACATTGCTTTAAGTGGGTTCCGTTCTCCGTTTCGGAAAGATCGAATGGGCGGTCATGGAGGGGTAGCTGTTTACGTCAAAAATAACATACCGTGTGTACGTCGTTTAGACTTAGAAATATTAAATATAGAATGTATTTGGGTAGAACTTCGGTTAAATAATAAAAGAGTACTTGTTGGTACATTTTACCGACCTCCGAATTCTGACAATTCAATCTTGGCTAATATCGAAAATTCGATCGACCTAGCAGTGGACAAGGGAATCTCTGACATTATAATTCTGGGTGATTTTAACCTTGATATGAATAAGCAGATCTCTTTTAATAAAGTAAACAATATTTGCCAGTACTACAGCTTACACCAGATCATTAGTGAACATACGCACTTTACTGAGCGATCATCATCCATTATCGACCTGTTAATCGTTTCAAACCCACAAAATGTAATACTAAGTGGAGTCGGAGACCCATTTTTAAATCAGGATATACGATACCACTGCCCTGTTTTTGGAGTATTTAACTTCAGAAAGGGTCACATAAAGTCCATCAAAAGACATATATGGAAGTATACAGATGGCGATTACGACAGATTAAAACAAAACTTGAATAGTACCGACTGGGAATCTCTTGAAAACGATGACATTGACACGTACACCAAAAATATAACAGATCATATTTTACAAGTTAGTAGCCAATATATACCTAATAAATATGTCACTATACGTCAGTCTGACCCTCCCTGGATGCATAATGAGTTACGTAAATTGATGAGGAAAAGAAAAAGAGCCTATGATAAAGCTAAACGTACTCGTAATATACATCACTGGGAAAAATACAAAAAGTTAAGGAACGATACTACAAGCCTGCTTAGATCTTCAAAGAAAAATTATTTTGATAAACTAGCCGACAAACTTAAAACAAATACTAAAATAAGTAGTAGGGATTGGTGGAAAACTTTAAAAACATTTATAAATACTAATGAAAAACCATCCATTCCCCCTCTTAAAGAGGACGACATTATTTTTACTGACGAAAATGAAAAAGCAAACTTGCTAAATTGTTACTTTAAAGCACAAACTCAGTTAGACGACAACGGGAAAGCATTACCATATATTAACAAAGTAAACCAGAATGAATTATCTACAATAGAAACTACACCAGATGAAGTGAAAACAATTTTAGAGTCATTGAAATTAGGAAAGTCTTCTGGGCCTGACAGTCTAAACAATTATATTCTTAAGGCATGTGCAAATGAATTATCAGAACCATTATCCAAACTCTTCAATGCATCATTTTCGAAAAATATAATACCACAAATATGGAAAGAGGCAAACGTCTCACCGGTATTCAAAAAGGATGATCCATCAGATGTTAAAAACTACAGACCTATATCATTATTGAGCACTTTAGGTAAAGCAATGGAGAAAATAGTACACAAACATGTCTTCAACTTTTTTACGGACAATGATGTTATAACCTCACTGCAGTCAGGATTCGTACCGGGTGACTCCACAGTTAACCAACTCGTAGATATATACAATACGTTTTGCAAGGCACTTGACAACGGCTTAGAAGTAAGGGCTATTTTTTGTGACATTAGTAAGGCCTTTGATCGTGTTTGGCACCGGGGTCTTTTACTTAAATTACAATCTGTAGGTATAACTGGTTCTATCTTAAACTGGTTTCAAAACTATCTTAGCAACCGCAAACAAAGAGTTGTCTTACCGGGAGGTTCATCTGAATGGGTAGATATAACTGCAGGTGTACCTCAGGGATCCATCTTAGGACCACTTCTATTCTTAGTTTATATAAATGACATTGTAAACGATATTAATTCCACAATTCGTCTGTTTGCCGATGATACAAGTCTGTATATCATTGTGGATTCACCACAGGAAGCATCAGAAAGACTTAATCATGATCTCGGCAAAATTGATGCATGGGCTGACAAGTGGCTTGTATCATTTAACCCAAATAAGACCGAATCTATGACACTAACACGAAAAATTAATAAACCTTTCCACCCACCTGTAACTATGAAAAACAAAAATATTAAGCAAGTTGATAGTCATAAACATTTAGGTGTAGTGCTTGAAAGTAATTGTCATTGGCAAAAACATATAGAATTAATTACTTCTAAAGCTTGGCAGAGAATTCATATTATGAGAAAACTTAAATTCCTCTTGGACAGAAAAGCATTGCAGACAATATACACAGCTTTCATACGACCAATTTTAGAATATGCTGACATAGTATGGTGCAACATTACTAAGTATCAAGAAGACGAGCTCGAAAAAATTCAGCTTGAGGCTGCTAGAATAGTTACCGGAACTACTAAACTTGTTTCAATACAAAATTTATATACAGAAACTGGATGGGAAACGCTTAGTTCGAGACGACAACAGCACAGATTAACTTTGTTTTATAAGATGATTTATAATATAGCACCACCTTACCTAAGTACATTAGTACCAACTCTTGTTGGTGAAATATCAAGATACCCCTTAAGAAATAGTGACCTATATCAAACAGTTGATACAAAATCACAGTTATACTATAACTCTTTCTTACCGACAGTCGTTCGCGAATGGAACTCTTTGGAAGACACTGTGCGTTCTTCTCAGTCGGTCGCTTCTTTTAAAAGAAAAATATCAACTTGTACTGTTAAACCCAGCTATTACTTTGCTGGTACTCGTAAAGGCCAAATTTTGCACTCGAGGCTTAGAACAAACTGTAGTAGCCTAAATTACTGTCTCTTCAGTAAAAATATTGTTGAAAACAAGTTTTGCAATTGTGGCGAAACAGAGGATGTGAATCATTATCTTTTCCACTGTCCTCAATATGCACGCTATCGAGCTGCTATGATTGAGAATGTATCAATGTATTGTAAACCCACACAACATATTTTACTATTTGGCGATGCAACGCTTAGCAAGGAAACCAATACTACAATTTTCGAGACTGTTCAAGATTATATATTGCTTACCAAGCGGTTTGTCTGAATCTTATTAATGTATTGTAACCCCACAAAACATATCTTACTATTTGGTGATGCAACGCTTAGCAATACAATTTTTGAGACGGTTCATGATTATATTATGCTTACCAAGCGGTTTATCTGAATCGTAATATCAAGTTATTGTCCAGTATTGTACTAAACCTTAAACAAAATGACGTTTAAAACGACCACATATTGCTAGATATACCGTGGTATCAATAATCTTTTCTCTCTTTCTTTCCTTCTTTCTTTCTTTCATTTCTTTCTTTCTTTTCTTTTCTTTCCTTCTTTCTTTCTTTCTTTCTTTCTTTCAATTAGTATCTGTATTTCGCTATACAGTGATAACTCGCATAAAATTATTTTATGAAGGAAAAATCAAAATACTTGCACATTTTTTTATTATTATTTTTTTCCCCTTAACTTTTGTTTTATTATTATTACTATTATTATCTTATTCAAAACAACATTAAAATTATAAAATATGTATGGCGACAACATAACTCATGCATAAAGCATCTTACGAAATCATTGTATGTCTATGTTTAGATAAGAACTACTGGGAAGCAGATCATACAAGTCACCGACTTTTTTCTGTATCCCTTTCAGATATAATTGTACTTAACCAATGATATTGTGTTTATATGTTTTGTGTTATTATATTTGAATGAAATAAAGTTTAAACTAAACCAAATTACATGTGGGTTCTCTGTGGGTTGGAAGAGAGAAAGTTTGTTCATGGGATCTTGGTCACATGACCAAGATTGCCGCCATGTCCATATATGGTAAAATCCTAAAAAATCTTCTTCTCAGGAACCAAACGTCGGCAGACCTTGGAACTTGGTATGCAGCATCGGGGACTCGGGCCCTACCAAGTTTATTCAAATGATGACCTTTAATTGACCTTGGCCTGTTTTACGTCGGGGTCAAATTTGGTCACTTAAACATTCGTATGGAAAAAGGGCAAAACAGTGTATTTTCTGATTGCATAGTAACCTGTGGCATCAGAAATGATATTTGTAATCAGCTGAATGGAGGTTTATCAATTCCAAAGGTCAAGGTCATTTACTGACTTTTGTCCTGGAAGGCTCAGATTCAGTAATTGTATCCTCTTCTCAGCTTAAACTGCTGGGTAGTTTGAAATCAAATCACATGTGGAGCCTCTATGGGAAGGGGGAACGAAAGTTTGTTCGTAAGGACTGGGTCACATGACCAAAATGGCCGCCATGCCCATATATGGTAAAAATATTTAAAAATCTTCTTTTCAGGAACCAAATTGCCGATGTCCTTAATACCTGGTATTACAAAACCTCTCTTTTTACGTCAAGGTCAAATTCGGTCACTTAGACATTTGTATGGAAAAAGGGCAAAACAGTGGGGTTTTAGCTCACCAGAGCTGTTGGCTCCGGGGGAGCTTATATATAGGCGTTGGTCCGCCGTCCGTCTTCCACGTCTGCGTCAACATTTTCAAACGACTTCTCCTCAGAAACTGCTGGGCCAATTAAAACCAAATTACATGTGGGTTCTCCATGGGTAGGGGGAAAGAAAGTTGGTTAATGGGATCTTGGTCACATGACCAAGATGGCCACCATTCCCTTTAAAAATCTTCTTCTCAAGAACCGAATGGCCTATCACCTTGAAACTTGGTATGTAGCATTGGGGACTCGGGCCCTACCAAGTTTGTTCAAATGATGACCTTTGGTTTACCCTGACCTGTTTATGTCAAGGTCAAATATGGTCACTTAGACATTTGTATGGAAAAAAAAGGCAAAACAGTGGATTTTTCTGATTGCAAGGTAGCTAGTGGCATCAGAAATGATGCTTGCACTCAACTGAATGGAATTTTGTCAGGTCCGAAGGTCAGGGTCATTTACTGACCTTTGTCCGGGAAGGCTCAGATTCAGTATTTTTATCTTCTTCTCAACTTAAATTGTTGGGTCGATTGAATCCGAATTACATGTGGAGACTCTATGGGAAGGGGGAACGAAAGATTGTTTGTAAGGACTGGGTCACATGACCAATATGGTCGCCATGCCCATATATGGTAAAAATCTTTAAAAATCTTTTTCTCAGGAACCAAACGGCCGATGACCTTGAAACTTGGTATGCAACATCGATGCCTCGGGCCCTGCCAAGTTTGTTCAAATGATGACCTTTGATTGACCTTGACCTATTTTACGTCAATGTCAAATATGGTCACTTAGACATATGTATGGAAAAAGGGCAAAACAGTGGATTTTTCTGATTGCATGGTAACATGTGGCATCAGAAATGATATTTGCAATCAGCTGAATGAAGTTCTTCAACTCCAAAGGTCAAGGTCATTTGCCAACCTTTGTCCTGGATGGCTCAGATTCAGTATTTTAATCTTTTTCTCTACTCAAACTGCTAGGTTGATTGAATCCAAATTACATGTGGAGCTTCTATGGGAAGAGGGAATGAAAGTTTGTTCGTAAGGACTGGGTCACATGACCAATATGACTGCCATGCCCATATATGGAAAAAAAAACCTTTAAAGGAACCAAATGGCCGATGACCTTGAAACTTGGTATGCAGCATCGGGGGCTCGGACCCTACCAATTTTCTTCAAATGATGAACTTTGGTTGACCTTGACTTGTTTTTACGTTACGGTCAAATTTGGTCACATAAACTATTGTATGGAAAAAAAAAAGGCAAGACAATGGATTTTACTAATTGCATGGTGGCCTTTTGTTGTCACATGACCAATACGGTCACCATGCCTGTATACCTCTGGTGAGCGTTGTGGCCCATGGGCCTCTTAGTTTTAGATCTGAAAAGATATTTGACCCTAAAAGCACCATACAACAACCGGAAACATTTCAAATACATATTTTCTGATTTTTCAGAGAAAATCAGGCTTGACATTTCATTTGAATGGTCTGCATGCTTGACATTTAATTTGAATGGTCTGCTAGCCAGACCATTCAAATGAAATGTCAAGCCTGATTTTCGCTGAAAAAACAGCAAAAAACAACAAAAAAAAAAAAACAAAAAAAACAAAAAACAGAATATCATCTTCTTGAAATTTGGCTTAGTATGTTAAATTTGAGTTTAATCAGGATTTCAAAAAAAAAAAATATATATATAATATATATTTGCCTCAGAATGGAAATAAAATTTTTTGGGTAGGGGCAATCTGTGTGGGTAGGTAGGAGTACAGCAAACCAAGAATTTTTTAAGGATGGCCTCATTTGGATAATGTTAGTTCTGGGGACTCGTATCACAGATGAAGAGCTTAAGGCAGCGGTTGGGGGGTGGATTGACTCTAAAGACCCTGAAATCTACAGGAAAATGACATTCAGCCTTGAAACATCGATGAAGGAAGTGCTTATTGCTGCGGGTGACTATGCGGAAATGGAAGAGGTCAAGCGTTATGCCTCGGTCACAAATTCGGCGTACCCCGGCCGAGCTATACTAGACGTGGTGGTCGGCCGAGCTGTCCAAGTCGAGAAGAGGTCAGACGCCGGTGTCTGGCTCGGTTTTGACAAAACATTATGCCGTGCGGGGCCTGGAGGGACATCCGCCTGGAATCGGGTGGTGTCTGCCAGACTTTTTGCGGCGAAGCATCGGCATACTTACAGTGTATTTGTATAGGCGTGTTTTCGTAATGGATGGGCGCATTTGTTTCATGTCAGGTTTTATTATCTTTCTTGTATGTTCAGATAGACAGTTTTAAATGCAAAAAAAAAAACTTTTTTTTTATTAGGGCCCCGCACTGAAAGTGTGGGTGCCCTATAGTAATCACTCTGTCACACCGTCTGTCTGTCTGTCTGTCCGTCTGTCCGTCCACAAATATCCTACTCCTCTGATAGCGCTGCCGGGGCCCTAGTCAGTTTCACTGACAGCTCTAGTTTCTGCCAAGATTCGTGGAAACTTATTTCGTAACAGGACAAAAATGCTAAGTTATCAAATATTCATCTGCGCCTCCACTTTTTCTTCATATTTGTTCCCGATTTCTAGATAGATATCCAACATTTTATAGGTTTCTAAATTCTCAGCAGACTCCTAACTGAGTCTTGAGACTGATAGAATGTCTTGGTTTTAAAATGTTTTACATTAAGTTAATTAAGACCACCTAAAATTAGGACAAATTCTGCTTTTCAAAGCACAGTTAAGGATAGACTACACATTGGGACAGTGGTCATATTTAAATGACTCTTTCTCAAGTTTAACAAGGCGCAACCCTAGTATGTTATACATCAAATTAAAGCTAAGACACTGAAGTTTTATATAAACTATTTTACTATTTTATATATTGTGAACTAATGCTGGGTTGATGTTATCAAAAAAAAAAAAAGAGTAAAAAAATGTAAGTTTTTACATTTTTTATTCATTTTTTAAATATTTGCTCAAAAAGGCCCCTTTTTATTGGATAGGCATTACAAGAACATGCTGTACAATAATGTATCCCAGATTTTTCCAAAACTTGTTCAAAAGAAAGATATAACAACGCCTAAGATAGCTAATAAAGCAGCCCCTTGCCCCATTTATCAATCAGTGTTACCAAAAATTATCAGTTTTATACTTGGTGTGTTTTCAATCATTAAATATGTATATTTTAAAATGTTTGTACATTCTAATGAGAGGCGTACATAAATTGCTGACGGGTAAATGATTGACAATGATGCTTAATGACTTCACACCTAGTTACAGACATTAAAAAAATATTGAAGATGAAACAAGGAAGTTTTATGGCCATTCACCAAAGCAGTGTCTAGTCTCTGATGTACCAATATCTAATTTGTTCGCACCATAAAATGGCCATAGTGCTTATTTGAAACAAATTCGAATGTCTGGGATTTACAGTAAATTTTACATTATCTTTAATTGCAAGTTTATCAAAAAAGACAGACAGTCAGGCTTTTAACATAAGATGTGAACATGTAAAAAGGATTTAGAAAAATTCATGTAATTTATGAAAAATGCAGAAAATTTTGATATCGTGGTGTAGTCTATTATTAAATGATTTCAACTATTTTTTCTTTGTATTTTTAACACACAGAGTCTTCTAGAATGTCTTAAATTACGAAAACACGCCTATACAAATACATTTTAAATTTTACCACCCGAAAAACGAAACTTTTAGAAGACAAAGTGTGATATTCATCTTATTTTCTGCTCAAAATATCGATTGACGGTACGCGTAAGAATCGCCTCATTGAGGCAGTTCTAACGAGTACACACAATCTATATTTTAGAGCAGAAATAAGAAACTCATGGTTAACCCCTGAAAACCCAATTTTTTACTATATAAAAATGGGGTTCAAAATTACGAAAACACGCCTATGCAAATACCATGTAAATTTTATCCCCGAAAAAGCGAAATTTTTAGATGAAAATTTGTGATGTGTTTTGTTATTTCTGCTCAAAATATAAACTGTGGGTGCTCGTTAGAACCGCCTCGATTAGGCGGTTCTAACGAGTACCCACAACCTATATTTTAGAGCAGAAATAAAAAAAATAATGTTTACCCCTGCAAACCCCAGTTTTTCCAAATAAAAGTGGGGTTCGAGGGGATCAGAATTATATAGGCGTGTTTTCGTTATGGTATCGGAATTTTACTGTACACGGGATTATTCAATTCCCCCAAGGCCATCCTTAAAATATTCTTGGTTTGCTGTGCTCCTAGCTACCCCCACAGATTGCCCCTACCCAAAAGATTTTATTACTATTCTGAGGAAAAGATTTTTTTTTTTAAATCCTGATTAAACTAAAATTTAACACACTAAGCCAAATTTCAAGAAGATGACATTCTTGTTTTTTTTTTTTTTTTTTATTTTTTTGGGGGGGGGGGGGGGGGGGGGGGAGCGGGGCCGTTTTATTTTATTTTTTTTTCAGAGAAAATCAAGCTTGATATTTCATCTGAATGGTCTGCCTATCAAGCCTGCTCGGCAGACCATTCAAATGAAATGTCAAGCCTGATTTTATCTGAAAAATCAGAAAATAAGTATTTGAAATGAAGTTTCCTGTTGTTGTATGGTGCTTTAAGTGTCAAATATTTTTTCAGATCTAAAAAACAGACCTACCGTCCTACCCACCTCACATATGATGGGTAGGAGCACAGCAAACAATTTTTTTTTTAAGGATGGCCCAAATGCACCGTTCCTTTTCTGCAATTACGTTAACAAGTAGTTGAAATGAGCTCCACGTAAACACAACTCTAAGTAGAAAAAAGTAGGGTTTACAAGGGTATATATATTACGTATACCAATTTCTGCTAAAAACATGGATTGTGGGTACTCGTTATAACCGCCTAAAAACCATAGAGTGTACAAGAATTTCCTGGGCCAGACTCGCTAGTTTCGGCCAAAGAGCCTCATCAGTGTCCCTCTAAAATATTTTCGAAGTTTCGCAATGCAATCAATAATCCGAAAGGACTAGAAACTATGATGAAGGGCCGGGGGGGGGGTCTTTTGACGGCCGCCACGCATACTCTTTACATCAGCTGTGGGGAAGCTAAATATGTTCTTTAAAAAGGTAATCCTTTGGAAGCAAGGAAGACAACAAAGAACTAAAACACCCTTTCTTCCCTTGAAAACGCCCCCCCCCCCCCTGCATCGGGGCTTGAAGAAAGAGATTGGGCTGCATGATGCTTCCGCGCAGAGCTGAAACCGACCGCAGATGCGTTGTGGTATACTGCTTAGAGGTTCTAAGTTTGCCCAGGAAAATTAGTACGAATTGGACCGTCCATGCATATAAACCTTATTGGTTTCATTGGACAACAGGGATAGAGTTGTCATTTCATCTCAATGTCGTGTTAAAGTCCCCCAAAAATTGGAAGTAACGTCACCAAAATGTCCTATACAGTGTTTACGGGGACGTTAAACCTAAAATCAAAGAAACAAACAAACTTTCTTTGAAAATAAAAAACAAAACTAAGTAATTATCGTCTGCTGAACGTGCTTAGCACCGGAAGGGTTAAGCACGGTGTCAATCAGTACTCCATTAGGCGTAAGCGTGTCTTTATTTCAACAATCTGTTATAAGATCGATTAGATAACAGCCTCCAGTAATTCTTGGAAGTTTGTGGTTAATCTTGTACACAATCGTACAATCAAATCGATTTGAAGCTGTATACTAAGCCAACCATTGTCTTATCTGCAGTGAATCTTTTGGCCTCGCAATAATCCATACCCAGCAGGCCTTCAACGTTGAACTAACGTTGAAACAACGTTGAAAACGTTGTTTCAACGTTAGTTAAACGTTGAGTCAACGTTTGTGCCTGCAGGGTATCAGGTCATCACGTATGTCCGTGTGAATAACGCCCATGCAAACCCCAGTTTATATGGAAAAGTGGGGTTTATAGGATTACACTTTTTGTCTAATGTTTGCTCAAAAACATACATCAGATGATCCAGTCGGTGAAATGAACACCCCACTAAACACCACTTTATATAGGAAAACTGGGGTTGACGGGGTAAGACATAGGATGTGAGTACTCGTTTGAACCGCTACAACGAGTTCTTTCTAACGAGCACCCACGTCCTATGTTTGCGAGCACCCACTTCCGATGTTTGCAATATATATGAGAAAAATGTCATGCATTTTCATTAGAAAAGTAGCCATTTTGGAGATTTGAAGAATGCACTATGTCGCACGGATGTGTTATAGTAATGGATTATGGATACTCCTTAGTACGGCCTCTTTGATGCGGTTCTAACGAGCACCAGCAATAAAAGTTTTGACCATAGATAAGAAAAAACACAGCATATTTTCTCCTGAAAAATGCTAGTTTTGAACATTTGAAAAAAAAAAAAAAATAGAAGTCAAGGCAATGATCAGGAATCGATACAATTAACCCATAGCTCCCATGAGAGACAACAAAGGGTAAGGAGCAAAAACATGTCAGCCTCGATAGCGCAGTGGTTAGCGCGTTCGACTCGTGATCGAGAGGTTGTGCGTTCGAATCCGGCCACCGGTATCGAGGTGTGTCCTTGGGCAAGACACGTAATGGCACTGCCCCACTTCACCCAGGTGTAAATGGGTAACATTGGTGTAAAAGCCACCGCCTCTCTCTCGCGCGCGCGTGAAAACACCCGCAATGAGTGTTCGAGAGCGATTCAATAAGCTTGAAGCTTTCATCGCAATCGAACTAAAATAAATTAGTATAAACTAAACTAAGCAAAAACATGTAAGAACTAGACCCTAATCGAAACACCAATAGCGGAAAGCCAAAATGACAGTTTCTTTCACACAAAATGGCCAATTGGAACGGTCAGTGAAACGAATTCCACTGGAGGGGGTGGGGGCATAAAGCGATTTTACGTGGCCACAATTCTCGCCCTTATTTCCGTCGCGATTTAGATTAAATAATTTTGTTATGTCCGCATGAAGGCCTTATAACTCATCCGTGCAACATCTCCGTGAACACAAAATCAAACAACTACAGAGATGTTACAACGCTGAGGACTCGACAGCAAGAAACCACTGAAGTGCTAGAGCAAAAGAAGACCAACAGTTAGACCCTGATGGGCCCGACTAGAATTGTGTGTGAATTCGGGTTTAACGTCGCTTTCAACAATTGGGCCCGACTAGAGACAGAAAGACGCCATTGCAGCACACGGATGTGTTATCGTAATATTTCTGACAAGCTCTTGAGCTTAAAATTTAAAGGATCTTACGTGAATGGTCATTTGATATGATATTTATGAAACGAGCCTTCGGCGAGTTTCATAAATATCATATGAAATGAGTGCGAGTGTTTATCACATGACCACTTTAAATTTAAATTAGATTTTTTTTTCGCATTTGATTTTAACATTTTTTCCCACAAAATGCATTGTTGTTATGGGCGTCGTCATTACCTTACTTAATCCTGCAAAAGTGTTATTACACGTGTGGTCATACGATTTTTATTACACGACGTTATCCACTGCTTATCAACGACGTCATATGATAAATAGAGTTTATTCATTCTCCTATTTGAAATATGGGATTTATAAACCGAGGGAGGTACAACAATCCGATAAAGAAACGAGTGCGAATCTTTATCGGATTGTTTTACCTCCCGAGGTTTATAAATCCCATATTTCAAATAGGAGAAATGAATAAACTGTATATTACATGCACTTCCAAAGACTTTTAGGACAGTTTGAATATTGTATTTTGGGTCTGAATTCCCGTTCACTTGGCTGTTTACAGCTTATGTTAACGATTCAATGAGCGTAGTGTTACAGAAGCTGTGTAGAAGAAAAGCTGGATGGGCGCCATTTTGAAAGCGCTTTCTACAGTTTTGAACACAAATAGAAGAAATAAAGTGTTTTAATGATAAAACAACTAAAATGTGAGATTAAATAAAGTCAAACGTACAGTCTATTCAATGGTCACACCCATGTTTTCTTTTGTTTCAGCGTTGCATCCGACTCAAACGTCACGCATTCTGAACGTCTGTTGATATCTTCCCAGACACAATTGCAATGACGTCAAGGATAACGTCGACGTGACTGAAACGTTCCCGCGTTTGAATATAACGATTTCACTGCAAAAGCGGTATCTTGTATCGTGTACATAAAGTAGTTCCAGCTAAAGTGATTTATTTCCCCGGCTAAGAGGAAATATTTCTCCTTAGCAAAAAGGAAATTACCAAGTTTATGTCTGGTAGAAATCAAAGTATTTCTCTGTTATGCATGTAATATAGCTATTTATTGAACGTTTCGCTGAAAACTAGACCTGTCAGACGATCTGGGGCCGCATGCGTACGCCCGTCGTTTGCCGCTTTGAGGTTTATCGCCCCCGTCAACATTATTTAGGTCATTTTGAAGACGTTGCTTCCAATTTTGTGGGACTTATACCCGACACTGAGATGAAATGACATCTCAAGCCTTACCACCCAATGAACCCAATAGGGTTTATATGCATGGAGTCCCCCAACTTTGCCTGGGCAGCCTTAGATCTCCTGAGCGGTTTACAAATACTCTAGTCTAGCTCCTAGATCTTGATGTCATATTGATCAATCTTCCTGTATGTTTTAACAAATATGACACTTTGTGGCTAGTCTTTAATCTTGTCTCAGACATCAAGGATATCTTCCCCAAGATAAAACAAGTTGCTATCAGAGAGGTAAAAAGAAATGAAAAAAAAAAAAAAAAAAAAAAAAAAACAACAACAACAACAAAAAACAAAAAACATATGCATATATATAAAAGAATACTTACTTAATTATATGATATCCGACTAGTAGCTAGCATACAAATACTCATGTGCAGATGGTTTCGGTTCTTCGTGGAAGCATCATGCCGCCCAATCTATTTCTGCAAGCCCCGATGGGCGTCAGCCCTTACGCCCGTCATAAAATTGTCACAGAAAATGAAGCGGTGTGCAAAATCGAGGCGAGTCACAGACTTAGTTGTAAACCATTACGAAAACACTTATATACAAATACATTGTAAACTTTGCCGCCGAAAAAAACTCAAATTTTAAGATGAAAATCTGTGATATTTTTCTTATTTCTGCTCAAAATATAGATTGTGGGTACTCGTTTGAACCGCCTCATCAAGGCGGTTCTAACGAGTACCCACAAGCTATATTTTAGAGCAGAAATGAGAAAAATAAGGTTTCCCCTGTAAACCCCAGTTTTACTATATAAAAGTGGGGTTCAAGGGGGTCAAAATTGTAGCGCGCGTGATTTGTCAACTTACAACTTGCCGACAAACTGTGATTTATATCTCAACAAATCACAAACTAGAGCTGATCTTTTTCGATTCTAAAAGGCTGGAAATCGGCAATACTGCTGTTGTTTCCTTCAAAATCTCACAACTTTTCGCCATTGTTAGAAGAAACCCTGCTAAAATTATCGACTGAAACACACGCATTTATATCCTATTCTAACGTTTTTCGAAATCGACTATTGACGTCATAAATTGGCATTTTTTATTGACGTCACTCGCCACGCTCTTCCTTGCCGTGATTTGTTGCAGAACAAAACACAGTTATTTTTCCATTGCCTTCATAGGCCCGCTGTGTTAGAGTTTGCATTAGTAACAACATCAGGGGCTGCATGAGATTTTGCCGATGGTAGACTTTGTTTTTATATTAAACATTTTTAATTGCATTTTGCAATAAAGGAACCGGACACAAGTTTTGCAACATTAGATAGCCCTCTCCCATAAAGTTTACAAACTATTGCAAATGGTACAGTCGTAAATATTAAACTGTTCATAACCGAGTTTACCATGTATTTTATCATGAATCACTGTTGAGCTAGAAATCCTCCATGCTGATCAATTTGTTATTGTTATTTTTTTTTTATTCTGTACTGTACCCGGAATGGGTGTTCGAGAGCGATTAAATAAGTTTGAAGCTTTCATCGCAATCGAACTAAAATAAAATAGTATAAGCTAACCCCTCCACAATGGATTCCCCTACCGTAGAAATGCCATCTAAGACAGGTGATGACTGGCACCAAATCTGTATACGGTCCTTCTTGTGGCTCTGAATCCTGCCATTTTATGAATATCTCCTAACAATTGTTTTTAGCGCGGAATTGCATACACGTCAGGAAAACACGCCTTTATAATGTTGATCCCTTGAACCCCAC
The DNA here is from genome assembly GCA_963580285.1 of Lucinisca nassula. NCBI lineage: Eukaryota > Metazoa > Mollusca > Bivalvia > Lucinida > Lucinidae > Lucinisca > Lucinisca nassula. Next base: position 19,827,382 of record OY757021.1, read on the forward strand.
TTTTATATAGTAAAACTTTCTTATGAATGTTTTCATTGCTCTTAAAGGAACCCATTTTTGATTTTTATTCACAGGGGTATAGTTTATTTTTCTTATTTCTGCTCTAAAATATAGATTGTGGGTACTCGTAAGAACCGCCTCCTAGCGAGTACGCACACGCTATATCTTGAGCAGAAATACGAAAAATATCACAATTTTTCATCTGAAAATTTTCTTTTTTCGGCGATAAAGTTTTATAATGAAATTGTATAGGTGTGTTTTCGTAATGGATTATTCCATTTGTATTTGAGTTCATCTAAATTGTAGTTAGAAGCCTCCGTGGTCGAGTGGTTACACTACTCGCCTTGTAAACCAGGGATCGCAGGTTCGATCCCGGGCTTCTCCAGACTTTCGGATGAGTCTTTAAACCGAGGTTCCGTCTCCGTATGACCTTAGCTGTTGGTGGGACGTAAAACTGAAACACTCACTCACTCATCTAAATTATCCTTTCACCATGAAAAGTATCCTATATAGTTTTCACCCCCTTGAACCCCACTTTTGCATTGTACAACTTGGGTTTACAGGGGTCAGATGTATTTTGGCCTCACCGTGCGTTAACTTTGTTCTTTAAACATCTTCTCCTCCTAAACTTCTGGGCCAATTGTAACCAATTGTAACCAAACTTCACAGGAATGTTCCTTAATTAGTCCTCTTCTAAATTCCTTCAAAGAATTGGTTACACCCAGAACTCTGGTTGCCATGGCAACAAAACCACACAAAAAAAAAAAAAAAAAAAAAAAAAAAATAAAAATCTTTAAAAATCTTCTCATTCAAAACCACCCGTTGGATTTCATTTTTATTTTGCATGAATGTTCCTTGGGTGGACCTCTCTCAGATTCCTTGAAGAAAGTTTGATCGGACAAAAAACATGGCCGCCATGGGCGGGGTTTATTTTCACTATTTAACATATAGTGTAATGCTAAAAAACCTTCTTCTGCACAAGTACTCCTGGGATTTCATTGTAATTTGGCATGAATGTTCATTGGGTGGACCTTTGTCAGATTTCTTGAATAAATTTGATCTGACGAAAAACATGACCCATGGGCGAGGCTTATTTTCACTATATAACATATAGTATGTTGCTGAAAATACCTTCTTCTGCAAAAGTTATTGTTTTATTTCATAGTTATTTGGCATGCATGTTCCTTGGATAGACCTCTGTCAGATAACTTGAAGAAATTTTGATCCTACAAAACATGGCCGCCGTGGGCGGGGCTTATTTTCACTATATAACTTATAGTGTAATGTTAAAAAGTCTTCTGCTTCAAAAGTTCTTGTTGGATGTCATTGTAATATGGCATGAATGTTCCTTGGGTAGACCTCTGTCAGATTCCTTGAAGCCTCTGTCAGATTCCTTGAAGAAATTTTGATCCGACAAAAAACATTGCCGCCTTGGGCGGGGCTTATTTTCACTATATAACATATAGTTTAATGTTAAAAAAAGTCTTCTCTTCTTTATAAGTTCTTGTTGGATGTCATCGTAATATGGCATGAATGTTCCGTGTGTAGACCTCTGTCAGATTCCTTGAAGAAATTTTGATCCAATAAAAAAATAATGGCCGCCATCGGCGGGACTTTTTTCAATATAAAACATATAACCAAATGTCAAAAAAATTTTCTTCTCTAAAGTACTTATTGGATTCCATTGTAGTGTGACATGAATGTTCCTTGGGTAGACCTCTGTCAAATAACTTGAAGAAATTTTGAACTGATAAAAAAACATGGCCGCCATGGGCAGGGCTTATTTTCAATATAAAACATATAGCAATATGTCAAAAAGATTTTCTTCTGCAAAAGCACCTGTTGGATGTAATTGTAATTTGGCATGAATATTCCTTGCTTGAACCTCTGTTAGATTTCTTGTTTTGCATGAATGTTTCTGGGGTGGACCTCTATCAAATTCCTTGAAGAAATTTTGATCTGACAGAAATCATGGCTGCCATAGGCGGGGCTTATTTTCACCATATAACATTATATAGTGGAATGTAAAAAATATCTTCAGCAAAAGTACATGGTGGATTTCATTGTAATCTAGCATGAATGTTCCTAGAGTGGATCTCTCTCAGATTTCTTGAAGAAATTTTGATCAGACACAAAAATGTCCACCACGCCCATGGGCTCATTAGTGTCCACAGACTTATAACAGTAATAACTTCTAAAATCTTTTTCTCTGAAATTCATAAGAGGCATAGCTAAGATATTTAGTATGTAGCAATTTGAATGGCCTGCTTTAGTCCTGTCTACCATTTCTCTTGTGTCCAAATTAGCTACACCACGGGGCCCAATAGCTGCCATAAGCTTACAATGGAAAAACTTTAATCTGAAATTGCAAGGCTGACAGTTTTAATAGATATTTAGCATTTAGCAACGTCAAGTGATCACCTATTTATAAATCTCGCCGACCTTGCCTCTGGAGTCCAAACTGTCCATGCCCTGAGGCTCATTAGCTGCCATGGACTTATAATGGGAAAAACCTCAAACATTTTCTTCTCTGAGTATGTAGCAAGGTTATGTGGTCACCTACATAAATCCTGCAAAATATGCCCTTAGGGTCCAAATTGGCCATCCTTTGGGGCTCTCTTAGATTATGATAGGAAAACACTTAAAAATAGTCTTGTCTTAAACCATATGGCCAAGATTTGTTTGATTTGAGGGTTAACATCCCCTTCAACACAATTTAGGTCATTTTGGAGACGTTGCTTCCAATTTTGGGGGACTTTTACTCGACATTAAGATGAAATGACATGAAAATATGTTATATAAAAGGGTTATCCTTTGTACGTAAAAAAAGGTCAGCCCAGCTAGTTTCAGCTAATAAGGCCTCGCCAGTGACCCGCAAATATTTTCAAAATTCCACAATGGAATCGTTGATCCCAAAGGACAATAAAATATAAACTACACTATGATATATGGCGAAGAGCCGTTTTACGGACGCCACATATACCAGCTGTAGTGACGTTAAATATGTTGTATAAAAAGGTTATCCTTTGGAGACAAAGAACACACCACTGAGCGGAAAAATGGTGTACATGTTTTCTGGGCCAGACTAGGTAGTCTCAGAAGCTTGGATCAAAATGGTCAGTTGCATAGTATCTATGTATGTATTTTCCTTGGGTGGATCATTTGTCTTCTTAATCCACTGCATGCTGCGAACTTTTCCAGCAGATGGCATTTTGAAATACTTTTCTGTTTTCTGGGAAAATAAAATTAAAAATTAAGCAATTTGTTGTCTGCTAATGTAGCCTACAGACTCGTGAAGTTTAATTAAAAGGCATGGACTTTTATAGCCAGTGGAGCAACAGGCCCTCTTGGGCCCCCTGTTCTTCTTTCTGCTCTAAAAGATAGATTGTGGGTACTCGTTAGAACCACACGAAGAAAAAATATCACAACTTGTAAGAACAGGTCACTGAGGAATTGCCACAATCCAAGAACGCAGCCGTCTCAAGTCACCTGTAGAAAGTGACACGGAGACACACATAAAAATACAGACGAAACATGAACCAACGGCACCAAGCCAAAATAACAGTTAAGACACTGCAAAAGAAAGATCGCCTTGGGAAAGTCAGTAGTAAAACTACTGGGGGGCTTCAACTCCGGAGTTTATGGAATTTTAACCCTCTCCCTTAGTTCCAGTACAGTATCAAACAAAATAACAATAACAAATTGATCCACATGGAGGCTTTCTAGCTCAACAGTGAGTCATGATAAAATACATGGTAAACTGGTTATGTACAGATTAATATTATCATGAATCAGGGTTTCATTTAAGATTTTTCATTTAAAATGTGCTTTTTTTTCGGCGGTAAAGTTTACAATGCATCTGTATAGACATGTTTTCGGAATAGTTGCATTTACAGCACATTGTGACCTAGTCTAATTGACCTACTAGAGTTAACTAGAAATACCCCAAACGCGCGGAGCTGGAATCTTGCGACTGCTAGAGTTAAGTTCTAGAGTTTAACCAAGCTTGGTATGAGAGTTGGAAGAGTAACAGCAATACCGCTTGCAATCTTTGACCTTTCACAGTGATGGATGGATCCTTGTAAGGCTTATCACGTGCTAAATGATAAACAACTTCGATCTTTTTATGCTGATTATAAGGTCATAACTGCCACAAGAGGCAGTACTTGATCTTCTATATTTTGCATCTTCTCTTCTGTTTGGAATACCTTTGCCATGTCATCAACAAAAAGAAATTCGTCTAGCTCTTCTGTCTACACTTTGGATTTGGCTCGCAACCTTCTAAAGTTTAAACATTCCAATCAAATCAGTACCTAATAGTTACGCCATTGTCAGCATACTGGAAAGCATCTGTTAGCATGGCAGAGAAAATCGTGCTTGAACAGCGATGGGGCTAGTCACACCCATACTTGGCATTTATCTAAGAGGGTGGATCAGAAAACTCGCCACCAATCTGGACCCGTGCCGTCGTGGAACTGTCTTTCCATTGCTATAAACTTGGTTGGACAGCCAAACTCCTCCACCGTTTTCTATCTATCAACCAATCAATTTACATGATATATTGTTACGGACCGCATTGCCTCGCTTCAGTTATCCACATGCATAGCTTATATTTTATCACCACTCTCTGAAAACTGCGTCAGGGAGTTGACTTTTTGGCTCAGCGGTTAGTTCACTGGACTATCACCCGAGCGGCCCGGGTTCGAATCCCACCATAGGTGGGGATTTATTTCAGGCTATGCTTCTTTCCTTTGTTACGGCTTTCATGTCGTAAGATGAGGGCTCTTCCGGGATCGGACTTTAATACAAAGTTAATTGTATCGATTCCTGATCTTTGTTTTACTTCTACTTTATTTCGCTGAAAATGGCTTCGTGCCGAAGTTGGCTTCACGTCATCATAAATGATGCCTGCTTTGAAGAGGGGGTGTGTTACGGACCGCATTGCCTCCCTTCAGTTATCCACATGCATAGCTTATAGGTTTATCACCACTCTCTGACAACTGCCTCAGGGCGTCGACTCTTTGGCTCAGCGGTTAGAGGACTGGAATATCATCCGAGCGGCCGGGTTCGAATCCCACCACAGGCGGGGATTTTTTTCAGGCTAGGCTGCTTCTTTCCTTTGTTACAGCTTTCATGTTGTAAGAATGTAATATTAACTCAAATTTGCAAATTAGATGACGAGTAGCGAAACAGGTGATCAGATGGCTATAGAACTTATCTGATCTTGATCTATACTGTTCGTAAAAGAAGTGGTTGTCATGTTAATCGGTTTAAACACATAAAATTGGCCCGAGATTAAGTTTCAGAAATGCAACACCAGCCAGTCTTGTTGTTGGCGTTGGATTAGTGTTGCTTTTGTGTTAACTGAATCCACGAGCATGTCAAAGACCAGTTATCCGCAACAAATAACAGAATTCATGCTGGTTTGCAGACAAAACGTGTTTATAGTTAGAAAAGACTGAATTACCGAGTTTCGGACTACAGAGTACCAGGAGATTAAAATAAATGCTTAAGCATGTCTAGACAGTCGTTTAAATGGATTTGTGTGATTTGATGTTTAACGTCCCCGTCAACACTATAAAGGTCATTTTTCGAGACGTTGCTTCCAATTCTGTGGGACTTTTACCCGACACTGAGATGAAATGACATCTAAAGACCTGTCGCCCAATGAAACCAATAGGGTTTATAAGCATGGACGGTCCGACTCGCACCGCTTTGCCTGGGCAGTCTTAGATCCTCTAAGCGGTTTACCAGTACTCGTGTGCGGTCAGATTCAGCTCTGCGTGGAAGCATCATGCAGCCCATTTATCGTTTAAAAGGAAATGTGATTATTTTATTCCTGGTATTATACATACGGACGGCGAATATATACATTCTACTCAATATTACCTCAGCACCAACTTTTATCATCAATTAAAAATGAAAAAACATTTTCAGATTCGGTCAAAGGATGGTGCTCATTACGCAAACACGCCTATACAAATATTTTGCCACTTTTATCGCCGACAGAATGAAAATTTTATGATGAAAATTTGTGATATATTTCTTATTACTGCTCCAAATATAGATTGTGGGCACTCATTAGAACCGCCTCTCTGAGGCGGGTCTAACGAGTACCCACAATCTATATTTTAGAGCAGAAATAAGAAAAAAGGTATACCCCCGGAAACCTCAGTTTTACTTTATAAAATTGGAGTTTAAGGGGGTCAAAATTATATAGGCGTGTTTTCGTGATGCTTTCCAGAGTGGTTAGAACGGGTCTGGGTATACATCAGTGACCGATACCGGAAAATGCCATAGAAGACGTTTTGCTTCTTTAACTTGTTTTTGAACTGGGGGGTTATTGCCACCTTAAACACTACATGGGTCATTGTGGAGACGTTGAGTGATGAAATGACATCTTAAGCCCTGTCGCGCATTAAATCAATAGTATTTATATGCATGGACCAACTGGCACAACTTTGTCCGGACAGGCTTAAGAGTACTGAAGCAACTGAAAAAGTATTTTACAAGTACTTGTGTACGGAGGGGTTCAGTCATACTTGGAAGCACCATGCAGCCCTAACTATTTCTCTTAGCCCCGATGGCAGAAGGCTCACCATAGAACAGGTTAAACTCATTGAAACACTGATCCCGTTGAATATTAGGTGGATGAAACCGGAGATAGGTATTTTTAATTAAATCGATCTTACTTTACCGCACCCTATCTCCCCTAATTTAGTCACCATAAATAAGAACAAATTAGGGTGTGACTATACCAAATTTAGTGACACAGAGGCCTTTCTGATATTTAATCTTCATCAATGTATAAACCCCAAAGTTTTGAAACCGAAACGGATGATGGACAAGACCCGGCAAACAAAGTAATGATTGTAGAAAGTTTATATCAGTTAAAATTTGAAACATCCATTGACGAATTATGTTAATTTAGCTTTCGTTAATGTCGATGAAATTTGGAGTCTCTTGCGTTTCTTAGTGTAACAATTTATCCCAGCATCACGAAAGCACGCCGATATAATTTTGACCCCTTGAACCCCACTTTCATACAGAGAAACTGGGGTTTACAGGGGTAGATCTTATGTTTCTTATTTCTGCTCTAAAATATAGATTGTAGGTACTCGTTAGAACCGCCTCGACGAGGCGGTTGTAACGAGTGCCTACGATCTATATTTTGAGCAGAAATAAAAAAAAAATATATCCAATTTTTTCATCTTAAAATTTTCATCAGGTGACACTGTATTTGTATAGGCGTGTTCTCGTACTGGTCGTCATTTTCTGTTACCCAACGAACACCTGATATCTGTCTTGGTTGTGTGCATATAGAGGATATTTGATTTTTTCAGTGTAAGATCGAATTTTATTTCATCGAATGAACACCAAAACTGTTATTTTCACGAGTGGCGTAGCCACGAGTGAAAATAGCAGTTTTGGTGTTCATGAGTGAAATAAAATTTGATCTTGCACTGAAAAAATCAAATTTTCTGTTTCTTACATGCTTCAAAAGGCAATATTTAGCGTCTTTAATGGTGTCGCTCACATTCGGAGAAAATTATCTTTGTTCCTGTTCGTTTCGCGTCAATTTAGTGGTGTCCATCGTGTTTAGCGGGTATACTATTGGGTGTAAACTGAGTGTTTGCACCTGAGAAATGGCCTGGGATGGTATTATTATGAATGATTAATGAAATAATTGAGAGAGTAGTTTTCCAAAGAAGTTGCTTGCAAGTCTAACGTCGCGCGACAAAAGACGTGACGTCAGCGTCATAAATGACGTCAGTAACGTCCCCGTCACACATGAACGGGCTATGCGTCAATTAGAACACATTTCAGTATTGTTCAGTTATCTGACAAAGATAAAATTGAAATTAGAGTTAGATTTGAAGAAAAAAGTAGTCCCAAACAGTGAAAAATAAAAAATCGTATTTTCACTGTTTGAAACAGTGAAACTATCGATTTATATTTCACTAATAAATCTCTATCATTCATTGAAAAGCATGTAAGAAAGATATTTCCTCACCGAAATTATTGACTGGTTTTACTTATTATATAATCGTGGATATAGAAGTTAAAATAATTACTAAACAATAAACAAATAACAATGTTAAAATTCTGTTGCCAGTGGAAGGTAATTTTAAATCATCATGAACTTAATTTTTAAATTCTTTCGACAACTTTAATCGCCGATCAGGCCATGAGTTCTGTCAGGGTAAATGCATCCTGGCGCATGGCGTAACTTGTCTCAGAGGAGAATTCATCAATTAGATAGCATTTATTCAGATGTTACAGTCTGACATCCTCTTATTAAATTAAAATAAATGAATAAATCAATCAACACTGTTTTTTTTACTCTTCAAATTGAAACACACACACACACACACACACACACACACACACACACACATATACACACACACACACACACACACACACACACACACACACACACACACACACACACACACACACACACACACACACACACACACACACACATTTTAACATAGTAGGGATCAAACATAATTTTGCATGCATTTACATTTTCCAGATCCCGAAAAAGCTGTTTGAAGACGATCTCGTATCCAAGCACTTTCCGAGCGACCCACCAAATGCTATTGCAACATAATAACCAAGGGTGATCTTTGTTCTTACATAACTTACGAGTCCAAAGGCAATGTGTGACGAAAAACGCCCAACAACTCCATATAATTTCTTCAAATGTGACCCGTAAATCCAACATGGCTGCTAGTTAAGATCATTGCTACTCGTATCAATGGCGTGAGCTTCACGACAACGTTCTGATGCCATCATAAATATCATTATGCAGGGCGATAACGTTACGTTTTTCAATGTAATGTAAACAAGCCAAGACCCATCTTGTGCTATCAAAAGTACAAAGCCCATGTTCAAACGACACAGGAATTTCATGATTTGAACAAGAGTTTCATGATTTGAACATGTATTTTGTTGTTTTAAGTCGATGTCATGGCCATAGCGTCAAACAGCTATTTCCATAGGATTTTATGCAATGGCATTATTTCGATATAGCGTTTATGTCACTTCTCTTAGTATACGGATTCGACCCTAGAATATGAATCTGGTGCCTTGAATTGCCATTTATTTACCGCAATCGAACGTTTTATTTAGATTTTCAAGAATAACATATTTGAGAGTGTTTGTATTGTAGCTTGGAACGCTGCAAACATTGCTGTTGTTGTTCGCCGTCAGCAAGCTTTTGCTTATTTTAAGTAATGTTGGTTGGTGACTGATACTCTGGTCAAGTCAATCGGAGTCTAACTGTTGGTCTTCTTTTGCTCCAGCATTTCAGTGGTTTCTTGCTGTCAGGTGTTCATCGTTGTTTCATCTCTGCGGTTGTTTGATTTTTGTGTTCACGGAACGTTGCACTGATGGGTTAGGAGGCCTTCACGAGGACTGAACAAATTATTTGTTTGAATCGCGACGGAAATAAGGGCGAGGATTGTGGCCACGTAAAATCGATTAACGCCCCCATTGGAATTAGTTTCACTGTCCCTTCCAAGGCGGTTCTTCTGTCGCGGTTTATTTTTGTTATGGTTTTTCTTTGAGTGTGTGTATCGCTTAATAATATATTATTTTGTTTTGGATAGCCGATTTGCCATTTTGTTGGAAGGTTACTGTCCCTTTGGCTTTCCGCAGTTGATGTTTCCATTAGGGTATGATTGTTTCATGTCTGTACTCCTTTCCCTTTGGTGTCTCTCATAGGAGCTGCGGGTTTATTGTATCGATTCCTGATCATTGCCTTCACTTCTATTTTGATAGGTTTAAAGAAATTACAGTCTGCAAGATTTTTCGGGGAGAGAGTATAAGAATCTTATATGGGTGTGAGGGGCGGATTGAAAAATCCGTCCCGAGGGACACTGTCCGGCAGCACGAGGCTTGCCGAGTGATGCCGGACAGTGATCCCGAGGGACGGATTTTTCTACCCACCCCTCACACCCATATTGGATTCTTTTTCTTGCATACCTTCCATTTCTATTGCGAATTTTTAATGTTGCTGTCACTTCGGTTACCGACTTCCGCCATTTTGTGATGACACAACAGGAATGTTTAGTGACGTCACGCATGACGACGCCGCGCATGAGGTTGTAATCAACCAGTGCATTTATCAAACACGCGATTATACTCGATTTGGGGTCGGAACACCAGGGTCAGAACATAAATTTCTATCCCAGGGTAAAATCACGGATTTCCTTGTCTGGTGTGCAAGAATAACTAATCTCGGCCAGTATGGCTCAACAGTGAGCCTCAAATATTTTCAAAACTTTCACACTGATATCTACATTATAACGAATAGCAGGGAGACATTTTATGGCCTCCACACCGTCCATTAACACAAGCTGTGTCAAAGTTTCATATGTCATATATACTAAGATATAGATATCGCATCCAGATAGAAATAAGATAGACATACCTTATCTATCTATCTATCTATCTATCTATCTATCTATCTATCTATCTATCTATCTATCTATCTATCTATCTATCTATCTATCTATCTATCTATCTATCTATCTATCTATCCATCCATCTATCTATCTATCTATCTATCTATCTATCTATCTATCTATCTATCTATCTATCTATCTATCTATCTATCTATCTATCTATCTATCTATCTATCTATCTATCTATCTGTTCATATTCAGGACAAATGTCAAACCACCAGTATGTGCGTGCTATTTTTATCAAATTAAATAGAAATCGACAAGAGTGTTCCCTGTGGACAGACAGTCTTGTTTTGTTTGATTCTAATTTTCCAATCCCACTTGGTCTTGGACCCATGAATATTGATGGGTCCGAGCACTTGGTAAATGACATTTAATTAAGCAACGTCACAGCAACGCCAATGCATCGCCATGACGTTGCTTTGATGTTGACACGACGTGTTTCAACGTATGTCTGTTGACATGGAAGTTTCTTGTCGCAAATGGTGTACTTGACATTTATATACACACAATAAGTTCTTCTGCTTTATTAGCCGAAACTACGTAGTATGACCCATCTTCTTTCTTATGAATGTTTTCATTGGTCTTAAAGGAACTCATTTTTGATGTTTATTCTTACGAAGTGTGTGTTTATGCCACTGTATTCAACACTTCAGAGATTCAAGAATAAAAATAACATAAATGAATTATAATTGCAGTATAAACAAGAAAATTATCACAAATTTTCATCTTAAAAAGTCAGTATCGGAGAAAATAAAGGCTATGTAGTTGCGGTCAGTTACATTCACTGTTAATGGACAGACTCAGAACTTCAAAGTCATTTACCAGTACTTAGTGAGGTCACCCCATACTCACCTGACCATCGCCATCACATGTCTAGTATACAATTTTGACCTCCTTGAACCCCACTTTTATATACTAAAACATTGGTTTGCAAGGGTCAACCTCATTTTTCTAATTTCTGCTCAAAAATATAGATTGTGGGTACTCGTTCGAACCGTCACGATGAGGTGGTTCTAGAAGGTAACCAAAATCTATATTTTGAGCGAGCAGAAATAAGAAACATATCACACTGTTTTTTGTTTTTTTTTTTGTTTTTTTTTTTCAGATATATTTTTTGGTGATAAAGGCCCTTTATTTTCTAACAAATGCGCTAAAAAACCTTGTGATGCGAATTTCTTCCACATTTATTCACCAATTGAGTTGAAACTTTGCACATGCATTCCTTGTGAAGTGCCGGAGTGCCTAACACAATTTTCACGTTGGTCCTATCATTTATGACGGAGTTATGGCCATTTATTTTCTAAAAATGCGCTAAAAATCCTTGTTTTTTTTAACTTTAACATTGGCCATAACTTTCGATTGATATGTGATAAGGTTTCATATTTCACGTGTGTATCCCTTGGCAAAATACCTTTGTAGTGGTAACATAATTTTTTATCCCTGGACCTTGACCTTGACATTTGACCTACTTTTTTAAAATTTTAACATTGGCCATAACTTTCAATTGGTAAGTGGTAGGGCTTACATATTTCATATGTGCATTCCTTGTCACAAGACCTTTTTAATGGTACCACTAATTTTACCTTGTGATCTTGACCTTGACCTTTGACCTACGTTTTAAAAACTTTAACATAGTCTATAACTTTCTATTGATAAGTGATAGGGATTTAATATTTCCTATGTGCATTCTTTTTACAAGCCCTTTCCAGTGGTACCATAAATTTTGACCTCGTGACCTTGGCTTTTGACCTACTTTTTAAAACATTTAACATTGGCCATAACTTTCGATTGGTAAGTGATATGGCTTGCATATTTCACATGTAAATTCCTTGTCACAAGACCTTCCTAGTGTTACCATAATTTTTGACCTCAAGACCTTGACCTTGACATTTGACCTACTTTTTAAAAAATTTTAACGTTAGCCATAACGTTCGATTGGTAAGTGATAGGGCTTTCATATTTCATATGCATATTCTTTGTCACATGACCTTTCCAACGAGCCCATAATTTTTGACCTTGTGACCTTGACCTACTTTTTAAGACTTGAATATTGGCTATACCTTTCGATTGCTTAGTGATACGGCTTTCATATTTAACATGCACTCTCCGGGGGCATCAGTGTTTGTTTTCTTCAGTTAGCTGTGACAGTCATTTTGTACAGCAGAGCAGATCCACTTAAGCACATTTATTAGAGGGTCACCCATGGAAAAGTTCTGTCAAGTTATTTTTTAAACAGCCCTTGACCTAGCAAAATATGTTCTTTGAAGATTTTTCTATTTTTACCTCTGCAGTAATAGGGGCATTTTGTTCAGCCGAGCAAACCAATTGCAGCAATTTAAGCATTCATAATTACAATTATACATGTACATACTTTGAGGCTCGTAGCATGTAAATTTAGCGATGATTTTGGGGTCAGTCGTTTTCATTTGGCCCAAAGTTTATCAGCACAATTACCTCCTTAGTGTTTAAGACCATCCGAAAATCACCCCAGGCAACAGAACTTTATTTATCATGCACAATGTATTTGTAGCAAGATCTGAGCTATTTTGAGGACAAAGAGGGTAGAAATAAAGTCAAGACTGGAATGACACAGAAACAGTTTTATGTCCTGCAAACAAAGTAGACCCAGTTATACAGAATACCAGGTCCGTGTATTGTGGTATCAAGTTTATCAAGCAAGGCTTCGAGAACGCGTGTAGAATCGCGAGGCTTGCCGAGCGATTCAACACGCGTTCTCGAAGCCGAGTCTGATATGACACGAATCTGGTATTCTATTTATCAGTTTAACCCCTTGTACACTTTTAAATGTGCAGTTTACGGTAGGTTATCGATAGATCTCAGTTCGTCCCAATATTCCGGGCGTGCAATAATCGGTCCATATATTTAGTATCATCTGATCGTAATTTTTCCTATGATATTTTTTATGTATTTGTTTTCTCTAGTTTTTCCTGTATTTAAAACATTTTGCAAATATTTCCAGTAGTACGTGTCATTCGTAAAAGTGCAACGTCACGTTGACCTGATAAAGCTCACTTGTCCTGAGAAAGCATATCTTTATCAGGTCAACATGTTACAATACAATTTATATAAGGGGTAACTGATCGTACAAAATGCTAATCGGAGTTCAAACTGTTTGCTTACAGCACAGGAACTGAACCCACTAAATGTCATTAAATCTGATAGAGAAAATGGGGAACCAGTAAAAACAACAAGAGAATCAACACTTAAAAATCTTTTGAGATCAACCAGTTGCAATACTTTTCTTTTTATGCCACGATTGTTAGTGTTCAAAATGAATCCTTGATTCTTTTTTATGACCATCTTGGCGGGGCGGGGATGGGGGTGGGGTGTCCATGGGTTGTTCCAATGGAACAGAGCTTAAAGGCATTTATTCTCGTTTATTGGGGACCATCATTGCATTACATAATATTATATAGCCCTCAGTGCTGACTGAAAAGAAGACCCCTGTCCGCAACAGGTAAGAGGCCTCTTGGGGAAAAATCAATAGTTTACTAACTGTTGATTAGAGTGTACCTTATTGATTTTCCCCTCAAGTGCCTCAATCAGGGATTCAACAAGAGCTACTAATCACCATATTAGGGGCTGTCTTTGATCTGCTACAGAGAGTATATCACAGGGGACAATAAAACAATTATGAGCACACGGTGTGTCCTACCTTACAAGAATAAATGCCTTTAAATGATTCATACCGTTTAATCAAGTTTGGTACAAATGTGTAAAAGAAACATTTCTGTGAATTGGGTTTGAAATTCTACCTTTGACCTAGGAAGAGATGTCATTTAGGCGTTGTTGTTTTTTTTTAGCTCTGGCTGCCATTTTCTTAAGTCAATCAGCCATATTGGTAAAGGGATAATAAAGAAACATTTCTGTGAAATAATTTTAAAACTAGATTAATAACCCAGCAGGAGATGTCGTTTTTTTATCTATTTTTAGCTCTGGTTGCCAATTTGTTCAGCGAAGAGAGCTGTCTTAACAATTTCGGTTAAGAGTCAACTACGGATGATTTCTGTGAAATTAGTTTGAAATCAGAACATTAGCCTAGGAGGAGATGTTATTTAAAATAGGTTTCTATTTTTTAGCTCTGGTGGCCATTCTGTCCGGCGGAGCGGTTCTAACGAGTAACCACAATCTATATTTTTAGCAGAAATAAGAAAATTAAGGTTTACCCCTGTAAACCACAGTTTTAATATATAAAAGTGGGGTTCAAGGGGGTCAAAATAATATAGGAGTGTTTTCGTGATGGATTGATAAAAATAACTCCTGAGAGCACTAGATTTAAAATGTCCATCTGTTATATCAGTCGGAAAAATCTTTTCGTGAAAAGACAGATCTAAGCTAAAGTTGAAGCTGTCTCACGCCGAATTATAAAATTGCAAACTCTTGCCTGCATGCAATTATTGTATTTGTTTTCACAGTTCGTGCCGTGCTAATGCCAAACAGACGTCAAAATAGCGTGTTAAGTAGCAACAAGGAATTATAAACAACTCTCTTTTAGAGTAGGGAGTTTGTTTTCGATATCTATGCAGCAGCAAGCTAACTCTTGTGAAATTTTCGAAAATTCATTTTCACGGCTCCATATTGATATCCCAGCAGGCACTCAACGTTGAACTAACGTTGAAACAACGTTGAAAACGTTTCAACGTTAGTTCAACATTGAGTCAACGTTTTGTAACTGCAGCGTATGGATCATCTACATAAAGTTCATAACACAATTTGTTTGCCGTTCATCTTTTGATTGGAATTGCGGCAATTAAAGCAAAACTTCAACGCGCTATTGTATTACCAGAAGTCAATAGTTTATAAGGTTAATAAGTACAATCAAAGTACTGTCATGTTAAAAAGTATTAGCATGATAACAATGTCAGTGGTAGATCAAACAGTTCTCTAGATATTTTGTTGAAAAAGTCCCGGAGGGTTAAAAATTCGACGGAAAAAATGGAAGAAAGAGCAAACTGTCTGCTCATTTTTTCATGGTTAAATCATAAAATTCAAAATTAGCTCAGTATATTATGTCTGCTAATAATCTATCAGAAAAGTTCTACTAACGGGCACATGACGTCTTAGCAACGCCGCATCAATGCCGCGTTGATACGAAGATGCACATACGTTGTTCGGCCACTTGGAACGGTGTTCTTTTGGGCTAGGGGACATAAAAATGAGAATAACTGGATTAAAAAGGGTTAATTTTATTTTTAAACCATCTGATTTAGACATTATAACCCTGATCAGACGCCGCGTTTAGCGAAATTCGACTGACTGATTCTACTAACCAAAGGCGCATAAAACCCTCAAAATATTTACCCATAAATGCCAGATGTTCCAATACTGGGACATTCGTAAACAGTTAATACTGATTAGAGGGCACCGAATGTCGCGCCTGGTCGGTGTCTGCACTATTTGCTTAAAGTATGGAACTTGATTTAAAACTCACAGACAGCTTATAGAATTAACTTGACAACAACAAGAGCTCTCGAAATTGGGCGAATAACTGTGTCCGATGTCGGTCATTATAAAGGGTTGTGATAACCTAACACGCTAGTAACCCTTTTAACCCTGAAGACCGGTGCAGACCCCTAGGTGGAAATACATTGTACCTATGCAAACCTTGTAGATCCAGATAAGACGGTAGGTAGCGAGCCAGAATCTACATGTATACTGTTTGCTATGATGTTAATGAGCTTAACAGAAATCCTTTATATAAGAATATATTTAAATATATTTAAAGCTAGAACAGTCCTGTTCAGAAACTCAGGGATGAAAAGGTACAAAAAGCAAGTAGGAAAATAGTCCCGGAGTAGTGCTTTCTTTTCAGAATTCGTCTTTCTGTGCCAGTTTATTTGTAACTGATAATTAACATGTTAAGTTTTTAGAACTTTTCTGAAGTTCCATGATCAGCCCAGTACTGTCATGTTTGCTCTTAAGGACTATTTCTATTAAGTGTATGTTTGGAGAAGCGGAAGCGCTGCAGTTGGGTCCAGTACCCAGTAGAATTGCGTTAACTTGATATAAGTATCAACTTTCAAAAATCATGGTGACGATGATGATAAATGTAAACGTAGAAAACCCAGCGGATAGATGTTATAGCCTGCTTTCATTTTATGGTTTTAAAATAGAAGTGAAGGCAATTTTCAGTAATCGATACACTTAACACATCGCTACCATCAAAGACAGCAAAGGGAAAGAAGCACAAACATGAAACAAATAGACCCTAATGGAAACATCAATAGCGGAAAGCCAAAAGGGCAGTTACTTTCCCACAACGTGGCCAATTGGCTATCCAAAACAAAATAGTATAAGCGATACACATACTCAAAGACAAACCATAACAACCGTGACAGAAGAACCGCATTGGAACGGTCAGTGAAACGAATTCCGCTGGGGCTAAAATCGATCGTATCATATCCCTCGCCCGAAAGCGATATTTGGCCGAGTCGTCAGGCGAGGGCAAATGTCGCTTTCGGGCGGGGAGTTAGACTGGTATTAGTCTGTTAAATAGAGCAGTTTCATAAAACATTACAAACCATACACTAATATACTGTTCTAAAGTAATGTCTGATTTAACAGTTTTTTAGATAAGGGGCAAATTATAATACATATTTCTACAGGTTTACTGTAGTTGTGTACCTTGTTAATAAGAATGACTTAAATACAGGGCCTGATTGCTAAGCTAGCGAGGAGAATGATCCAATGTTCCCTGTCAATAATCAAAATAATAAATTTGTTATACAGGAAAGTTTTTAACGCCATTTTGTGCTTTGTTGCAATGTTTACCAAAGAATTTTTTTTCGGTGTTTGTGTGCTGCGGACGTCGTCAGTAGTACATATTATATGGGCCCCGTCAAGCGATTTTGGTACTTATCGCCTATGCGAGCAGCGAAGGTTCAGGCGAGCCTGCGCATCCGCGCAGTCTCGCTAGAACCTTCGCTGCTCGCTCATACAAGCAGTGAGTCAAGAGGAACCTTCAGACAGAAAGCCAAATCCCTGGCCCATCTGAATGGCTGGGCATGCGCAGTTAAAATTTGTCATGACGGAATGCTCGAAGACACAAATTCGCTTGGCGGGGCTCATATGTGACGTCATCAAACACGCCGTTCAGCATGCACTACGTTGATTATGATGCTCAGTGGAAAAATGTTAAAAAGAAAAGAAAAAAGAAACTTATCAAGTCAGAATAAGAGTTAAAAAATGAAATAAAGTACCGAACGAATGAAAAAAGAAATGCATTATGGTGCATGAAATTATTTTGGTTATATTTCTTATCAACAGCAGTAAATCCAAGATGGCTGATATCGCAATTTAGCGAAGGCAAGCGCGAAAAGTGTATATATTTTTGCTCACTGGGTATATCGAAAATAATTTCCCTTGCGCTGTCCAATCAAAAGCCTGGACATCTCTTTGCAGCATAACATTGTTCTGTATTCACCATTGACATTTGTTTGCTTGTTGATGTTGAGGTTTAACGTCCTAGTCAACACTATTTTGTTTATTTTGGATGCGTTGTTTCAAATTTTGTGGGAATTTTAACCGACATTGCGATGGATTACACCCCGGGCTTTCCACCCAATGAAACAGCTAGGTTTTAAGGATAGGTCCGACTCGCACCACTTTTCATATGAAGGATAGACCTTCTAAGATGTTTACCAGTACTCACGATTGGTCTGTTTCAGCTCTGCACGGAAGCACCATGCAGCCTAATCTATTTCTCCAAGTCCCGATGGGCGGGGCGATTGATAATTGCCATATGCTTATATAGGACACCAATGTTGTTTTTTTTTTTAAATCATGCCTAAAATGGGCCCTTCCGCTTATTCAAGAAGGGCAGTTGTCAGTTTCTGGCGAAAGAATATGAACTGTACTGGTTAACCGCTTACGTATAAGCCTGTGCAGGAAAGCGTGGATAGGTAAACTGACCGGCTCAAAAATGACAAAATAGTGTTGTCTGGGCAGTTAAACTAAAATAAAAACAAACAAGACTAAAATGAGAATAAGGAAAAACAATTCACCCTTGAGACTGATCTTTCTGTCAGTAAGTATTGTCTCATCCATTATCACAAATAGGAGAAAAAATGTCCTATTCGGTGTGTGAAAACAATCTTTCTGGTGAAGTCATAGGTCATAGTCAATCACTCTAAAATGGAAGTGGAGGCAATGATCAGGAATTGATACAATTAACCCAAAGCTCCCATCAGAGACACCAAAGGGAAAGAAACACAAACATAAAACAACAGACCCTAATGGAACCACCAACAGCGGACAGCCAAAAGGACAGTTACTTTCCCACAAAATGGCCAATAGGCTATCCAAAATAAAATAATATAAGCGACACAAACACCAAAAGACGAACCATAATAAAAATAAACATTCCCAAACATATGAAAGGACTGTTTTTTTGTTTTTGTTGTTGTTTGTTTGTTTTTTTTTTCATGTTTCTCTAACTAGTGCCCCCTTCTTTTCCCTCGGGTACTTTGCACTCGCTTTATTTCTGTTTTGAGGTTGTTTCGTCGTGGCCGCACAACCTTTGTATAGACAACACGACGCATCAGAGGCTATTTTTTTTTGTCTTTTTGGGCTAGTTTTGGAAACTCCAGCGTCCAGTTGTTCAAAGCATCTTTAGCTTAACGAGCTCGTTAGTGGTCATAATGTTAACTGTTCTAGCAAGTACAATATTTATAATGTTGAAATGTTTGCTGAAAAGTA
This sequence comes from Lucinisca nassula, assembly GCA_963580285.1. Taxonomy (NCBI): domain Eukaryota; kingdom Metazoa; phylum Mollusca; class Bivalvia; order Lucinida; family Lucinidae; genus Lucinisca; species Lucinisca nassula. The sequence continues at coordinate 19,846,581 of OY757021.1, forward strand.
TGAGCAGCTTTTGCAGCTGCAAAAGCTGCTCACAATTTTCAGTACAAATATTAGCATACTTGTCGTATTAAATGATCAAAGTTTTAACGATAAAATAACTAAAGGCGTCGTTAGTTTTGAACAACTGGCCCCTGGTCTCCTTCTTAGAGAGCTGATGTGCAAGCCATGGTACCGTATTCTGAAACACCTTGTCTAAAGTATGGTCGAATGTTCGAAGGAATTTGTTTGTTTATTTGAGGTATAACGTCCCCGTCAACACTATTTAGGTTATTTTGGAGACGTTGCTTCCAATTTTGCGGGACTTTTACCCGACATTGAGATGAAATGACATCTAAAGCCCTGCTGCACAATGAAGCCAATTGGGTCTATACGCTTAGACAGTCCGACTTGCATCATTTTGCCTAGACAGGCTTAGGCCTACTAAACGGTTTACCAGTACTCATGTGCGGTCGGTTTCAGCTCTGCGTGGAAGCATCATGCAGCCCACTCTGAATGTGCGAAGGAATGGAAGTAGAAAGCATATTGGAAAGAAGATCCTGGATGTACGTTTGCAAATTTCAGTTCGATGGCGATTCGGTTAGATGGCGACGCCTTTACAGTAGACACGTGACGTCAGCGAACGTTTTTGTTTTTAAGGATTGTTCACGGTTGTAACGGCGCTTCAGTAATAATAAGTATGTAGTGAAATTCCGCTATCAAGACCACCTTAAATTAAGACTAATTCTCCTTTAAAAAGTATATTCAAAAGGTTTCAGTCATTTTTTCTGTGTCTTTTCTGCACTCAGTGTCTTTTATAAAAGGACCACCTTTGAGACAGTTCAAAAGTGGTCTTAAAAACCATCTTTGAACATATTTCGATGACACACCCGTGCGGCATAGTGTATTTTTTCACCATTCCAAAATGGGTACTTTTCTGCTGAAAATCCGTGATATTTTTCTTATTTGTACTGCAAACATAGGTTGTGGTAGAAACCCTCGTTTTCTCTATATAAAGTGGGGTTTAGGGGCGGGGTCTTTATTTCACGGACTTGTTCACGTGATGAGTCTCAAAGGTGGTCTACTTATAGGAATTTTCCTATATAACAATATAAGTTGTCTTGCCTACCTATGGTGTTATACATTTTGACGTCTCTTTCTACTTATCCTGGACTGCAGCATAAGAAGAAAGTAGTGACTTCAGAGACATAGGTTATTAAAATTGAAAGGGCGTTCGTAGTTACTGGTTTTTTTTTTTCTTTTTTGATCTGAAGTTCAACACTATTTATGTCTAGGAGACGTCGCTTCCAATTTTGTGGGACTTTTACCCGACAGTGAGAAGAACTGACATCTAAAGCCCTGCTACCCAATGAAGCCAATAGGGTTTACGCGCTTAGACAGTCCGATTGCATCATTTTGCTTGGGCTGGCTTAGGCCTTCTAAACGGTTTACCAGTACTCATGTGCGGTAGGTTTCAGCTCTGCGTGGAAGCATCGTGCAGCCCAGTCTGAATGTGCGAAGGAATGGAAGTAGAAACAATATTTGAAAGAAGATCCAGGATGTACTTTTGCAAATTTCAATTGGATGGCGATTCGGCTAGATGGCGACGCCACTACAGTAGACACGTGACGTCAGCGAACGTTTTTGTTTTTAAGGATTGTTCACTGTTGTAACGGCGCTTCGGTAATAATAAGTACAGTGAATTTCCGCTATTAAGACCACCTTTAATTAATACTAATTCTCCTTTAAACAGTATATTTAAAAGGTTTTAGTCATTTTTTGGGATCATTGATTCTATTGTTGAATTTTTAAAATATTTGAGGTTCACTTAAGAGGCCTAAATGGCCGAAACTAGCTAGTCCGGCCAAGAAAACATGTATACTCCATATTTTCCAGTTTTGTGGTGTATTCCTTGCTTCCAAAGGATAACCCTTTCTAGAACTTATTTTCTGTGTGTTTCTGCACTCAGTGTCTTCTAGAAAGAGACAACCTTTGGGGCTGTTCAAAAGTGGTCTTAAAACCACGTTTGAACAGTACCAAATGTGGTCTTATTGAAGGAATTTTACTGTATAACCGTATTACCTGTACATGTCTTGCCTACCTATGGTGGTATATATTTTGACGTCACTTTGTACCAAGGGGGAAACCAAGTCACGATGACGTCACAATTTACACCAAGGCGGTCGCCATCTTGAAAGGAACTCTCGCTTCGGTAAGTATTTCTGTGTTAAGCATATATTTTACGCACAATCTTGACATAGCTATTATCGCAGAGTACGGGCAAAATTACAATGTTTTGTCAGCAAAAAGAAACTTAGGCAAGCTTTAAGTAGTATGGATGAACACGTCGGATTTAGTTAATTTCAGCGATCCATTCGTCAACACTCTGGATATGAAAATCATTCATATGAAGCAGCGCAGTGTTTTCATTAATCCTCAAGTAACGAGTACACGACTTTTTCAGAAGAAAATACCATAGAAATGTTTATTTATATTAAAATTAAAATTTTTGAACTTTATAAGACGTTTTCAGTAAATGGTATCGTTAACACTCGATCTGCAAAGAGATACGTACACACTCTGAAAATCAGCATATAGTTGTTTCTCGTGACAACCTGAAAAGCATGGTAAAAGGCGCCAAATTCTCTAAAGGTTACAAGTATCTTGGACAATAATGGTGGCCAGATGAACAGGCAGTTGTAATTGTCGCTCCCTTGTCACTTAAGAAGATATAGCCCACTCTGGAGCATTGTCGTACTTGCGTTGAGGTATAAAACAACAGAATTAGGTTTACATTTATCTCTGAAAATAAAAAGAGTCATACAGGCTAACGAAGAATAGGCAGACATCTCTTGAGGTCCTCAATGGTCTCTTACATGAGCGGAAAAATACTGTCGTGGCTGAGAACTAAACTTCTTGCAATGATCTGCTCGTTATAAAAAGGCATTATCTTACTTTATTTAAGCCGGCCTCGGTTGCTCAGTTGGATGCGCGTCTGACTGGTGATCAGGAGGACGCGGCTTCGTTACCTGCCAGGGTCGGCAATATTCTTTCGTGGAGATTGATCATGGAATCTTTTCTATGGTCAGTCTCTCCCTTCCGCTGATTCAAGAAGGGCAGTTGTCAGTTTCTGGCGATAGAATGTGCGCTGTACTGGTTAACGTATAAGCCTGCACAGAAAAAGTGTGGATAGGTAAACTAACCGGGATTAAAATGACCTAAATATTGTTGACTGGGCCCTTAAACTCCAATACAAACAAACAAACTTACTTTAATCAAAGTAGTAATAGAACAGGTGGGTCAGCTGTCTCTTGGGTGGGTTTGAAAAAAACACGGTGACTTAGACTGTAAACATTTGTTTATTCCTTATATCCGTGTACAAAAAGCAAACAGTGTAGACCTTGGTCAGATGCCGCGCTCTGTCGCGTCTTGTTAGGGCTTACACTGTTTGCTAAACCAAAGACACGATTTTAGTCCAGATTCTAATGATAACCATATTATTGAATAGGCCGTCCTCACAGCTATTAGAATAAGGCGGCTATTTTCTATAAATAACAGCTACCTTTAGTGATAGTCAGGTGGACTTAAAGGGGTCTGGAAATGGATTTGAAATTATAAAAAAATGATAAAAATCACTAAATGCATTCATCTTCTGAAAACAGCTAATTTTTAGGTTGTCTGGAAGTGGATTTATCAGTGTGTAAATCTCTAGATTTTTATTGCTACTGCTTCTGCTGCGAGAAATTCCGACAGGTATTGAGATAAACCTCAGATGTGCTCTGACGTCATACTAGAAAGTTTGGATGATAGGGATAGAATATTTACATTGACTACATCACTTGTTTATTAATTAATTACAATAAAATGGAATACAATGGGGCAGAACTTGATGTGAAATATATTGTAGGTATTCATCAGAACTCGTATGGCGAGGTTCCAAGAAATATATACATGTACCCACATAATAAAAACCCATGTGGTCTTTCTTTTCTTTCTTCCGGTTTCGCCTTAACCCCAGGAGGGGACACAGACGGTGTACATTACATACACTCCAGTTTTGCAGGCTGAAAGCCTACACAGTAATCATGTAATTACGGTAGGGTTCTTTAACCTGCACAGGGGCTGGTTCTCCCTGCACAGGGGGCCTCCAGTTAACGTCCCGATCCGAAGGACGGTGCACTTTATGACATTCATCCCTGCAAATGATGCCAATGGAGCGTGTTCGGACACCGAAATTTTTCACACCGCTGCCGGGGTTCGAACCCGGGACCTCTAGCGTCAGAGGCAAGTGCACTAACAACTGAGCTATCACGCTCCACAGCGTGTTGTTGGTCTTCATTAGAACTGTCTCAGCAATGCTGTTCTAATACGTACAACATGAGGCTCTCAGCTCTCGGTGAGGCATTTCTAATGAGTACCTGTAGTGGTACTTATGAATAGCCACAACACAGGTTTTGGATGCAGGATGTAGGTACTCATTAGAACCGCATCAGCAAGGCGGTTCTGTTCTTATACACAAACATGAGGCTCGGTTCTTGATGAGGCATTTCTAAGGAGTACATGTAGTGGTTCTAATGAATATCTGCAATAAAGGTTTTGTATGCAGAATGTGGGTACTGCATAAATGAGGTGGTTCTAATACCCACAACATGAGGTTCTTGGTTTGTTTATTTCGGAGTTTAACGGCCCAGTCAACACTATTTGGTTCATTTTTGAGCTGGGCAGTTTTACCTATCCACTTTCCTGGGCAGGCTTATACATAAGTGGTTAAACAGTACAGTGCACATTCTTCCGCCAGAAACTGACAACTGCCCTTCTTGATTCAGCGGAAGGGAGAGAAAGACCGTATAAAAGATTTCATGATCAATCTCTAAGAAAGAATGTTACTGACCTCGGCAGGCATCGAACACGCAAGTGAGACGTGCATCCGCATAGCTACCGAGGCCGGCCTCTCGGTTCTTGGTGTGGCATTTCAAAAGAGTACATGTAGTGGTTCTAATGAATATCCACAATACAAATTTTGTATGCAGAATGTGGGTACTCATTCTAACTTCATAAGTGAGGCAGTTCTAACACCAACATCATGCGAGGCATTCTTAATGAGTACCTGTAGTGTTCTTATGAATATCAACAACACATTTTATATGCAGAATGTGGGTACTCATTAGAACCGCCTCAGTGAGGTGGTTCTACTGAATACCCACAACAGTTTATATGGAAAAAGACAAATATCATTCTGTTATCACTATATATATTCTTTCTTGCAAGGTTTTATTTATTTATGTATTTATTATGCTAATATAGACAATGCTGTGGACAGTTCAGGCAAACCTTCGCTTTTCACATGCAAGTACAAGTAAATGTACTCCTCCTGCTTGTCTCCTTTTTTCATATGTTCAGTTTTTGGTTTGAAGCTCTCTTTCCAGTTTGTGCCCTTAGTATTTCAATGTCAAGAATCGCATCAGATTTCAATTTTTTGTCTTGCATTTGTGTAACCATACTGGGCAAGTTTCATACTGTTCACTACTAAAGTGCTTAGAACATAAAGTTCTAGAGGCAGAAGCTTCTGTAAAGTCTGCGCGTTTGCAATAATAATGCAGCTCCGTCGCCTCCTTTCATCTTTAGGAAATTGAAAAAAAAATGAATACCACATCCTTTAACTAATTTACTGTTGCATCCAAATGCTGCACAATACACCTTATTCAAAATTGTTTCGAAAGAAAAACAACTAGCCTTTAACCCTTTTTGTACCAAATGGAACCTTCCTCCTTATATATGGCAGGAGTCCATTTCGAAATCCAGGGGGTGTCAGTTTGTGTTTTCTTCAAAATTTGTTATGAAAATGGCTGAACCTTTTGCAAACAGTGTAGGCCCTGATCAGACATCTGATCTGGTCCTGCACTGTTTGCCAGGGTACCCGTTTTGGGGTTTTCGGTACAAAATGGGTTAATACTACAGGTAGGATAAAGATTTCCTAAATTTATATTTCCAACACCAGTTTGTGTTACACAAGGAATCACCATTACTTGTACAAACAGCTGATAAATTCATTTCTAGCATGACGTCAGACAGCTGGTTGATTCCGAGTTTCAGCGATTGCTATCAGATTTACTGCCCAGAGAGAATTATTTGAGTTTACACAAAAGTGCAGATTTTATCAGAGCTACTTTTACAGACACAAGATATAAAATGATAAACAGAATCTAGGGAAAAGAAAAAAGAATCCATTTCCAGAACCCTTTAAGCACTATTTTTTAAAAAAAAGCTCCATTGCTTAGTAACTTTTGTCGACCAAAAAACAACATTGTATACTGTAGCACAGTTTTAATGAAAAGTGTAACACTTTTTGTAACGTTAATTTGACATTTACCTCACTCGATGCAGTATTTGGCATAACACCCACAAAAAGTAGGCATTTTGTGTAGTTTCAACGTTATTTATTTTAATTAATGAGCCGGTGCAAGAAAAAAGCTACAATAAGGCAATTTATGTGCGACGATAGACTACCCAGATCAGCTTGCATACCCGGGCAGTCTGATCGGTGTATTCTTGAGTTTTAAAAGCAGTAGTAATATTTGACACTTCCCACACCTGCTTGTTGTATAAACCGATCCTTATCGAGGCCCCAATGACATTTTTTCTCGTTACGCTGTTCAGGATCTGCTGTTGGACTTGTGCGGTTGCATGGTTAGGATTAAGAATCGTCCGTACAACGAGTTTGTGTGAGTAGTGTAATAGCTCACTATTGTTTCAAAAGCGAAATATTACACCGATCAGATGCATGGACTGGTCTAGGTATTCACTAGTCGTACATGTCATATTTTGGGTTTTTGTCTTTCAACGGCTGATATATTGACAAAAACAAAACAAATAACGTCTTATCTACAAAGATATAAGAAACACGTCTACTATTTTCGCGCGATACGCAAAAAAACTACGAACGGCATAAACATATGAAATGATGATGCCTGTTTGGTTGAAATTGAGGTTGAACGGCCCCGTCAACAGCACTTAGGTCATTTTCGAGACGTTACTTCCAATCTTTTCGGGACTTCTATCCAACATTAAGATGAAATGACATCTCAAGCAATGCCTTCAGTGAAACAAATAGGGATTCCTGACCATTGCATTTACTTCTATTTTATACACATGTACGGTCCAACTCGCACCACTTTTCCTGGGCAGGCTTGGGGTCTTTGGGCGTTTGTGTCGCTTGTATTATTTTATTTTGGATAGCCTTTTGGCCATTTTGTGAGAAAGTAACTGTCCTTTTGGCTTTCTGCTGTTGGTGTTTCCGTTGGGGTATGTTGTTTCATGTTTGTGTTTCTTTCCCTTTGGTGTCTCTGATGGGAGCTGTTGGTTAATTGTATCGATTCCTGATCATTGCCTCTACTTCTAATTTAGACCCTCTAAGTGATTACCAGTATTCGCTTATATCCTTTTGTTTTGGACAGCCAACTGGCCATTTTGTTGGAAAGAAACTGTCCTTTTGGCTTTCCGCTAGTGATGTTTAGAGTCTAGTTATTTCATGCTTGTGTTTCTTTCCCTTTGGTGTCTCTGATGGGAGCAGTGGGTTAATTGTATCGATTCCTAATCATTGCCTTCACTTCTATTTTTCATATGCAGTTGGGATGATAACTTACATAGTGTAAGAGGCAGTGTTTTTCTTGACATCCCATTTCATCTTTACTTTAATTCTTTCTCTCTATCATAGGTCTAAGTTAAATTTCATCAAAAATTTCCTAGGCACTATAAAATGTTGAAACTTCAATCTTTATCATAGTGTGGCTTTATTTTTATTTTCTTGTTGCCCTTGCTTCCAAAGGATTACATTTTTCTAGAAAGTAATATATTTCAACGTAGCTGGTGTTATGGGAATATTTGGCGTCCGTAAAATATTTATCTGCTCTTCATCAAAGTGTGGATTTATTTTCCAGTCATTTGGGATCATTGATGCCACTGCAGGAGTTCGTAAATGTTTGAGGGTTAGTGATGCGGCCTAACTGGCCGAAACTAGCTAGTCTGGTTCATAAAAAAAAATTGTGTACACTCCACAGTTTTCAGTTCTGTCTTGTAGTCCTTGCTTCAAAGGGATTACCCTTTTCTAGAACATTTGTATGCAATGCAATAATGATGGCTTATATTGTATAAAAGGCAATAAGCATCTTCAGCTTATTTGTTCATCTATTCTTTAAATCTTCTCCCCAAAATTAGACCAACATTAATATTTTGTCAACGTTTTCACAGGAACAAGAAAAGCTAGAAGCCTAATTTCGCAGCATAGTCCTTGGGTTGGCCTCTACTTAGATTTTTCTAGCCTTAATAGCTTAATGAAACGCATGTCTTCCATGGGACAGCAACAACTGAACTATGGTGAGTAAAGTAGCCCAAGGGCCTCTTGTTTTTACAGATATTTTAAATCTGAACCATTTGTTTTATCGTCATTTTTTTCGCAACTCGGCGCAACATTGTAAATAGTTCAAGTGCGACAATGTTCTAGACTGGGCAATGTCTTCTTAAGTGACAAGAGAGCGGAAATTGTGATCGGCTGTTCATCTGGCCACCACTATTGTCAAAGATACTTGTTACCCTGCTTTTCAGGTTGTCACGAAAAACAACTATATGTGGCCTAGTGGTTAAGAGCGCTGACTCTTGATCATTAGGTCTCTCACCGCTGTGGTTCGAGCCTCGCTCGGGTTATATGTGAGACGCCAAGTTCTGCGACGGAAGGTCATGTGTTTTTTCTCCGGGTACTCCGGTTTTCGCCCACTTCTGATTAGCGATCGGCTCGATATGAGTGAAATAATCTTGAAAGGGCCGTAAAAAAAAAACAAAAAAAAACTATATGCTGGTTTTCAGAGTGTGTACGTTTCTCATTTCTGATCGAGTGTTAACGATACCATTTACTGAAAACGTCTTATAAAGTTCAAAAAATTTAATTTTAATACTAATAAACACTTCTATTGTATTTTCTTCTGAAAAAGTCGTGTACTCGTTATGAGATGATTAATGAAAACACTGCGCTGCTTCAAATGAATGATTTTCATATCCAGAGTGTTGACGAATGGATCGCTGAAATGAAATAAATCCAACGTGTTTATCCATACTACTGAAAGCCTGCACAAATTTCTTTTTGCAGACAAAACATTGTTATTTCGCCCGTACTCTGCGATAAAAGCTGTGTCAAGATTGTGCTTAAATCATCTGTTTAACACAAAAACACTTACCGAAGCGAGAGGTACTTTCAAGATGGCGGCTGCCATTGTCTTTCTGTGTGACGTCATCGTGACGTAGGTTTCCCCCCTTGTTGTACGTATCCTGGACTACAGCATAAGAAGATATGGTGACTTTTTAGACACAGATTATTAACATTGAAAAGGCGTTCGTACAACCTGAGTAGCTATTGGTACATACCACAATAGATCATCTATGTTAAAACTCTAGAGTGTTCCCAATGCTTGCTTGCATCACACTTTTGTTCATGTACCATAGTCCAATGCGTCACTTTCTTCTTTGTATTTATTTTCACTAAAAGCAAGCGCTTTAAGTGTCTTAAAACGGACGTTGCGTGACAAATGTTCTGTCACAGTTCAACAGAATCGCGTTACACGATTCCCAAATCCATTAGCATTGGATCTCACGGGGGTTTAAATTTCATATAAACCCATATATGCCTGGCGCCCAATTTTTGGGACATGGGCAAACAGTATGGACCCGGATCAGACACCGCAGACCGCGGCGTCTAATCTTGATCTGCACTATTTGCTTATATGTATATATATAATTCACCACAAACAAAGCAAATCCGACACCCATTCACTTGGAAATGTAGCACCCCTAACATTCCACGGTCATTTTCTATGCCCACTCAGGGTTTAACAAGGACGTATAGCCATTAGGTACCCACAGTGCAGGTTGACCTTCATCTTTATAATGCAACAAGTATAAGTTTTCACAAAAAGAAAAACAAAGAGGTCCATAACAAGTATAAGCTTTCACGAAAAGAGATAAAGAGGCCCACGGGCAGAGCACTGGCAGAGAATTACTATCGCAATGTACAAGCCAAAGAGGCCCATAAAAAGCTTTCACACAAAGAAGACACCCACGGGCAGAGCCCTCGCACAGAATTGCTATCACTTTTGTACAAACCCATAATTGTTGTCTAATTCAAAACAAACATCTACAAACTTTCGACCACGATGGACCCCCGTCTGTCCTATAATGAGCCTTTGGCTCTGGTGAGCTTAAAAACATGCCTCGCCATTAGCAACAATTTTATTAAGAACCGTATCAATATGTTAAGTACTGTATTGTCATGACGTTTGGAATTTTATAATCGCTAAGCCAGGAAGGTTTCAATGAACTAGTGAACTGGTTTGGTGAGGTCCACAAGTACCAGACAAGGATGGAAATGCATACGGGCGAAGACATTATAGACGTCGGGTTTAACACGGAAGTACAGCCATTAGTTACCGACAATGCAGGTTGACCTTTAAATTGATGCAACAACAAGTATAAGCTTTTACAAGAAGAAAAAACTGGCCAATAACAAGCACATGCTTTCACACAAAAAGAGGCCCATGGGCAGATCTCTAGCATAGAGTTACTGTCACATTTATACATACCTATATTTGTAGTCATGTTTGTACAGGCAAATACATAATATATATCTACAGACTGTCGACCACGACAGACGACTGCCTATCCCGTAAGCTCCACAGGAGCGCTCGTCTCTTGTGAGCTAAAAACTTGCTTCGCCGGAAGTAAAATGTGTGGGATAAGCTTCAATTAGTCTTTTATTAAATGTAGGAAAGTTGTCTACTTAACTTTTCCAACAGTTTTTAAGCATTCCATTTGATAAGATGTTATATTGAATTGGCACATAAGTTTTATGATGGAAAACTGTGACATTATCCCTAACTCTGCTCACAATATAGAATGTGGATACCCGTTAGAACCGCCTTGTTGAGGCGGTTCTAACGAGTACCCACAATCTATATTTAAGGGCGGAAATAAGAAAATAAGTTTTACCCGTGTAAACCCCAGTTTTACAATATAAAAGTGGGGTTCAGGGTTCAAGGGGGTCAAATTTATATAGACGTGTTTTAATGGTGAGACTGGCAATTTTGCCAACGGCAGTAAATTTCTGTGATATAATTCTCGACATTCTCAATATGTGCTAAGCGTAGACCTGGCTTTTTGTAGAAGCTATACTTGTATATTATAAGTTGTTTTACGGATTCTTGACGGGTATAAGCATGGGATCAACGGGTAAAATGGGATCACGCTCTCTGCCTGAGAGTGATATTTACGGAACCCGGGAAGGGACATGATTTCTTATTTTTATTATGTTGTGCAAACAAGATAATATCTCGAACGGACAAGATATTATCTTGTTCGGACAACATATTATCTTGTGCGGACAAGATATTATCTTGTGCGGACAAGATATTATCTTGTTCGCACAAGATATTATCTTGTGCGGACAACATAATAACTTGTTCGCACAAGATATTAAGTTGTGCGAACAAGATATTATCTTGTTCGCACAAGATAATATATTGTCTGCACAACATAGATTTTGTGTGGACAAGATAATATCTTGTGGACAAGATAATATCTTGTCCGCACAAGATATTAAGTTGTGCAAATAAGATATTATCTTGTCCGCACAAGATAATATGTTGTGCACACAACATAAATTATGTTGTCCGCACAAGATAATATCTTGTCCGCACAACATATTATCTTGTGCGCACAAGAGAATATCTTGTTCGCACAACTTAATATCTTGTTCGCACAACATATTAAAAAAAAATATGTCCCTTCCCGTGTTCCGTAGATATTTGCCCCAAAGTAACGAATTTGTTATCCTGCAAAGCTTTTTATGACGTTTTGTACATTATTGCAATGTCTTCCAAAGATTTATTTTTGGTAGCGGACGACGTAAGATGTACATGCTGACATGTGACGTCATCAATCCCGCTTTTATGCGAACACTACGTTGATTACGGTGTTCAGTCAGACAATGTTAATGTCATGCTCATTACGCTAACACACCCGTGCGACATAGTGCATTTTTTCACATCTCCAAAATGGCTACTTTTCTCATGAAAATCGATGATATTTTTCTTATTTATAGAGCAAACATAGGCTGTGGGTGCTCGTTAGAACCGCCTCATTGAGGCGGTTCTAACGAGTACCCACAACCTATGTCTTGGAGTAAAAATAAGAAAAATAATGTTTGCCCCCGTAAACCCCAGTTTTCTCTATACAAAGTGGGGTGTAAGGGGGTGTTCATTTCACGGACTTGTTCACGTCATGCTAGAATGAGTTTTATAACGGAAAACAATGACTAAAGCACTGTTTGTTTGTTTGATTTGAGGTTTAACGTCCCCGTCAACACTGTAAAGGTCATTTTGGAGACGTTGCTTTCAATTTTGTGTGACTTTTACCTGACATTGAGATGAAATGGCATCTCAAGCCCTGTCGCCCAATAAAACCAATAGGGTTTATTAGCATGGACGGTCCGCCTCGCAACGCGGTTCCTGGACATGCTTAGATCCTCTAAGCGGTTTACCAGTACTGGTGTGCGGGCCGGATTCAGCTCTGCGTGGAAAAATCATGCAGCCCATATATTTCTTCAAGCCCCTTTGGGCGGGGGGGGGGAAGCGAAAAAGTACTAAATGAATTTAAAACAATCAAAAGTTTTTATTTATTTACCAGGGAATTGTTTTGCTTTTGTTTCGCATCCAGATTGCATTAAATCCAAGATGACGGACATCGCAAAACGCGAGAGGTATATGGAAAATAATTGCCCTTTCGCTGTCCAATCAAAAGCCTTCAAATTTCTTTGCAGTATAACAATGTCTGATGCCAAAATGTGAGTGCAATAACATGGAATCGTATTAGGCAAGTCAGTACAGTTTCTGAGCAATCTGTCAGTGCTATAACAAGGAATTGTGTAAGCAATGTTAAAGGCAATTCGCACCACGAAAACACGCCTATATGATTTTGACCCACTTGAACCCACTTTGTTTTTGTAAAACTGGGGTTTACAGGGGTAAAACTTATTTTTCTTATTTCTGCTCTAAAATATAGATTGTGGGTACTTGTTAGAACCGTCTCGACGAGTACCCGCAGTCTGTATATTGAACAAAAACATTGATCAGGCGGTTCTAACGAGTACCCGTAATATATATTTTGAGGAGAAATAAGAAAAATATCACACTTTTTATCTTAAAATTATCGTTTTCTCGGGGATAAAATTTATCATGCATTTATATAGGCGAGTTTTCGTAATCGATTCTGTGACTGAAGGCCATTCAGTACAATTTCTTAGCAATCTGTCAGTGCTAGAAATTAAATTGAGATGGAACTGTGAAAGGCAATTCAGTACAGCTTTGGGGCACCAAAATAAGAAAAAAAGTCTAATTGGGTATGCGACAGAGTTAAGATATATACCAATACGTTGAGCTACAGAGACTAGCAAATATGTTGAAATTTTACAATTTAGAAACAAGAACTAGTACTATCCAAATATCGAACTCAAAGATGCTGATCACACTGCGTTGGTGAGCAGGCTGTTCTGCATCTTTGTTTTTCGCAAATGGCAAAAGTAAATTTTCCTATGACGTCGCTCCTAAAAAGCATAAATTCTGACGTCATTCTTGAATAATTGCTTCTTTTATGATTTGTGATTATACGTCTCGCAGCAGGCGAAACTGTTAATGCACATGAATAACGGAAACTGTTTGTTTGTTTGATTTGAGGTTCAACGTCCCCGTCAACATTATTTAGCTTATTATGCGGACATATTACCCGACATTGACATGAAATGACATTTCAAGCCATGTCGCCCGATGAAACCAATAGCGTATATATGCCTGGACGGTCCGCCTCGCTACACTTTTCTCGGGCAGGTTTAGACAATTTGGGCAGTTTACCGGTACTCATGTGCGGTCGGTTAGCACCATGCAGTCTTATCTATTTCTCAAAGCCCAGGAAGGAATTTGGCCCTGACGACCACTGTCCTGTCGGCATGAAGAGGTCGTTGGGAAAAGGGCATTCTTTTACTTCATATTCTAACACAGTGCGCCTATATAGGCAATGGAGTATAACTATGTTTTATTCTACAACAAATCACGACAAGGAAGAGCTTGACGAGTGACGTCATTAAAACTGCCAAATTATGACGTCACTAGTCTATTTCATTGGCGTTAGACGGTTTAACGTCTTATTCTCGCATCGAAAACGTTCGAGAAGGATTTAAAAGCATGTGTTTCAGTCGATTATTTTAGCGGGATTTCTTCTAACATTGGCAAAAGGTTGTGAGAATTTGAAGGTAACAACAGCATTATTGCCGATTTGCAGCCTGTTAGAATCGAAATAGATCAGCTGTAATTTGTGATTTGTTGAGTTAAAAATTCACAGTTTGTCGGTCAGTTGTAAGTAGACAAATCACGTGCGCTACGCGCATGTGATTTGATCTACTTTACAACTGACCTCCAAACAGTTTGTCGGTCAGTTGTAAGTAGACAAATCACGTGGTTTGATCTACTTTACAACTGACCTACAAATTGTGATTTATTACTCAACAAATCACAGTTAGAGCTGATCTATTTCTTAATCAAAGTTCTTGTCAAAAGGCGCGGAAGTAAGTACATGTGAACTGCAACGTACTCAAGCTAGGGAAACAAAATGGTGGACGGGCCGGTACACATATTTTGATGACGTCACACAATAACAACGGACTGCTCGTTGTGTTGTGCTGGGTCTGTTTGTTTTGGACACATTGTCGATTGTATAATTATAGATACCTAGATCAATAAGACTCCATTAAAGCGGTCTGCTATCCACTCCTGTTTCAGACGGATATTAACTTGAAAGACATGTATTAGCATAAAATAACCATATAATTTGATAGGCATTATTTTCACGGCTTCAAGTGAAAAGTGGTTTTAACCAAAGCCTACCAGCAATTGCTCGGATTAAGCGCAGGCTACTCCGAGACTTTGCTGTCAACAGACTGATATGCTTGATCCCGTATGTTTGTTTGTCTGTTTGATTTGAGGCTTAACGTCCCCGTCAACACTGTAAAGGTAATTTTGGAGACGTTGCTTCCAATTTTGTGGGACTTTTACCCGACATTGACATGAAATGACATCGCAAGCCATGTCACCAAATGAAACCAAAAGGGTTTATAAGCATGGACGGCCCAACTCGCACCGCTTTGCCATGGCAGGCTTCGATCCTCTAAGCGGTTTACCAGTACTCGTGTGCGGGTCAGTTTCAGCTCTGCGTGGAAGCATCATGCAGCCCATCTATTTCTTCAAGCCCCGATGGGCGGGGGCACAGGAGCTTGACGTATTACAATATTAAAGGGTTCATCTCTACGTTTCTATGTAATAGAAACGAAGGACGGACACTGTTTCAGAGATCCGTTGATTTTCATGCGAAAATCTCAAAATCTACATATTGCTCCGTTGAAATATAATATTGCTTGCGTTAATGAACGAACCGTTAACCTTCCGCCGCCTATTATAGAACTGTGTTGTCATATAATTCACCGTAAAGTGTGTGTTTCTTAAAAATATCCCGATCGCACAGTTGCTGGTTACGCCGCCATTTTGTTTCGTTAGGAGAATCGCATTTAATTTTTTAGCGTTTTGATTGATCACCAAGCACGTGACGACTTTCTTGGGTTGTTTTAGACCAATCAGACCACGCGCATCGACTAACTCCGAGTAAACAAACATGGCGACGTAACCAGCAACTGTGCGAACGGCAAATTTTAAAGAAACAGACGGATTGTCGTGGATTCAAGAATAGTGAAATGTGTTTTATAAAAGGTTATCCTTTGGAAGCAAGGAATACACCACAGAACTGGAAAATATGAAGTGTACATGTTTTCTGGGCCAGACTAGCTAGTATTATTAAGTGCAGCGGAAATTATATTGCACATGAATTAAGTATTTTAACGTTGCATTTCGACGGAGCAATATGTAGATGTTGAGATTTTTTAATGAAAATCATCGGACCTCTGATACAATGCCCGTGATTCGTTTCTATTATATAGAAACGTAGGGATAAGCCCTTTAAATTTTATTACGTCAAGCTCCTGGTGGCGGGGCAGGATCCCGTATGTTTCCTATTTAGGAAGAAACGATGGTTCCTGTCATATTTAACATATTTAAAGGCTACAAACTCAAGAGACTAAGCCCACATAGGCCGTATATTTAAGAAATAGATCAGCTCTAACTGTGATTTGTTGTGTAATTAATCACGGTTTGGAGGTCAGTTGTAAAGTAGACAAACTGTGATTTATTACACAACAAATCACTGGCTAGAGCTGATCTATTTCGATTCTAACACGCTGAAAATCGGCAATAATGTTGTTGTTTCCTTCAAAATCTCACAACTTTTCGCCATTGTTAGAAGAAATCCCGCTAAAATTATCGACTGAAACACATGCATTTATATCCTTTTCTAACGTTTTCGATGCGAGAAAATGGCGTTACACCGTCTAACGTCAAGTAAATCGACTAGTGACGTCATAAATTTGCAGTTTTTAATGACGTCACACGTCACGCTCTTCCGAGCTGTGACTTGTTGCAGAATAAAACACAGTTATTTTGCATTGCCTATATAGGCGCGCTGTGTTAGAATTTGCTGCAGCAAATTTCCAGGCTGAATGCTTCTGGCAAAATAAGTACCCTATGTACACTTCAGTCATCCAAGCATTGATCACCTTGAAAATCTCTGTCGATAACCTCGCTATGTAATCTCACTATAAAAATCTTAGCCAATATGAGGTACCTTTCACATTAATTCGCCTAACTACCCAACTTAGCCTAGCTAAGCTAAGATAAGGTCCACTGTTATTTTTAAGTCCACTGTTATTTTTAATTTATATTAATGACATTTCAGATGACTTAACTGGCTTAGCCAGACATTTTGCAGATGATACAGCCTTGAGTTACTCGTCCACAAACCTACAGCAGATCGAAATTGTATAAAATGAAGATTTTCGCAAACTCAGTGAGTGGGCAAAGAAATGGCAGATACTCTTCAACCCACTTAAAACAGAAGTCGAGTTAATTTCGAACATTTTCCATGATGATGATAAGTTTGAATTGACTATGGATGGCACAATCTTGAAAATTGTTGAAATTCACAAACACTTAGGAGAAAACCTATCATCAACAAATGGTCCAAACATATCGACATAATAATAGAATCAGCCTCTAAGCAGTTTTTCTAAAGACCCTCTTAATACCCTATATTGTTCATACATACGGCCGCTTTTAGAGTATGCCAGTGAAGTTTGGGACGGCTGTGCCCAAATGGATGCAAATAGACTGGAGCAGGTCCAATTAAACGCAGCCGGAATAGTTACCGGCCTACCAGTTTTTGCATCTCTTTACTCACTTTACGCAGAAACGGGATGGGGAACCTTATCAGTGAGGAGAGTTCATAAGAATCTTTCATTAATGTACAAAATAGTTAATCACGAGACTCCAAGTTTTCTCATTAATCTCATGCCTAATCGAGTAAATGAACAAACACCATACCAGTTAAGAAATAATCAAAATTTCGAAGTCCCCTTTTCCCGACTATGTTCATTTGAAAAATCCTTCGTCCCATCCACTTTACGACTATGGAACGGTCTGGACCTAGAAACAAGAAATTCATCTTCGCTGATGGAGTTCAAACGGAAAATAAAAACTTTACAAAACAACCCAACAAGCTACGTCTTTGTCGGAGAAAGAACCCATGAAATATCCTTAGTCCGAATCAAACACAACTGCAGCAGCTTAAATGCCGATCTAAACCGAGTAAATATTGTCCCGAGTCCATTTTGTACCTGTGGACCTAACATTGAAAATGCGTATCATTATTTTCTTGACCGTCCATTGTACCTGATTCCCAGAAACCGATTAATAACGTCGCTACCCCAGGTGGATATCAACACTGAATTGCTAATTAATGGTAATGAATTTCTACACCCAGTAACAAATCGCCAAATACGCAAGTCTGTGCTACAATTTATAAAGGAAACGGGAAGATTCAAATGAATCACATCAATATGTTAGCATAGATTTTTTGTGCCGTTACCACTTGTCTTAATGTTAGTTTTGTATCTCTTTTGATTATTTTAAAAATTATTCCTGTAACACAAGTGTAACATATTGCTGTTATATGTTAATGTTTCGGGGGAGGATTTACTAATGTTGTATAACTTGTATCCAATCCCATTGTGTTTTATGCAATAAAATATGTTTAATCGAAATCTTAATAAGGCGGTGAGGCTCTGATGTGCGATCTTTGGCGATAAAAAATCTCGCCAAAAGATCTCACCATAAGTCACTGGCCAGGGCTTTTCCCTATGCTACTACTCTGAATGTTTTCACGTAGTGTAAGAATTTCGTTTCAGCATCTTTAACTGCGATATCACCAGAACATTGCAAAAACACAACCAAACAAATATATTATAAACTTTACCGCCGAAAAAATGAAAATTTTAGGCACAAAAATTGTGATATTTTTCTTATTTCTGCTCAAAATATAGGTTGTGGGTACTCGTTAAAACCGCCTCGATGAGGCGGTTCTAACGAGTACATTCAATTTATAAATATTTTAGAGCAAAAATAAGAAAAATAGGGTAGACCCCTGTAAACCCCATTTTTTTCTATATAAAAGTGGGGTTCATGGGTGGGGGAGGGGTCAACATTTCATAGGCGTGTTTTCTTGATGAACACGCCTGGTAAGCCGGCGATTATGCACTCAAAATCGTTGGGGTACATGGGGTACGTGACATCAAAATGTCAACAAATAGGTGTTCCCAATTTATAGATTTTTAGTCAGTTTTTTAAACATATTTTGTAGAATCGGAAACTAGTGTTCCCGACAACGTTCATATCTGCATCAGAAAAGATACGAGTATATGAGTTGACTTGAAAATTCTCTCGGCGGAAGGTAGTCAGATATACTTGGTGACCTGTTTTCTGGTGCCGGTGAGAGGCATTTTCAGCTATCCGGGCTATGCAAAATTTATCTAATACGTCAAATAAGACGTAAGGCGTAAAATAATACCTGTGTTTCCGCTAATATGCTGAAAAAAAATTTCGTCGGTAGGTAGGAGAAACTTTTTTTTTATTTTATTTTTTTTTTTTTCGGGAGAAAAAAAAAAAAGGTCGGCCCTATATTTTTTTATGTGTTTTTGTACATGTTTTTGTTAATAAAATTGTCATGTTCAGACTTGCACTGTATATCATAATTCATTTTAGATGCTCAAAAATGTCAGCTCTGTATTTTGGAAGTTACTAAATGCCAAAAAACTACAAAAATGTACTTAAAACGCGAAATATCTATGGGAAAATACAAGGACGACACTGGGGAGGATCGGAAATTGAAAATGGCAGGGTGGGTGTTTTAATTTTTATTTTGTTCTTATTTTGATAAAAATAGTAGGGTCGGGGGTCTGAAAAGCACATCACGAAAACACGCCTATATAATTTTGACCCCCTTTAACCCCACTTTTATATAGTAAAACTGGGGTTTCGGGGGTATACCTTATTTTTCTTATTTCTGCTCTAAAATATAGATTGTGGGTACCCGTTAGAACCGCCTCGATGAGGCGGTTCTAACGAGTGCCCACAATCTATATTTCGAGCAGAAATAAGAAAAATATCACAATTTTTCTTCATAAAATGTTCATTTTTTCGGCGATAAAAGTTATAATGTATTTGAATAGGCGTGTTTTCGTAATGAGGGTCGCCCGGGTCAGCCGAACACTGCTATTTTTTAGGCCTAATCCGAACTAAGTGTACTTCCATCTTGAATTACATAAGCTACAGCTGCAAAAGTTCCATAGGATTTGTTGCGGGTGGTGGGGGTGGGGGTTGGGGCGGGTTGGGGGTGGGGAGGGGATGGGGGGGGTTTGAGGGCCTTTAATGTTTGTGCCTATTATGCCTCATAACGATAACACATCCGTGTGATATAGTGCATTTTTCAAAACTCATAAAATGTATTTTTTTTTTCTGAAAATTTGTGATATTTTCCTTATTCCTGCTCCAAACATAGGTTTTTAGTGCTCGTTAGAACCGTTCTAACGAGTACCCACAACCAATGGCTTGGAGCAAAAATACGGAAAATAATGTTTACCCCCGTAAACCCCAGTTGTCTTTATATAAAGTGGGGTTTAAGGGGGGGGGTCTTTATTTCACGGACTTATTCACGTGATGTTACGAGCCCTGATTACCGCTTACGGGAATATTAACAATACCCCTTACGGGAATATTAACAAAAGCCAACTATTGGGTGTCTGATTACAATTCGCTCCATCACAAACAGTTAATCAAAGCCCTGAAGGCACTGCAGTTATTTAGTTAATAGTTTTCTTACACCTTATTTTTGTGAAGCCTCCGTGGTGTAGTGGTAACGCTACTCGCCCTGTAAACCAGGGGTCGCAGGATCGATCCCGGGCTTCTCCAGACTTTCGGATGAGTCTTTAAACCGAGGTCCCGTCTCCGTATGACCTTAGCTGTTGATGGGACGTAAAACTCAAACAGTTTCTTACTTACTTATTTTTTTTTACAGTAAATTAACACCAACACGAAAAAATCTGTATCGTATATTAACATCAACGCTTCGCCACCATGTTATAAACAATCATCATTCGGCACTAGAAAACGGGCTGGAGCCGAGCGATGGTCCCCCTGTTCACCGGCACTGGGGAATAGGGTACCACCGAACGGCTATGGTGTAGTGCCAGCGTGGATTCTTTCCCTGGTACCCCACCAGCAGACGACCCGCGACACGGGGAAACTGGAAAACAACAACACTAGAAAACAATTATAAAATGAAAATTTGTGGTAATTTGTTTTGTCTTATACCTTATCCTCACAATAATTGTCGGTACCCGATAGACTCGCCTTGTCGAGGCGGTTCAAATATCCAAAATCTATGCCCCAGAGCAGACATAAGGGAAATAATATATACCCCTGTCAACCCACTTGTTCCTATAAAAAGTTGGGTTTTCCGGGGTATTTATTACTCAGGCCTGTATTCGCGATGTATACCCAAACAGAATGATGCTTGGGTATTATTTCACGTTGGTTATATGCGTAAGCATGCGAATGTCCACCCGTCCGTCCATCCCTGTATAACGGTCGGGCTCAGACCATAATTAAAGATATACATTGTACATGGTACTTCTCCGTTTTATCATACCGAGGTGGCACTTTCATTACAAGGGCAGTGCTAGGAAGGTTAACGTATGTTAGGGATATTTGTTATGTTGCAATAAAAGCTCTACTGAGCTTATACTGAACATGCACGGCCCCCTGCCCATCAGGGCTTGAAGAAAAAGATGGGTTGCACGATGCTTCCACTCAGAGCTGAAACCGACCCGCACACGAGTACTGGTAAACAGCTTAGAGGATCTAAGCTTGCCAAAGGCAAAGCGGTGTGAGCCAGACCGTCCATGCTTATAAACTCTATTGGTTTCATTGGGCGGCAGGACTTGAGAAGTCATTTCATCTCAATGTCGGTTAAAAGTCCCACAAAATTGGAAATGACCATTACAGTGTTGACGGGGACGTTAAATCTCAACTCAAACAAACAAACAAACACATATTGAACATGCAACCGCGTTTCGTTACCTTTTATATACGTTTTGCTGCTCCGTGTCCACCCGGTACTTAGTCCGGCTTTTAGAAAGCTCCATTGAGTCAATGTTCTGGCCCGAATTTCCTACTGAGCGCCTGGGTCTTCATGTCTAGAAATGGTAGTGCCCACTTAAGTCCGATTTATACCAAGCATTCTAACACAGCGCGCCTATATAGGCAATGGAAAATAACTGTGTTTTATTCTGCAACAAATCACAGCTCGGAAGAGCGTGACGTGTGACGTCATTAAAAACTGCAAATTTATGACGTCACTAGTCGATTTACTTGACGTTAGACGGTGTAACGTCATTTTCTCGCATCGAAAACGTTAGAAAAGGATATAAATGCATGTGTTTCAGTCGATAATTTTAGCGGGATTTCTTCTACCAATGGCGAAAAGTTGTGAGATTTTGAAGGAAACAACAACATTATTGCCGATTTTCAGCGTGTTAGAATCGAAATAGATCAGCTCTAGCCAGTGATTTGTTGGGTAATAAATCACAGTTTGTAGGTCAGTTGTAAGTAGACAAATCACGCGCGCTACGCGCTCGTGATTTGTCTACTTTACAACTGACCTCCAAACTGTGATTTATTGCTCAACAAATCACAACTAGAGCTGATCTATTTCTTAATTAGAGGTCATTGTCCAGTTCCGACACTCGGTCGACCTTCAGTTAAATAGTTTTGTGTTCTGTCTACAAAAAAGAGCTACACTGTACTTGGAGAGCATTTCAAATTGGAAAGGCACGCAAAGTGCACATCAGAAAGCAATTTGTCTCTCTCCTCTATGGTAGACAGACATCAAGCAAGACCAAAATGTTGTCAAAAGTGCTTAAAAAGATGATAACTTCTTGCACACCAGACAAGGAAATCCGTGATTTTACCCTGGGATAGAAAGTTATGCCCGACCCAAAATCGAATATAATCACGTGTTTGACAAATGCACTTGCTGGATACGACCTTGTATGCGCCGTCGTTAAGGTTGACGTCACTAAATATTCTTGTAGTGTCATCACAATATGGTGGACGTCGGTAACCGAAGTGACCACACCGGTTACCGCGGTACAACGTGACACGACTTAGTACAACAAACGCTACCGTCCTTTTTGACAGGAGAAGTGTGAGTTCAATGTTTCCTTTATTTTGTCGAACATATCACGATTTACGTTTTTCTGTTGGTTTTGCGATGACAACTGATTGTGTTTTTGTTGTATTGTCCAAATTTTAAGTTATGACACGGTCAGAGAAGAGAAATCAAAGCCATAAATTAGGCCAAAATAGGTAGAAATACAAAACTTCAAGTTTTAAGGGTCTATCAATCAGAAATAAATGACATACTTGGGTTTTTCATGCCTCTAGGCATCGAAGTAAGTATACTATTTTAAATAATTCATAAAAACATTTAGAATAAGAATCGTACCGATTTTCTTGGCTCACTACCTTGAAACACGGGTACACCTTACCACGGATCATGTGTTGAGTCTGAGTACACTAAACACGGAACAAATGGAACAACAAACACGGATATGAAAAACCGAATCTGGACGTTCTGACCCATTATAAGCGCCATTTTTCAACAAACAGCCAAGAGGAACGATACATATTTGCACTTTAGTCGAGAAAAATACAATATGTACGGTATGCGCTTGGCCATTCCTAAAACAAAAAAAGTGTTTTGGGTTGTAAGGTGTGTTTATGACATAGAGACAACTTTTTACAACATATGCACAATAAACAGTCGCTACAATCCATAAAAAATGTCACAAAATAACCTGTTGTTTGTTTGAACTGAGCTTTAACGTCCCCGTCAACACTATTAAGGTCATTTTGGAATTGTTTCCAATTTTGCAAGTCTTTTTATCGGTCATTGAGATTGAACGACATCTCAAATCTACCACCCAAGGAGACTAATAGGGTTCACATGTATATGAAGGAACGGTCGGACTCGCACCACTTTGCCTGGGAAGACTAAGACCTTCTAAGTGGTTAACCAGTAGTCCTGTGCGCCGGAATTCAGCTCTGTGTGGAAGTATCATGCAGTCCATTTATTTCCACAAGCAGCGATGGATGGGGCCCAAGAGTAATGTGTACATAAACATGTAAATAATATAAAACTACAGAGGAACCGTTCAAATAGCCAAAAAATTAGCTATACTGAGCAAAACCAACTTCAATGAGACAACACTTACAGTGCAACCACAAGAATCTGCAAAATAATTTGTTAGTACAGAAGTTGCGCATGCACATAGTCTGATCGCTGAAAGCTATCAAATTCTGCGAGCAACGAAATACTAGCCCCGTTTTACAAGTTCTTGCACACCAGACGAGGAAATCCTAGATTTTACCCTGGGATAGAAACTTTTAACCTACTCGGGTCTTCTACGAAGGGCTGGCATTGAAGTCGAGAATTCTGAGGTGTTGAACTCAAAGGGTGTCTGATGTGCGCTATTTGTATAGAAAGTCGTGTACAATGCCCGTAATGCGACGTCACTAAACGTCACAATGGACGTTAGCAGTCGAAGTGAATGCATATTCAAAATCTGTGTTTTAAGATTTAAGTAATGCAAGAAAAAGAATCTATTTGGGTCTGCCATGAAATGTTCTCTTTGGTAATCATTCTGTTTTACTCACCTCATAAACCAGGGGTCCTGGGTTCGATTTTTGGCTTCTCCAAACTTTCTGACGAGTCGTTAAATGAAGCCCCCTCTCTGTATAACCTTAGCGGGTTGCTGAGACGTATAACTCAAAATACACACACGGTCATTCCCTCCCTTTCACTGACTCAAGAAGGATGGTTGTCAAATTCTGGCGTAAGAATATGCACTGCGCTGGTTTTATAAGCCTTCAAGGTAAACTAACTGGCTCGATGTGACCTAAATAGTGCTTGCTGGGCTGTTAAACTCCCAACGAAACGGAGAAACAAGCCAGCCAAAGAAATCAGTGTGAGGGATAGAAAGGAAAGTTTGTCCATGATACTCAGGGACGTAGCTACCTGTACGCAGATACGCACTTGCGTACACATTACAAACGTAAAAAATAGACGTAGAAGAAAAAGAAGAAGAAAAAGAAGAGAAAGGAGAAGAAGAAGAAAAATAAGAAGAAAAAGAAAAAAGAAGCAAAAGAAGAAGAAAAAGAAGGAGAAGAAGAAGATGAAAAAGAAGAAGAAAAAGTAGAAAAAAGAAGAGGAAGGAAAAAAAAGAAGCAGAGAGAAGAAGTAAGAAGAAAAAGAAGATGATGAAGAAGAAGAAGAAGAAGTAAGAACGAGAAGAAGAAGAAGAAGAAGAAGAAGAAGATGAAGAAGAAAAAGAAGAAGAAGAAAAACTGTATTTGTCTAGGATATACGCAACACTATTTATTAGCTAGCATTGTCTCCTCTGCCACCGGGACCGCACTTACAGGAAAGAATTTGCTCCCTGATGGGAGCCAATTCTTTCCATCAGGGAGCAAATTCTTTCCTGTAAGAGTGGTCCCCATTTGGTAAACGGAGTTATTATTTTTAGTATTCTCTTTGGTTTGCGTACAAATGATTTTCTTCCAGCTACGCCCCTGATACTGTTCCGACCCACAACTTCTAATCCTGAATTATCTTCCTTGACCTACAGGTTTATAACCAATGACGACTGCGTCATGGATACAATTATTTCGCACAGAGTCGATTATTTTTTTTTCAGCTATACTCCATTCATTCATTATGGCTGTCATGTCGGAAGATGGTGGCTCGCCCGGGATTTGACTTTCTTCGCAAAAATGACCTCGCGTCAACATACGGATTTGAAGAAAAGGGGCGAGGTGTTACGGCCCGCAGCACCTAACCTACATTATACCTGCCTTGGTTGATTATGCGGAAGACAACTGAGGAAGACAGTTGACTCTTTGGCTTAGTGCTCAGAGCAGTTGGTTTTACCCGATGTCCCAGGTTCAAATCTCACCATAAGCGATTTTTCCCCTTTTTTTACAGCTATGCTTCTCTCCATTGTTACGACATTCATGTCGTAAGAATACCCAAGTAAGAGTCTTATATTCTTTATTTCAGAAAGAAACATTATGGCTGAGTTTGAGTTTAGCAATGCTGGTCATCCAGATGACCCCAACACCGTGTATACTATTGCCGAACCTAACAGTGAAACTTAGGATTGGGCTCAAGTTTTGTCTGGTGTCTAACAAGGTGCCGTTTTCGGTCCAGTTTTGTTCTTCGTGGACATTAATGACATTTTTACTGACATTGTGTAACAAGTGAAAAAAATGCTACACACCTTCGGGGTTCGAACCCGGGCCGCCGGATTGATAATCAAATCTACCACGTTGCTGTAAAAGCCGGCTTGTACCGAAAGGCAGTACAAGTGTGCTATATACCTATACGCTATGACATTCTCCCCCTCCACATTAGAATTCGCCCCCGCATTTCTGGGAGTCCGAGAATCATGTGAAATGATACTCAAGGAGTTCTAATGCACGAACCCTCAATTTCATTGGTTCTCTGCCTAGTTGTCTGCTTAATGTATTGCATTAAACGGCCTGAAAACTCACTCCGGTAACACAGTGACACCCGTGCGACATAGTGTATTTTATCATATCTCGTAAATGGCTACTTCTCTGATGAAAATCCGTGATATGTTTCTTATTTATACTGCAAACATAGGTTGTGGGTGCTCGTTAGGATCGTCTCAAGGCGGCGTTCTAACGTGTACCCACAACCTATGTCTTATAGCAGATATAATAAAAAAGTATGTATATCCCCTTAAATCACAGTTTTCTCTATGTAAAGTAAGGGGTGTTCATTTCACGGACTTGTTCACATGATGTCATGCCACATTTTCATGCCCAACATCCTAGTCTATCCATGTGGTTCCGAAGTTTACGTTAGTCCTCTGTAACTCTAATTTCCCGGCAGTATACCCAGTCGTCTGAGTCAATGTCGGTGGAAATATGATTAATATACAGGGAGTATATCAGAGGACTAAGAACAGTCCTATTCGGGACCCAGACAAAACAGGAACACACTCCATATACTCGCCATTAACTCATATTGGGTCCATATACTTTACAACAAGAGCTAAAACTATAGGTGACCAATGGCCCCGTGGGAGCCAATTTCTGAGTTTTTTTTCAAAATTTCAAGGGGAGATAATTCAGCCAAAAATGAAACAGAGTTATGGCCCTTGGTCATAATGGGCAAATACTATATGCCCCCCCCCCCCCCCGAATCAAAGATTCTCGGGGATAGGGGATGGCATAAAAACTAAACTTACTATTTTCAGTAGCAAAGAAAGGAATCTATAAATTCAAGAGTCTCCCCTCCCCAACAATACCGAAACTAAATAAGTTGGATTTCAGTTGTTCATAAGTGGGGGATGTAGTAAAAACGTTCTGGAAAGCCAGAATAAATGTGTTCACCCGTCCCCTTTGTCCAAGATTTTTACCCAACCCTTTAAATTCGTTCATGTATAAGTTCGGAGATCATAATGAGATTCAAACAGGCATTAAAGAGTATGTAACAGCAGAATGGATCGTTTTGAATTAAAAACAGCATCATGTATCATGCCTTCGCTGGCGGATTAAAGAGATTTATTTCAGTTTATTTCGCCCCCGCCAATCGGGGCTTGCGAAATAAATTGGGCTGCATGGTGCTTCCACGCAGAGCTGAATCTGACCACAAACGAGTACTTGTAAACCGCTTAGAAGGACAAAGCCTGCCCAGGCAAAGCGCTGTGAGCCAGATCGTCCAATGCATATAAGCCTTCTGGTTTCATTGCGCGGCAGGGCTTGAGAAGCCATTACATCTCAATGTCGGTTAAAAGTCCCACAGAATTGTAAGCAACGTCTCCAAAATGACCTAAATAGTGTTTACGGGGACGTTAAATCCCAATTCAAACAAATATTTCAATTTATGAAGAATATAATCCGTGTTTGTTGTACCCAAATTGTGCTGACTAACCGCGTTATGGTGTATCATAACCCTGGGTAAGGTGTACCCTAACAAAAAATCAACCATTGAACCATCCACGGATTCAGTGGGTATTGATATGAACTGGGGCTCAAGTAAATGCATCAATGGATGCACTGAAATCGCAATAACATATAAATCACAAAATCATGTGCACATAAGATGTGTTACTGTCAAAAAACATTTACCGAAGTATGCTGGGGTTGGTGAAAACACACTAGACGAAAGAAAATTGTTTGTGTTTTCGTTTATAATGAACAGAATTCTCTGCAACTGTGTCAGTAAATGGTAATACCATTAGTCTGCAGCTAAGCAAAATAACCACCCAAAAAGATTAGGATCTGGGCTAAAATAACCCTTTTTCTTACCGAAAACACTGCTGTGACGTCATGATTTCTGTAGCGTTCGTTGTACTCTGTCGCGTTCGTTGTACTGCGGTAACCGGTGTGGTGACTGCAGCATTAAAATCCGAGCTAAGAAATGGAAGGTGTGCAAGAAAGAATCCTAAATGGGTGTGAGGGGTGGATAGAAAAATCGTCCCTCGGGATCACTGTCCGGCATCACTCGGCAAGCCTCGTGATGCCGGACAGTGACCCTCGGGACGGATTTTTCCATCCACCCCTCACACCCATATAAGATTCTAAAATCTGAGTCACCTCAATAGCCTTTCCTCGGCGAATCTGAAGTCAAACATGCAAGCATTTGCATAGAAATTTACGGAACCCGGGAAGGGACATGTTTTTTTTTTATAAGTTGTGCGCACAAGATAATATCTTGTGCAGACAAGATATTATCTTGTTCGGACAACATATTATCTTGTGCGCACAAGATATTATCATGTGCGCAGAAGATATAAAGTTGTACGAACAAGATATTATCTGGTCCGCACAAGATAATAACCCGCACAAGATAATATCTTGTCTGCACAACATAGATCTTGTGCAGACAAGATATTATCTTGTTCTCACAACTTAATATCTTGTGCACACAAGATATTATACGCACAAGATAATATCTTGTCCATCAAGCTAATATTTTGTGCGAACAAGATATTATCTTGTCCGCACAAATAATATTTTGTGCAAACAAGATAATATCTTGTTCGCACAACTTCGCAAGATCTTTGTTTTGTAAACAAGATAATATGTTGTGCGAACAAGACATTATCTGGTGCGCACAAGATAATATGTTGTTCGCACAAGATAAACTATGTTGTCCGCAGAAGATAATATCTTGTGCAGACAAAATATTATCTTGTTCGGACAACATATTATCTTGTGCGCACAACTTAATATCTTGTTCGCACAACTTATTGAATAAAAAAAATCATGTCCCTTCCCGGGTCCGCAGAAATTAGCGTAGTAGACAAACAATAGGAATAGATGCCCAGGAAACAGCCACAGTCATAGATAACAGCCTACCAATGACACTAAGAGGAAGAGCAACTAACAACGAGGAAAAAAGAAGAAAAAATGAGCCAGCCCACGACAAAACCTCCAATTAGATATGTGCGCCCAGCGAAGAATCAGATCAGTCTGCGCATCAATATAGTCTAACCAGAGAGTTCTCTTGCTGCATGAAGGAGCATTGGGCCTTTAGCTATCCTCAGAGCGCACAACGAAGACTCTGATCAGACTGCGCGGATGCGCAGTCTGATCAGAGTCTTCGTTGGGGGGCACGTGGCTTATTTAGGTTTTGTCGTGCGCTGTCTCAAATAATCACAAATAGCATAGCAACCAGCTTCCTCTTCCACACAAGAGGCGATCAAGGTGCAACGGGCATAAATAATGAAATGAGATAAATAATAATAATAATATTATTATTAATTAATTAATAATAATAATAATAATAATAATATAATAATAATAATAACTAGAGCCGCAGTCAATGGTATACCGTCGCAAATACCCGCTTTTTCTATGAACAAGCCTTTTCTTAGAAATTTGACCTTTGACCTCACCCCATGACCCCAGGGGTTCAGATGAAAATTTCGACACCTTCATGCACATCTGCAGTCCTCAAGCAATGTATGTACCAAGTTTGGTCACTGTAGGTAAAGAAATAAAAAAGGAGTTGCATTCACAAGAAACGTGACAGACGGAAGGACGGACGCCCGTGACGAAAATAATATACCCGTTTTTTTTTTTTTTTTTTCAAATAAGCGGGTATAATAATAGTTCGTCTGTCATTACTGACAATGACCAGTCTTTATCATATTTGAGAAATTCATTTTTTACTATTTTTGGTTTGGTCGCCTTGAGGCGGGCAAACCGGGTCTAATGACCAGATTGTAACTGTTCCATGGAGGGGCACGTGAAGCGATCAACCAATCGACTTTAACGATGATGCAATACTATACTGCAATTACAGGAAACAGCCTGTCTGAATAGCGAAACAGACCGAAAAGCAAGCGTTTCAACTCCAACAATAAATATCTTAAGGGAAATGGATACACCTGGCATGTGTGGCAGTTAGTCTACCATTTTTACCGTATTTCGAAATACACCTATGCAAATACATTGTCATTTTTTGGCAAAAGAAAAAGAAACTTTAAAAAGAAAAACTGGAATATTTGCCTTTTTTGCTCAAAGCATAGATTGCGGGAGTCGACAGAAACGTCTCGACGAGGCGATTCTATCGAGTACCCACAATCTAGTGCCTCAGAGCATGAATATAGAAATTAATGTATACCCCTGCAAACCCGAGCTCTACTACATAAAAGTGAAGATTATATTTTCTTGTCCTTTGGGATCATTGATTCCATTGTGGAATTTTGAAAATATCCGAGGGTCACTGATGAGGCCTAATTGCCGAAACTAAATAGTCTGGCCCAGAAAACATGTACACTCTATATTTTACAGTTCTGTGGTGTATTCATTGCTTCCAAAGGATTGCCCTTTTATAGAACATATTTAACTTCACTTCAACTGGTGTATGGGAATGTGTGGCGGCGGTAAAACGTCTCCCTGCCCTACATCATATTGTAGATTATATTTTCTTGTCCTTTGGGATCATTGATTCCATTGTGGAATTTTGATAAAATCTTAGGGTCACTGATGAGGCCTAATTGGCCGAAACTAGCTAGTCTGGCCCAGAAAATATGTGCACACGATATTTTTTCAGTTCTGTGGTGTATTCCTTGCTTCCAAAGGATAACCCTTTTATAGAACATATAAAAGGAGATCACAATTATGTAGGCATGATTTCGTGATGGAAATACAACTTTAAGGACCGTATGGTTGCTACTCTGTTGGCTCTGTCCAACTGAAAAAGGGGTCTACTCTAAAAGGGGAAGAATTTGCTCCTCAAGGGGTCTATTCTAAAAGGAAAGAATTTTCTCCCCAGGAGCAAATTCTTTCCTTTAAGAGTATACCCCCTAGACATATCCAAAGAGAAACTACTTTTGCAGGAGTAACCCCACCCCCTTAAGGCGTATGTATTTCCATTATGGGGAACTCATAACAGTCGCAGTCATTTTCGCAAATTTTACGTCTTGCAATGCCATTATGGAGTAAGTCCATGGGGCCATAGAAACGAAAAACAACAGAACATAACTACTACTACTACTCACAAAGTGTGGCTGGCTGCGGTAGCTCAGTCGGATGCAGTCTGACTGGTGATAAGGAAGACTCGGATTCGATACCTACCGGGGTCGGCTATATTCTTTCGTGGGGTTTGATTATGAAATCTTTTCTATGGTCATTCTCTCCCTTCCGCTGATTCAGGAAGGGCAGGGGTCAGAATGTGCACTGAACTGGTATACCGCTTACGGATAAGCCTGCTCAGGAAAAACGTGGATAGGTACACTGACAGCCCAAACATGACCCAAATCAGTGTTGACTGGGCCGTTAAATTCAAATAAACAAAACTTGCAAAGTTTACTTCACACAGATAGGAACAGATTTATAGATTCTGAACATCTTTCGGTACGCTGATACTTCTAACAATACGTATATGTAAATGTTGGAAAGACAGAGAACGTTATTTTTCCTCATTTATAAAGATCGCTGGGTGTAACGGACCTCCGTAGCCTAGTGGATAAGAGTGCTGACTCTTAATCATTAGGTCTCTCAACGCTGTAGGTTTGAGCATGGCTCAGATCACATAATGAGAAGTTCTGCAACGGAAGGTCAGGAGGTTTTTCATCGGGTACTCCAGTTTTCGCTCACCTCTGATTAACGATCGGCTTGATATGAGTGAAATAATCTTGAAAGGATCGTAACACCAAACATAAAAAAGATCGCTGGGTGTGTAAAAACATTTTCATGTCTTTGCTACTAGAATTAACGCCAGTGCCAAGGTCGAAGGTTCTAACTCTTCCAAATGTATAAAATATTTAGGGAGCGAAACCCCAGGCTCCAGTATAAAAGGGCAGGCTCCGCCCCCAATCTGTCATGGTGATATTCAAACATTTTCAGTCTCTCCCAGAATTATCAGCAGTTGTTGGCTACCCACTTTTCATTTTTTTAGAGAAAAAATATGGAACCGCTCATGGTATCTCTTTATCAGCTCCCTTATTTATCGCACAAAATTAAACCAGGATTTGCTCAAAATAAATAGATTTATTTTGACAATCAGGGGCTAACAGACAGTTTGATTTGAAAGTTCACCTTTGACCCATGCATAAACATGCAAACAAGATAAAATAGAGAAGCACATGGCTTGATTACACACTGACCTGCATGCAGAGGTTTGTTTGTTTGTTTGATTTGAGGTTTAACGTCCACGTCAACATCAAGCAGAGGACTAGATAAGAAGGAGTATTTGAGCTATTTCAACATTAATTTACAAAATTGTTTGTATGTTGAAATATTTTTTCACTGCAATGATGAATGCTGAGAAAAAAGAAATTTTGAAACAGATACTCCTCTTTAACTACATTAACATGCATAGCTCACCAGTCAGTCATGACTCCATATCCATTAACAAGTTATATATGTTCCATAATATAATGCATTTATCCACCTTTAAAATTCAGAGACTAGATCCAGAATGCACTGTAGCATTACTTCCCGTATAGCCCCGGCACCAATCAAAAACAGTAGCATTGCCATCTAGTCCTAAAAGTCTTTGCTTTTTGGTGACATTCCTATCCATTAATTTCCAGAATTTTCTGTATTTTGTTTTCAGAGTTTCTGGGGTGTGGATAAGCGGGCTGATCAGGCAACCACAGTTGTCACACAATGTGAATAAAAATCCATCCACTCTGAGAGTCACTGCTGTTATCACTTTCATCACCACTATCATCACTGCCCATCACTAGAACATGCCTAAATAATTTTGACCCCCTTTAACCCCACTTTTATAAAGTAAAATTGGGTTTTACAGGGGTTTACATTATTTTTCTTATTCCTGCTCAAAATATAGATTGTGATTACTCGTTAGAACTTTAGAACCGCCTAGTTGAGGTGGTTCTAACGAGTATCCACAGTATACATTTTGAGTAGAAATATGAAAAATATCTGGATTTTGTTATCTGAAAGTTCTCGTTTTTTGGTGGTAAAATTTTCAATATATTTAAACAGGCATGTTTCGTAATGCAACGCCACCATTATCATTGTCATCATCATCATCATCATTTCCATTTCCAGTAATTTGATCAACAGTGCTGGTTGAAGGCAATGTGCTTTTGATTCTTTGATTGCTGGCCATTTGAAGTAAAAACATCAAAAGACTTCTTTTTCCCATTTATGCACTCCTCAGCATTGCAGTCATAATGACTGAATCAATTCCTTATTGTTTCAAACGGCAGACTGATCAGAGTCTGGTAAAATAGTTTGTATTTTCCATATTGACTGCTAGAATAAACCGAACTATTACACTTCTGAACTAAATGGATGGAGATTTCTATGCCTATGCCAGGGACACATGTTACAAAAGGGGCTCTGCACAGGATATACTACAGTACTTCATTTGTACAACTAATCTGCTACATGATGATAGCCTATCAAAATTATTTGAATGAAAAGCCAAATTTCTTCTGTGCGCCCTTATGCAATAGGTAAATTCTGGAACATGATTTCCAGATAGCAGCTCATTCTTACACAACAGTTTGTTCTAAAAGGCACACTAAATAATACTTATAGCTAATAATGAGAAAATTTCATGATTGAAAGAAGACAAAAAGAAATTTTTGACAAGCATAAACACCAGTCAAATTCAGGCTGCAAGTAGCTGTGTACCAAAATTCCAGTATATCAGCTGATTCAAACATCCTGACCTAAGCATGACCTGGAGGAAGTTCAGAAAACCCATTATTATCCTTGTCTTGGACTGCCCATTTTCTAGCTGTAGGTCCTTCAGCAGCCTGGCCTTTAAAAGACTTTTTGGCGCATTCGATGGGAGTAATTGTATCTGATAAGCCGAGAGTAGTGTTCTTTATTTCCACTCAATACTCGACGTTTCACTAATCAGTTTCTCTTACAATTAAAGTGTGATCCAGAAAGATATACAAAAGGATTGCAAATTTCAGGTTTTTGCGGAGGTACCGCTCAAAGAAACTTCCGAGGTTTAATATACAGTCTGATTCGCAGCACTTTGTCTGGGCAGGCTTAGATCTTCCCAGGCGGTTCAGCAATACTTCAAAGTTCGGTCGGTTTCAGCTCATGCAGTCAAATATATTGCTCAAAGGTCTGATCGGCCCCCGTCCATCGGGGATTGAAGAAATAGATTGGTCTGCATGATGCTGATACCGGCCGCACATAGTAGTGTTAAATCGCCTAGAAGTTCTAAGCCTGCCCAGGAAAAGTGGCTCGAGTCGGACCGTTCATGTATTTCAACCATTTAGTTTCATTGGGCGACAGATTGGAAGCAATGTCTCAAAAATGATTCATGTAGTGTTAACAGGGACGTGAATAACAAACGAAATAGATAACCAAGGCACTATAGAAGGTCTGATGACGAAAAACGGTCGTATTAAGTTATCGGGTTTGGTGTCCGTCCGTTCGTTCGTAAACTTTGTTTTCGTTTCCGTATAACTCCTTCTATACAGTTTTCATCCGATCAAGCCTAAAATGTGTATGTAGTAAGGCTAAGATTTGAAGATGTGCCTTAAGTTTCGATAATTACTGTCCACCAAATATTAACAGAGTTATGACCTTTGAAACATTCGGTTTACATTTTCGTTTGGTTATGTTTTGTGCTTTACATGTGTAAACCATATGTAAGTTACATTTAGTTAATACTTGCCATGGCGTTAAACAATTTACCACAGAAAACTCATCACTACCTACCCCTCCTGATACCAAGGTCACAGACTTCGAAATTTATATACACGTTTTATATTAAAAAATAGAAGTGGAGGCAATGATCAGGAATCGTTACAATCAACCCACAGCTCCCATCAGAGACACCAAAGGGAAAGACACACAAACATGAAACAACAGACCCTAATGGAAACACCAACAGCGAAAAGCCAAAATGACAGTTACTTTCCCATAAAATGGCCAATAGGCTATCCAAAATAAAATAACATAAGCGACACAAACATCCAAAGACAAACCATAACAAGAACAAACCGCGACAGAAGAACCGCCTTGGAACGGTCAGCGGAAACGAATTCCACTGGGGGGGGGGGGGGGGCTTAAATCGATCCTACGTGGCCACAATCCTCGCCCTTACTTCCGTCGCGATTTAGACAAATAATTTGCTCAGTCCGCATGAAGGCCTCCAAACTTCAGACAAACCATAACAAAAATATACCGCGACAGAAGAAGCGCCTTTTAACGTTTAAAGTTTATTAATTTAATTAAAAAAAAATGCATTAAGTGGGATAATTATATCAGCTGGCTCAAATCAGAATGTAGACTGACAAGACCAAACCTATTGAAAGCAGCCAACTTGGTGTGTTCTAAGATGGCTGATGAGACCAATTCTATAGCTCTGAACTGTCTGTTGCAAACAGAGCAACAGAGGCTAGAGGAAGGCAGCTCTGTTGGTGATTCCTTAGCTCTGGCTTTGCGCTATGCACGTTTCTGCCCGGCTTCACTGATATTTTTCGCCTCATATTTATTGGCACCCCTTTTGATGAGACCTCGCCACTTTGCTCTGTCCTGTGCAATTTGTTCCCACGACTCTGCTGGAATGTTGAAGTCCCTCTGGGAAGCTTTGAGGTTGTCCTTGTAGCGCTTCTTCTGACCGCCTTGGGAGCTTTTGACCATTTTTAGTTCTCCATAGAGAATTTTCTTTGGCAAACGAATACCATAAGCACATACAAAATGAAGAGCCCCGTCGGAAAAATCCGACAAAGCTATACAGTCGAACTTCAATGGCTCGAACAACTTTGGGACCACGAAAATCTGTTCGAGACAAGGGTAGTTCGAGCCACTGAGGGTAAATGTCAGGAGGCATAACGGGTTTGATTTTGGGACATCTTTTCGGTGTTCTATAATAAAAATGTATGCTGTGTGTACTCATTAGAATCGCCTCATAGAGGCGATTCTAATGAGTGCTCACAGCATACATTTACAAGAGAATAGGAGAACATTTCCTTAATTACCCTCACTTTTTCTTAAGTGGAGAAATCTCCTCGTGACACAAGAACGGGTTCGACTCAGCCATGGTAAATTAGCCATCGGTGTTCGAGCCATCGAAGTTTCATTGTATTTAATTCTAGAGCTGCAGTCGATGGTATACCATCGCAAATACCCGCTTTTTCTATTAATAACACTAATGACTATGTATTAGCTTGCCAAAAATACACGTAAATTAAAAACAAGTTGCAAAGAACAGTCTAACTGATAAGAACTGATAAGCAAAGTTTCAGAAGTGTAACTCTTATAGTTTAGAAGATATGGCAAAGTCATACTTTTTGCCCTTTGTTCTTGGGGTCGAGGTCAAACGAAAAGTAGCCCAACATATTCTATATTCCAAGGCACATCCAATAAGCAAAGTTTCAGAAGTGTAACTGCAATAGTTAAGGAGATATGGCAAATCATAATTTTTGACCTTTGACATTGGGGTCATGTTGAGGTCAAGGTCACAAAAAAGTTGCCCACTGCCATCTACATTCCATATACTATCCACATGCAAAGTTTCAAAAGTGTAACTTCAGTGGTTGCAGAGGAGATCCAATCACAAGAAACGTGACGGACGGACAGACGGACAGACGGACGGACGGACAGACGGACTGACGCCGGAGTGAACTGTGGTACGAAAACAATATACCCGATTTTTCTTCGAAAAAGCGGGTATAATAAACAACATTAGAACAACTGCCTTAAGACGATCAGTAGCGAGAACCACTAGGGAGTTTAAATCGATTCTGTCGGCTCAACTTTCACATTAGGTTGCGATATTATTTACAATACACAAACTAGTTGGGGCGACAAGGTTTGAGATGTCATTTCATCTCAATGTCGGATAAAAGTCCCACAAAATTGGAAGCAACGTCTCCAAAATGACCTTTACAGTGTTGACGGGGACGTTAAACCTGAAATAAAACAAACAACCAACTGAAGGTAACTAATTTAGTCAACAGGACTATCCTAGAATAACATAAAACAGAGCATACTGATAAAACAAAATCAGAATCAATTACGATTTTCCACACAATGTAAGATGGGGCTAAAGAAAACCACCAGATTTCCTAAGTTTATGATATCGATAGCAAGGGCTGGTTTAATCGGAGCTGAAAAAAGTAATCGATTATCCGTCCTGACGTTGTGATCGATAATCGATTAGTAATCACTGAAGATTTGATAATAACTTTACCTAGGCCTGGCTAATCGGAGCTGAAAATAATCGATTATCAATATTGACATTGTAATCGATAATCAATTAGTAATCACTGAAGATTTGATAATAATTTTACCTGTCTGGCTTTGTCTGAGCTTGACTTTCAGTATATGTTGTGCTTTGCCATAAGTATATTTGAACAGACAGGCCTGAGCAAACACTGTAGACCCAGATGAGTAGCCGCAAAATGCGGCGTCTCATCAGGGTCTGAACTGTTTGCCACTGATCCAACTATTTTAGGCACAACTTTGGGTAGTAAATTGCACTCATCAAATAACCGATTGCAAACAAATCAGTACTGATAATCATTCTTGTGGAATTTATCGATCGATTAATCGACTATCAGATTTATCGTGCCAGTCTTACCGATAGCCCTGCTTCAGAAGATAAGCAGTAAGAAACTTATTACGATAATTAAATCGTCAACATAAGATGAATCAAAGCACTGAGAGTGCTGATGGTGCGATTGTCTGTGTTTGGATTGCTGATGGTGCGACTGTCTGTGTTTGGATTGGATTTTGCGTCTGGTCGGTTGTTTAAATCAGACTTCCCCCCCAGTGGAATTCGTATCCGCTGACCGTTCCAAGGCGATTCTTCTGTTGCGGTTTATTTTTGTTGTGGTTTGTCTTTGGGTGTTTGTGACGCTTGTGTTGTTTTGTTTTGGATAGCCTGTTGGCCGTTTTGTGGGAAAGTAACTGTCTTTTTGGTTTTCCGCTGTTGGTGTTTCCATTAGGGTCTGTTGTTTCATGTTTGTGTGTCTATCCCTTTGGTGTCTCTGATGGGAGCTGTGGGTTGATTGTATCGATTCCTGATCATTGCCTCCACTATTATTTTTTATAAAGAATACTCTTGCATAAACTCCTATGAGAATAGCTGATTGATTCTCTTCTGGGCCAGAAGACTTATTCATGTTGAAAATATAAAATTAACGTGCTGCTTGAATATGGGTTTTGAACGTTGGATATAAAAAATAGCCATCGGAAGAGATGGCAAATCCCCCGACCAAAAGCCAATATGGCCTTCAGAAGATTGTTCACCAACAGAAAGTGCACCAGAATTAAACAAGCAATATATCACAAAAGTATTGCAGTTATGGCCATCACAGGATTATACTGTCAGGGGAGATAACTAAAAAACCAGGGCACTCAGAATTGTGGTTCTTGCGCATGCCTACTGCTTAAGCTCATGTATTTCTGTACAAAGTACCATCAATATGTCTCAAAGGGTATTGGAGATATGGTGATCACAAGCTGGTCATACTGTTATATCGGAAGGGTAGATAACTCAAATATCACAGCACCAACAGTTGTGGTTCTTGCACATGACACCCCTTCTGTATCTTGTATACAATTGCGACAAGTTCCTTTAACATATCTCAAAGGGTGTTGGAGTTATGGCAAGGTTATATTGTCAAGGGAGATAACTAAAAAACCAAAGCACCCAGAGTTGTAATTTTTGAGCATGATACACCTGCTCAACCTCGTGTACATCTGCATCAAGTACCACCAATATGTCTCAAAGTGTATTGGAGGTACGGTGATCACAATGTGCTCAGACTGTTATATTGGAAGGGGGGATAAATCAAACATCATATCACCCAGAGTTGTGGTTCTTAGGCATGAAGCGCCGCCTCAACCTTGTATACAATTGTGCCAAGTATCATCAATATATCTCAAAGGGTATTGGAGTTATGGCCATCACAAGGTTATATTGGCAGGGGAGATAATTAAAAAAACAGTGTACCCAGAGTTGTGGTTCTTGCACGTGTCACACCTGCTTAACCTCATCTCATGTACAACTGTATCAGTATATCTCACAGAATATTGGAAATGTGGCCATCACAAGGTAGTGATTCTATATTATTGGAAGGGGAGATAACTAAAAAAAACCATGACACACAGAGTTTTGGTTCTTGTGCATGACACACCGTCTCGGCCTTGTGAACAACTGTGCCATGTATCATCAATATATCTTAAAGGGTATTGGAGTTATCGCCATCAAAAGGCAGTCACTCTATTTTATTAGTGTGTGTGTGGGGGGGGGGGGGGAGGGGGTGGCATACATTATTTTTCTTATTTCTGCTCCAAGACGTAGGTTGTGGGTACTCGTTAGAACCGCCTCAATGTGTGTGAAAAATTGCTCTCTGTCGTACGGGTGTGTTATCGTAATGGACTTTGCTTTGTTTATGTTATCTTAGAGATGTAACGTCGTCGCCATGAACGTAGCATTTTTATGTTTTATGTTGACGTTATTGCGGAACAGAAGCTATTGTTTTAACGTTTTGAAGTAGCCACCATGCCATGTTAGTTTTACGGTCGAATCTGCAGAGGTGATATGGAGTTGTGGGTACTCGTTATAACCGCCTCAGCTGAAGGGAGAGAATTATCGTAGAAATGATTTCATGATCAATCCCCACGAAAGAATTTTGCCGACCCCGGCAGGGTCGAACACGCGACCTACCGATCATCAGTCAGACGCTCCCCCGGCTCCGCTACCGAGGCCGGCTGTATGGTTATGATATCTTTATGTTCACACAGCCTCCGTGGCCTAGTATAAATCGTTACATTACGAAAACATGTCTATCTAAATATATTGAAAATTTTACCACCAAAAACTGAAAATTTTCTGTTTGAAAATTGTTATATTTTCCTTTTTTCTGCTCAAAATATAGATTGTTTGTACACGTAAGAGCCGCCTCGCCGAGGCGGTTCTAACGAGTACCCACAATCTATGTTTTTGAGCAAAATGAAAAAATAACGTATACCCTGTAAATCACAGTTTTACAAAATAAAAGTGGGGTTTTAGAGGCCAAAATGATATAGGTGTGTTTTCGTGATTTGTCTCCGAAGACCAAAATAACATTATTTCATGTTATTGATATAAATAAACACCACGTTATTCCATATATGCCTAGCGTCTTTTAGGGGGCATTTTGTAAACATTGCAGACTCAGATCAGACGCCACAACAAGCGGCGTCTGATCTTGGTCTAAAATGTTTGCTGAAAGTAAGTGCATATTACTACTGACAATACACGGGCCACTCCAAACGGATAAGCTTGGAGATTCCGTTAAATGATGCATATAATTACATAATCGACCTACACCGCGTACTTTTAACCCATTTTATACTGAATAGAATCATCGACTTTATATCAGTATAGCACATGTCAATCTCAAAACTTAGAGGTTTCAGGTTGCGGCTTCTTCATAAACATGCAGTGTAGCCCCTGATAAGACACTGCGTTCTGTGGTATCTGATCTTGATCTGCACTGTTTGCCAGTTACCAGTGTTTGAATTTCCGGTACAAAATGGGTTAATTGTACTGAGGCAGCATAAACTTGATACATTGTACTGATCTATGAAGGATTCTTTTTAAATAAAATTTGTTTAAACCAAAGGATTCTTGGTTGATGGAAGAGATTTTCCGGATCGGGTTATCAGTTTCCGTTCCCGTTTTGAGACCGTTTTGGGGCGAAACGTCTATGTCGCGAAACGTCTCGTTACCGCGGTTGTCACAGGTTTAACCATTGGCGTGCCTTGTATTCTTCCGCGTGTACGTCATCAATGCTTTTTATTGATAAGAATTATTTTGAAAAAAAAAAATTCAATTATTGAAAAATAAACAGTAGGATATGTGCGTTCATGGTGCTAATTAATAGAACACACATATTATAATATTTAGTTTAACTGAAAGCATATTGTGAAAATGTTCAAACTGTTTTGAATGTGGAACAATATTTTTTTCACGGAGAATTTTGGTGGTTCTTCGGCCGTTGGTTTCAGCTTAAGTGTCCCCTATGGTGCGCGCAC
This sequence comes from Lucinisca nassula, assembly GCA_963580285.1. Lineage (NCBI taxonomy): Eukaryota > Metazoa > Mollusca > Bivalvia > Lucinida > Lucinidae > Lucinisca > Lucinisca nassula. Next base: position 19,887,719 of record OY757021.1, read on the forward strand.
CAACCAAAATCGAAAACGTTTAGAAATATATTTCATATGAAAGAGATCTGGAGACATCCCCGTCTAAGAACAGTAAATTTACAATATTTAAGTAAAAATCAACCCGTTTGTCGTATATCTTGGATGGGATTATACCATTTGTGCTGCCGTTACCTAGGATTTAGACCTATTCAATTTTAATTCATGGGGATAAATCTTGTCAACCATTTGCGCAAAATATAAATTGTAAATATTAAGTTAATCATCCAGATAGTTGAATTAAACGCATCAATACATCAGTCTGAGTTTTATCAGAGAGAGACAGCATGTCAAAAATAAAATAATAAATCAAACGAGAAATATCTTTAAAAAAGATATGCGGCGTGGTGGTTTTGAAATATGAGCTACGATAGTGATTTAGCAACAATTGTCTAGCAATGAACTGGTTGACTGTATTCAAACAATCTAGCTGTCACGTGAGAATAACAAGAGCAACGCATGCGGGTGCCAACGCTCGGATGCAAAAATTCTAAGTCGAAAAAGGAACATAACTGTGCAAAACATATTTTGAGAGTTACTTCACATATTGGTATGAGTTGCTTTTTTCATAATGAACAACTAGTCCGAGTTTCAAGTAAATATGTTCAGTAATGACAGAGATATAACAAAATGTCCAAGTTTTTGCACGACGACGCAGACGACGCAAGAGCTATGACAATACCTCGTCGTTTTCTTCGACAACAGCCGTGCTGTTAACATTGCAGAGTGCGGTATCCCGCCTGTCTAGGGTAAGGTCGAAGTCAAAGGTCAAGGTAAAAAACATGACTTCATTTAAAGAGCATGTGACCTCAAGTATATGCATAACAAATATGATTGAACACTTCATCTTTTACTGTTTTTGAGTTTGGAAAACTAATTCTAGAAAACATTTATGGTTGTCCCTATCGTGGACAGACGGGGGAATAAACGGATGAACAGACAAACGGAGAGAAACTTTCACGCCTATACACAGGCGCTTGAAGTTTGGTCCATCAAACGTGCTGAAAATGTCCAAATACAAAAGCTCCAGAAGCAATTTCAAAGAAATTGCCAGGTGTGCAAGCGCTGTTTCGGAGCCATTGTGCCTCTGACTTCCGTAACACCGCAGCAAATGTTGCACGGCAACGTCATGAACGTCAAAGTATTCGATCGAAACTTGACGTGAAATAAAAAAGGATGACTGCTATGCAGAAAGACTCAGAATTAGTGTTGATGAGACAAAACCTGCATGTCTCTGCACGTTGTGTATTTGGCAACCGCTTTTAATACGCTGCTATAAAACTACAAGTTGCCCCTTTCGAGGTTTTCACTCGTCGAGGTGACATATCTTACTGCACAATGCCTTAAAGCACCTTGCAATTTATCCGGCCATACTGACTGGCAGAGGGTAACGTGAGAGAAAATGCACTACAATGCTCCAAACCTTCACACATGTGGTTGAAGCAGAGAGACAATGAAACTCTAGAAAGGGTAGCTTATTAAATCGCACACCATCCCCAACCCAAACCTAAAAATGATTAAGTAAATCTCAGTAAGGGTCCATTACCCATTGTTTACATGGCAACGGGTCGCATGAAAACAGGAATGTAGGCCTACTCATCAGGTAGCGCTCTGCGCTGTCAATGTTCGAAGAATATGACATGCGTAGACACAGAAAAAAAAGAGGAAAAAAAACCGTAATCATATCCAGCTACATATGTACACAGTTCATCCGATTTCCGAATTGATATGTCACCTTTATACTGCATCGATGATCTAAATATGACGTCAAATGTATCACGAAGTATAATCGTACAGTACATTATAGATAAGTAGCGACATACTTTAGTGACATTTGTTTTTAAATAAGAGAAAAAGGACAGAACTTAATTCGGCTTGTGTATTTATGTACACTTATCGGGGCTTGAAGAAATAGTTGGGCTGCATGATGCTTCCACGCAGAGCTGAAACCGACTGCACACGAGGACTAGTAAACTGCGTAGAGTATAGAGCCTGCGAGTCGGACCGTCCATATACAAACCCTATTGGTTTGATTTTTTTCACTGACCGTAAATCCGGCCTGCACACTAGTACTGGTAAACCGCTTAGAGGATCTTAGCCTGTCCAGGAACCGCGGTGCGAGGCGGACCATGCTAATAAAGCCTTTTGGTTTCAATGGGCGACAGGGCTTGAGATGTCATTTCATCTCAATGTCGGATAAAAGCCCCACAAAATTGGAAGCAACGTCTCCAAAATGACCTTTACAGTATTGACGGGGAAGTTTAACCTTAAATCAAACAAATGAAACAAAACCCTCTTAATCTGTGTTTACACTGGTGTTTAACCCGCCCGGGAGGACGGGCACCTTTACTTCTTTATAAATCTACAGATAGCATTAAAGAAGTGGTCGATACAATTACCCCAGACAGAAGAGACAAAAACACAAACATGAAACTAGCGGAATGGTTAAAGGACAATTACATGTACTTTCCCACAAAATGGCCAAATGGCCAACCAAAATACAAAAACATTGAAGCAAGACGATTTCTAACAAAAATAAATGAAACCGCGACAGAATAGGGTGCCGGGAGGTGGAAGGGGGTGGTTGAATCGATTTTACAATCTCAAAATCAAAGTCATTGCGTTTATCATAAATTTTGCACGAAACAAATCCATCTACAATAGATAGATGTAAATCCAAAAACGGGGCCTCGGTATCAGAAGAATTTGCTTTATTTAATTGAAGTTCTGGGGGGTAAATCGGACTGATCAAACCATCGAAATAGGTATTATCAATATTTAATAAATCATCTAAATATCTAGAAGTGGAGCTAAAAGCTTCAATAATTTCAGATTGGTTATCAATGGAAAGCGACAACATGAAGTCTCTTTCATAACAATACAAGAACAGATCAGCCACAAGAGGTGCGCAATTCGTACCCATCGGAATACCCACAATTTTTCTAAATAACTTCGTACCGAATCTAATATAAATATTGTCAAGTAGAAAGGTGAGGGCATCACACACTTTCTGACATGACCAAAGTGTATAATTCTTATGCTCTTTAGAAGTGAAAAATGCATTTCTGACATTACATGCAAGATAGAGAGAATCTTTTCTGTGAAAAGCCCATTCAATTAAATCATTAAGCTTTTCTTTTATAAGATTATGAGGACGTGTAGTGTAAAGAGTGGAAAAATCGTAAGTAGACAGACTTGAAGCATGAAAATGTCTGGATTTCAATTTATTTAAAACCTCATTCGAATTTTTTATAGACCAAAACAGATTTCTTCCTGATCTCTCAAAGACTTTATCACAATATTTAATCACATGCGTTTTAATAGCAGTAAGACAGGAAGTTAATAATTTATAAAGTTCAGTGGTAGTGCAAGAGCTAGAATTTGCAATAAACCGTGCTTTGTAAGGTCTTTTATGAAGTTTTGGTAGCCGGTATAGCGTAGGAAGCTTGTCTTGGCCTTCGGTAACACACACAGCAAACTTGGTGGCTGAATGACAAATATGTTTATCTACTATAACTCTCTCTTCAGCTAAAGGCTGAAGTTCATAGGCCTTAGTACCACCAAGCTCCTGCTTAAGCGTGTTAACATAGTGGAGCCGTCACACAACGACGACATTGTTAGCGGCCTTGTCTGCAGGGGCCAAAACAAACTTCTTATGAAATTCTTGAATACCTAGCTTAAGATGACGTAAAGACGTCTTAGGCTTAGGAGGTAATAAGTTAGTATTTTGAGAATAGAAAGAAACGCGTTTATTCACTAGTTCTAACTCTTCAAAATATATAAAATATTTAGGGAGCGAAACAAAATCATAACGTTTATGGAACGTTGTTTATTGTTCATGAGCCCAGCCCAGATAGCAAGAGTTTCTGTTCAAAAACTTCATGACTACTAAGTGATCTGCCACCAGTTACAGACTGAGTTGTTAAAATACTTTTTGGCGCATTCGATGGGAGCTATTGTATCTGATAAGCCGAGAGTGGTGTTCTTTATTTCCACTCAATACTTGACGTTTTACTAATCAGTTTCTTTTACAATTAAATTGTGATCCAGAAAGATATACAAAATGATTGCAAATTTCAGGTTTTTGCGGAGGGTACCCGTTTTATCTCAGTACTGAGTAAAAGTCCCACAAAATTGTCTCAAAAAAGACACATGCAGTGTTAACAGGGCCGTTAACAACAAATGAAATAGACAACCAAGGCCCTATAGAAGGCCTGATGACTTAGGAAAAATCTTTTTATTTGCCCGTTTGAAAAACATCATCAACAACAACAACAACAACAAAAAAAAAAAAAAACGGTCCTATTAAGTTATGGGGTTGGTTCGTCCGTTCGTAAACTTTTTTTTCGTTTTCGTATAACTCCTACTATACAGTTTTCATCGGATCAAGCCTAAAATGTGTATGTAGTAAGGCTAAGATGTGAAGATGTGCCTTAAGTTTCGAGCATTTCTGTCCACCAAATATTATGACCCTTTGAAAAATTTGGTTTACATTTTCGTTTGGTTAAGTTATGTGCTATACATGTGTAAACCATATGTGAGTTACATTTAGTTTATACTTGCCATGGCGTTAAACAATTTACCACAGAATACTCATCACTACCTACCCTTCCTGATACCAAGGTCACAGGCTTTGAAATTTTATATACACGCTTTGTATTAAAGTTAGTTATTTTATTAAAAAAATGCATTAAATGGGATAATGATATCAGCTGGCTCAAATCAGAATGTAGACTGACAAGACCAAACCTATTGGATGCTTTTTGAAAGCAGCCAACTTGTTTTACCAAAGCGTGACAAAGAGATTTTTCTACCCGAGGGTACCGGAAACTGGACACGCAATGGCTGTCGTCAGTTTTGACAAGATTTTAATCGTCGTTTATTGCGTCATGCTGATGTGTCAGAAAAAGTTATCCATGCCCCGCATTATAATTTGATATATATTTTCACTGCACACAGTCGGTATTTGCCGAGAATCTGTGGTTGTAGCACTTCAAAGGTGAGGCAAAAACGCTTACACTCCAGACCTTTTCTTACGAAATGTCTTACTGTCAATTTTGTTTTTGGACATTATGAATTATTTATGGAAATAACTTCAAGCTCCTGTGGCCTATATTCCCCTGCTGAGTGAGTGAGTGTTTGAGTTTTACGTCCCACCAGCAGCTAAGGTCATACGGAGACGGGTCCTCGGTTTAAAAAAATCATCCGAAAGTCTGGAGAAGTCCGGGATCGATCCTGAGACCCCTGGTTTGCAAGGCGAGTAGCGTAACCACTACACCATGGAGGCCTCATCCCCCTGCTGAAGCAGTCGCGACAACAAATAATGTCTTGTGTGGACTAACTGAAAGGTTTATTCTAACACAGCGCGCCTATACAGGCAATGGAAAATAACTGTGTTTTATTCTGCAACAAATCACAGCTCGGAAGAGCGTGACGAGTGACGTCATTTAAAACTGCAAATTTATGACGTCACTAGTCGATTTCCTTGACGTTAGACGGTGTAACGTCATTTTCTCGCATCGAAAACGTAAGAAATGGATATAAATGCATGTGTTTCAGTCGATAATTTTAGCGGGATTTCTTCTAACAATGGCGAAAAGTTGTGAGATTTTGAAGGAAACAACACCATTATTGCCGATTTTCAGCGTGTTAGAATCGAAATAGATCAGCACTAGTTTGTGATTTGTTGAGTAATAAATCACAGTTTGTCGGTCAGTTGTAAGTAGACAAATCGTGCGCGCTACGCGCTCGTGATTTGTCTACTTTACAACTGACCTCCAAACTGTGATTTATTACTCAACAAATCACAGCTAGAGCTGATCTATTTCTTAAATAAAACAAAAGTCTGACAAAAAACTTAAATATTTGCTGATACCAATGACCGCGGGAAATGGGTTGTTTGTGAATGTTGTTCAGGCGAGCGAGAATTGTAACAGCAATATTACAGGTTTGTCATATTTTACGTTGAACTAGAAAATGGTCTTTGTAAAACACTGCACCTAAATGAAACTATTCACTGCAGAATGTACAAAATTCACAATAAACACATTAGTATAGCGTGCAAGGGAAAAGGCTATTAATGAACTAGAATTTGTTTTTATACAAAAACACAGATGTCTCCCCCGTTTTTGACCTCTAAGTATAACCTTGACATTGGAGATATTGAGCTGGGTCTTGTGTGCAACACATCATCAAATGAAGATAAACATTTCTGCAAAGTAACTTTAAAAATGTTCAAAGAAACATAAAAAAGTTATTGGCCATACACAAAAAAGCCCTTTTTTACCTTTGACCTCTAAGTATGGCCTTGACCTTTGAGGTACAACACATCGTCGCATGATGGTTAACATTTCTGCCAAGTAATTTCATAATCCATCAAAGAATAAGGAAGTTATTGACTGTCCTTTTTTTACCTTTTACCTCTAGGTTTGACCTTGACATTGGAGGTATATGGACCTTGGTCTTGCACATGACTCATGTTCTAATGACGGTGAACATTTCTGCATGGTTACTTTATAAAGTCCATCCAGAAAAAAAAAAGTTATTGACTGGACACAAAAAAAAACAAACTTGTTTTACCTCTGACCTCTTAGTATGACCTTGATCTTGGAGATACCGACCTGGGTCTAGCGTGCACCACATCGTCTCATGATGATTAACATTTCTGCCAAGTAATTTCACAATCTATCCAGGAATAAGAAAGTTCTTGACTGAACACTAAAAAAGTGTTTGTCCTTTGACCTCTTAGTACGACCATGACATTTGAGGTACCAACTTGGGTCATGCACGCAACACGTCGTTTAATGGTGGTTAACATTTCTGCCAAGTAATTTCAAAATCCATCTAAAAATAAGAAAGTTATTGACAGAACACCAAAAAGGGCCCTTTTTTTACCTTTAACCTCTATGTATGACCTTGACCTTTCAGGTACCAAACTGGGTCATGCGTGCAACACATCATCCCATGGTGGTTAACATTTCTGCCAAGCAATTTTAAAATCCATCTAAAAATAAGAAAGTTATTGACCAAACACGAAAAAAGGCCCCTTTTTGGACATTTGACCTCTATTTATGACCTTGACATTTGAGGCACCAAACTGAATCAGGCATGCAACACATCGTCTCATGATAGTTAACATTTTTGCCAAGTAACTTCAAATTCTATCTAAAAATAAGCAAGTTATTGACAAAACCCGAAAAAATGCCCTTTTTTACCTTTGACCTCAAAGTAGGACCTTGACCTTTAAGGAACCAACCTGGGTCATGCACCCAACATATCGTTTTATATTGGTTAACATTTCTGCCAAGTGATTTCAAAATCCATCTCAAAATAAGAAAGTTATTGACCAAACACGAAAAAAGGCCCCTTTTTGACCTTTGACCTCTAAGTCTGACCGTGACCTTCGAGGTACCGACCTGCCTCATACGCACCACACATCGCCTCATGGTTGTTAATATTTCTGCCAAGTAATTATAAAATCTATCTCAAAATATGAAAGTTATTGACCAAATACAAAAAAGGCCCTTTTTTGACCTTTGACCTCTAAGTATGACCTTGACCTTTGAGGTACCGACCTGCCTCATGCGCACCACACATCGTCTAATGGTTGTTAATATTTCTGCCAAGTAATTTTAAAATCCATCTGAAAATAAGAAAGTTATTGACCGGACACGATTTGCCCATACATATATACATACCGACAAACTTCCAAGGGAGATCATTCAAAATGGATAAATGCGAGAGTTATAGTTCTTGCGCACTGCACGTCGTCTAATGCTGATTTATATTTATACTAGGTTTCGTGAAGATAGCTCGAAGGGTTTTCAAGCTATAGAGTGGACACGAATGTGTGACAGACGGACAGACGAACAGACGGACGGACGGACGGACAGACAGACGGACAGACAGACAGACGCCCGGGGGAAAACAATATGTCTCTCCGAAAAAAAAATCAGCGGAGACATAATGAGTGTGAGTCAGTGTTTGAGTTTTACGTCTCACCAACAGCTTAGGTCATACGGAGACGGGACCTCGGTTTAAAGACTCATTCGAAAGTCTGGAGACGCCCTGGACCAATCCTGCGATCCCTGGTTTACAAGTCGACTAGCATTCACCATATTTGCATTATTTGCTGTCTCCCAGCTTGCACATTGTCAATATTGGCAAAAACAGGTAACCAGACCCCCCCTGACCTTTCAAGGTCATGGGGGTCTGGTTACCTGTTTTTCCAACACTGATAACGTTCAGACCAGGAACAAGCAGATAATGCAAATAAGGTTAATTAAAGAACAAAGGTGAGCAGGTCTCACAGTAATAGGTTAAAGGAGGTCGGGCTAGGGTATATATAGAGCGTCTAGTCTCAGACCAATATCTCTCAGGGCTGGAGCCGAGCGATGGTCTCCCCATTCACCGGCAACGTGGAATGGGGATACCACCGAACGGCTACGGTGTAGTGCCAGAATGGATTCGTTCCCTGGGACCCCACCAGCTGACGACCCGTGACACGGGGAAACTGGAAACAACAAACAACAACAGACCAATATCTTCCTGAAAACACTTGCAATGATTGTGCAACCGACAGACAAACTGACGTACGGACGGACAGACAGGCGGCAAGCTTTCAGGTTTGTATCACACGGTGATCATAGTGAACGCAAAATGGTTTAAAATTTATTTACAAAATATAAGTAGAGGCAATGATCAGGAATCGATACAATCAACCCACGGTGAGTGAGTGAGTGTTTGAGTTTTACGTACCACCAACAGCTAAGGTCATATGGAGACGGGACCTCGGTTTAAAGACTCATCCGAAAGTCTGGAGAAGCCCGGGATCGATCCTGCGATCCCTGGTTTACAAGGCAAGTAGCGTAACCACTGCACCACTAAGGCTTCTATCAACCCAAGGTTGCAAATGCTATTTATGCATTCATTACGATAACACGCCCGTGTGACATAGTGCATTTTTCACATCTCCAAAATGGCTACTTTTCTGAAGAAAATCCAGGATATTTTTCTTATTTATACTTCAAACATAGGTTGTGGGTGCTCGTTAGAACCGCCTTATTGAGGCGGTTCTAACGAGTACCCATAACCAATGTCATGGAGCAGAAATAAGCAAAAATAAGGGTCATCCCCGTAAACCCAAGTTTTCTCTATATAAAGTGGTGTTTAGGTTTTACTCGCAAATGCAAAATGATTCAGCAATTCGTCTACGCATGGAATATCGATCATGATTTTAACGAGCACGTGGCTTTTCCCGCCTTTTACTTAGACGTTCTCAAGTTACGTGTTTCATTGCAAAAACATCTGATTTGTTCGGTTTTTATTTCTATCTCGAATGCAATAAATGATTCAGCGGAAATCTGGTGATATGAAAGAAAATAGAAAAAGAATATAAGATAATTTCCTTTTTATTTTCTGCCGATTTAGCCCAAAAACACGGCGTGGGTTATACACAAATGCGAGCTATACACAACCAAATACAGTAATCCAAGGGCCCATCAGTTCGTGATCTCTTAGGTCTTCTGCTGTTCCCTTTGTCCATTAGGAAAACATGTCCGTAAGAAATAATGGCGTCCAACATGGTGTCAGAAAATGATAAATATTAGGTAAAAATGTTAACATCTTTATTACTTCTGCTTTCAACATAGATTGTGGGTGCTCTTTAGAACCGCCTCAATGAGGCGGTTCTAACGAGTACCAACAATCTATGTTTTGGGGAATAAATAAGGCAGATAATGCATACCCCCGTAAACCCCTTTTTCTTTATATAAAGTGGGGTTTAGGGGGGTCTTCGTTTCACGGACTTGTTATCGTGATGAATTAATCTAGTGAAAAGGTTAGGCCCAGTAATTACATAGCCCTTAAATATGGCATTTTATCATACATTTAGTATAAAATACTTAGTTTTTGAATATGCGATACGAACGTGACACCAATGCACGTATCACGCTTGCACGTGCTGCCATAGCGCATGGGCTTTATCATACCCAAATATAATCCATATCACAGCCTTTTATAGCACCCCTTATGCGGGCGTCACACTGTCCCGAAAATGACACCAGGTGGCCATACGAATATGGAATTTTGAATTTCGCGCGAAGATCTCTCCGAACATGGTCAACAGCCAATCTCTAGCCGAAGCAAGTACGATGAATACAGAAGGTCACGCGATGGCATCCGAACCACACACGAAGGCAACACGAAGATGTGTTTTTTTAGTACGAAGTTTACCCGCAGGCCAAACGAAGGCCACACGACGGCTTCACGACGTCGTATTGAGAGTACGATGCGTTCGAACTAGGTCACGAAGACGACACGTGACCTCCCGATGTTATAAAACCTTCGGCCGACCGTTTGAAATTCATTTGATGATAGGAGAGTACACAGTACATTTCAACTCTATTAAATTTGATTCAACTTAAAACCAATTTAAAATGCCACCCAAAGAGAAGACCACTTTTTCAGAGAGACTTGGTTTATAGGAAAATAAGATCTGCTCATCTTGTTCTCTAAGGTGCATCAAAAGAAGCAATGCTGCTGCCTCCTTTTTCCTGGTTGCCTCATCATCAAAGTATGTTATTCAGCAGGAACGGAATTGTGAATAATTATGACTGATGCTTTGGGAGTTACACAAGCATATGCTCTGCAGAGTTGCTCATCAGTAATGACTGAGGATGATGCTCTGAGGTTGGCCTTTTATATGTCTACGTTACCATGACACATGGGTATCGCTTGAGGTACTCAAATTCAGCTGTCTTCGTCGACACCGTGGTCCAATCTCAATGTCATCGTACTATAATACGATGTCTACACGACGTCATTGCGAGGGTTTCACGTAGTCGTATTGCCTTCCTAAGACAATCGGACGACTTCTTGTTTCCCTCGTATTATCTTCGTGAGGCGTAAAATGCCCGAGAGCACCGATGATCACACGAAGAAAAGACGAAGATGACACGATTTGACAAGATGCCCCCACGATGGCCTTGCGAAGGGCAAGATGGACAAACGAATTCAACACGAAAATGAACCTTCGCAAGGCCTTCCTGCAATTTTTTGGCATGCCAAAGATTTTCCCGCCGCTCACGAAGTTGCTGCCGGAGCCTCAGAAAATCCACCGGCGATCATACGATGGCTTAAGATGTCCTCACGAATGGCCCGATGTTTTCACGATCAGAACCGAATTTGAACATTTCCTTTATCGTGTTTCCATCTGGTGTCAATTTCGGGACAGTGTGACGCCTGCATTAGTCTTTATCATACCTCTGACGTCACCCTACTCGGGACACGCGGCGTTCTTCCTTTTGCGGCATTTCGCATTTGTTGTTCAGGACGCCATTTGCAATTTGCAATATTTTCGTCTGTTCGAACTGTTTGGCAAAAAAAAAAAAAAAAAAAACATAGCAAGGCGCAGCGAATACGAGAGGAAAATCGGCGAAAGAACGATGCATGGGGATTGCTGACAGACTTTTGGATATATTATTTCTATTTGAATATGGTATTAGGCAGCTGCAAAAAAAAAAAAAAAAAAAAAAAAAAAACATGGCACGGCGCAGCGAATACGAGAGGAAAATGGGCGAAAGAACGATGCAGGGGATTGCTGACAGACTTTTGGATACATTTTTTCTATTTGAATATGGTATTAGGCAGCTGCAATTCATACAATTTATTTTTAACAATTTTTTTTTTATAAGTGAAATGTATGATAAATAGATTATGATATGGCATTTTTTTCATTTCATACCCGAAAAATGCCATATGATAATCTATATATGTCGCATGAGATAATAAACTTTTGACAGTAATTGAAAGATTATTAGATATAATATAAGATGTATCGAAATACATATCGCAATACGGGTTGTCCAAATCAAACTATATCACAATACGCTCTTTGGCGTATCACTGCACCCATAGCCCGGATCGACTTCACTGTTTAAATACTGAATGGCAATTATGAAAGCAATTACTTGAATTTCAGTGTATTGATATTGTGTCATTGTGGAGAAATATGAATTAACGCATGGTCACATGACCATTATACAAAGAAATGTATCTTACGAAACTACTGCTACTACGCTTACTGTTTCAAACAGTGATTGCGCGACCCGCAGAAAAAGCGACCGACTGAAGTCGGTTGATTTTCTAAGAGTGCCCTAAAATCACCGTGTCATTCTGTCAATCGGTCATTCTGTCAGTCTGTCTGTCCGTCCGTAACCCGTTTGTGAAAACTGGTGATAGTGACTTAACCGCTTGGAATATTTAAACAATTTTTGGCATACTGATAGATATCAATGAGATCTAACCAATGAACTTGCGAAATATTACATTCCATTTAGTATAGCCTCGCCGAGGCGAAAACTGTAAAAAATTCGAACTGCTTCTCCTCGGAAACCGTTGGGCGATTGAAGTCAAATTTCATATGGAGTCTCTATGGGATGGGGGAAACCAAAATATGCTCATGGGGTCCAGGTCACATGACCAAAATGGCCGCCAAGCCATATATGGTCTTTCTGTCTGTCCGTCCGTAACCCATTTGTGAAAATTGGTGATAGTGACTTAACCGCTTGAAATATTTGAACAATTTTTGGCATACTGAGATCAATGAGATCTAACCAATGAACTTGCGAAATATTACATTCCATTTAGTATAGCCTCACCGAGGCGAAAAATCCGTAACCCGTCTGTGAAAATTGGTGATAGTGACTTAACTGCTTGGAATATTTAAACAATTTTTGGCATACTGATAGATATCAATGAGATCTAACCAATGAACTTGCGAAATATTACATTTCATTTAGTATAGCCTCGCTGAGGCGAAAAATGTGAAAATTTTCGAACTGCTTCTCCTCGGAAACCGTTGGGCCGATTGAAGTCAAATTTCATATGGAGCCTCTATGGTATGGGGGAAACCAAACTTTGCTCATGAGGTCCAGGTCACATGACCAAAATGGCCGCCAAGCCATATATGGTCTGTCTCTCTGTCCGTCCGTAACCCGTTTGTGAAAATTGGTGATAGTGACTTAACCGCTTGGAATATTTAAACAATTTTTGGCATACTGATAGATATCAATGGGATCTAACCAATGAACTTGAGAAATATTACATTGCGTTTAGTATAGCCTCGCCTAGGGGAAGAATGTGAAATTTTTCGAACTCCTCTCCTCGCAAACCGTTGGTCCGATTGAAGTCAAATTTCATATGGAGCCTTTATGGGATGGGGGAAACAAAAATTTGCTCATGGGGTCCAGGTCACATGACCAAAATGGCCGCCAAGCCATATATGGTCTGTCTGTCTGTCAGTTCGTAACCAGTTTGTGAAAATTGGTGATAGTGACTTAACCACTTGGAATATTTAAACTTTATTTGGCATACTGATAGATATCAATGAGATCTAACCAATGAACTTGCGAAATATTACATTCCATTTAGTATAGCCTCATCGAGGCGAAAAATCCGTAGCCCGTTCGTGAAAATTGGTGATAGTGACTTAACCGCTTGGAATATTTAAACAATTTTTTGGCATAATGATAGATATCAATGAGATCTAACCAATGAACTTGCGAAATATTACATTCCATTTAGTATAGCCTCGCCGAGGCGAAAAATGTGAAAATTTTCGAACTGCTTCTTCTCGGAAACCGTTCAGCCGATTGAAGTCAAATTTCACATGGAGCCTCTATGGGATGGGGCTAACAAAATTTGCTTATGGGGTCCAGCTCACATGACCAAAATGGCCGCCAAGCCATATATGGTCAGTCTGTCTGTCCGTCCGTAACCCGTTTGTGAAAATTGTTGATAGTGACTTAACCGCTTGGAATATTTAAACAATTTTTGGCATACTGATAGATATCAATGAGATCTAACCAATGAACTTGCGAAATATTACATTCCTTTTAGTATAGCCTCGCCGAGGCGAAAAATGTGAAAATTTTCGAACTGCATCTTCTCGGAAACCGTTGGGCCGATTGAAGTCAAATTTCATATGGAGCCTCTATGGGATGGGGCTAACCAAAATTTGCTATGGGGTCTAGCTCACATGACCAAAATGGCCGCCAAGCCATATATGGTCTGTCTGTCTGTCTGTCCGTCCGTAACCCGTTTGTGAAAATTGGTGATAGTGACTTAACCGCTTGGAATATTTAAACAATTTTTGGCATACTGATACAATGTAGATATCAATGAGATCTAACCAATGAACTTGCGAAATATTACATTTCATTTATTATAGCCTCGCCGAGTCGAAAAATATGAAAATTTCGAACTGCTTCTTCTCGGAAACCGTTGGGCCGATTGAAGTCAAATTTCATATGGCGCCTCTATGGGATGGGGCTAACGGGGTCCAGCTCACATGACCAAAATGGTCGCCAAGCCATATATGGTCTGTCTGTCTGTCCGTCCGTTACCCGTTTGTGAAAATTGGTGATAGTGACTTAACCGCTTGGAATATTTAAACAATTTTTGGCATACTGATAGATATCAATGAGATCTAACCAATGAACTTGCAAATATTACTTTCCATTTAGTATAGCCTTGCAGAGGCGAAAAATGTGAAAATTTTCGAACTGCTTCTCCTCGGAAACCGTTGGGCTGATTGAAGTCAAATTTCATATGGAGCTTCTATGGGATGGGGGAAACGTAAATTTGCTCATGGGGTCCAGGCCACATGACCAAAATGGCCGCCAAGCCATATATGGTAAAAACCCTTCAAATATAGTCTTCTCCAGAACCACTGGGCAGATTTCCACGAAACTTGATAAATGGCATCTGGGACGTAGGCCCATCATAAATTGCTAAAATGGTGACCCTGGGTTGACCTTGACCTTCTTTGTGCCTAGGTCAAACTTTGCCACATATGCTTTTGTATTGGAAAATGTGAGACTGCATTTTATCCTGCAAACGATTCAGAATACAGTACTAAAGTATACGATATATTTTTGCTCCTTACGATAAGGCGCATTTATTGGGGGAACCGTTTTAGGTCCATGTCACATGACCAAAATGGCCGCCATACCCATATATGGTAACACTTATAAAGCTAAAAGCATCCGGCGGGTCGTGCACTTCAGCTGAAGCACTGGTTTTACTTTAGTTATTGCTAAAAAATTAAACGGCTGCAAGGGTCAATTTCTAGCTCCCTTTCATTTTCGACAGACATCACGTGAACAAGTCCGTGAAATGAAGACCCCCTAAACCCTACTTTATATAGGATAAACTGGGGTATATTTTAATATTTCTGCTCCAAGACATAGGTTCTGGGTACTCGTTAGAACCGCCACAATGAGGCGGTTCTAAGAAGCATACGCAACCTATGTTGTGAGCATTTATAAGAAAAATATCAAGGATTTTCATCAGAAAAGTAGCCATTTTGGAGATATAAAAAATGCAATATATCGTACGGGTGAGTTATCGTAATGCGTACGAAAGATCTGAATGCTGACTATTGTCCTTGTAATTGTAGTGTGCGACTAGGGCTGCTTGATAACAACCTGTAAATGGCAACAAGTAAGCAGCAGAAGGTTTTTTGTTTGTTTGATTTGAGGTTTAACGTCCCCGTCAAAACTGTATAGGTCATTTTGGAGACGTTGCTTCCAATTTTGTGGGACTTTTACCCAGCATTGAGATGAAATGATATCTCAAGCCCTTTCGCCAAATGAAACTAATAGTATTTATAAGCATGGAAGGTCCGACTCGCACTGCTTTGCCCGGGCAGGCTTAGATTCTCTAAGCGGTTTTACCAGTACTCGTGTGCGGTTGATTTCAGCTCTGCGTGGACGCATCAAGCAGCCCATCTTTTTCTTCAAGCCCCGATGGACGGGGGCCGCACGAGTGGTCGGGTGGTATTTGTTTGCATAGCCAATACTTTAGATGTGCAGTGTACAAGCTATTGATATCAGCTTCAAATTATTTTGTGGCAAGTCACAATGCTGGGATAACACAAAAGAGAAAAACTGCGATGTGTACTATTTGTTACGGCTCTTAAATGTTTTAAATGTTTGCTGCTGCACGTCAAAATCTCGCCGGCAGCTTGAAATAGTGGTAAGCTACCAAGGTATGATACCGTCGTTTCATCGTGGGACATATCTTCAAAACGCTCATTTTTCTGATGAAAGTTTGTGATAATGTTTTTGTTGTTGTTGTTGTTTTGAATTGAGAGTTTACGTCCCTGAAAATATTATTTAGCTTATTTTTGAGACGTTTTAGGATTTTTTACCAGAAATTGAGATGAAATGACATCTCAAGCCCTACCACTGGAACAAAACCGATAGGATTTTTATGCAGGAAGGTACTGAGGAGCAAATCCTTTCTTTTAAGAGCAGACCCCTTTTTTCAGTGGGTCAGAGCTTATAGAAAAGGGAATAGGAAGTTCCGAAAGTTGTGTCCCTTTGAAAAATGGCAGAAAATCTACCAGTATTGCCAATTCCACTAAAGATAATGGAATAGTCTTACAATGTAAGATTTTGTTTGTGTGTCTGTTTTATTTGAAGTTTAGCGTCCCCGTCAACACTGTTAAGGTCATTTTTGAGTATTTGCTTCCAATTTTGTGGGACTTTTACCCGACATTGAGATGAAACGATATCTCCAGCCCTGCAGCCCAATAAAAACAATAGGGTTTATGAGCTTCGCCGCATTGCCTGCTCAGGCTTAGATCTTCTAAGCGGTTTACCTGTACTCGTGTGCAGGTCGGTTTCAGCTCTGCGTGGAAGCGTCATGCATCCAATCTATTTCTTAAAGCCCCGATGGGCGGGGGCTCTTACAATGTAAGAGGAGGCAGCCGTCATTGCGATAAAACATCCATGAGAACCTAGCGCATTTTTCTTATCAAGTTTCAGAACCGCCTCGATGAGGTGGTTCTAACGTGTACCCGCAATCTAAATTTCGAGTAGAGGTAAGAAAAATATCACATTTTATTTCGTCCAAATAGTTTCTTTTCTTTTTTTTTTGGCGGTAAAATTGAGAATGTATTTGTATAGGCATGTTTTTGAAATTCACTCTGGCAGCCTTCCCTATCTGCGCATGCGCATGCTGATATCAGGTTTCGCTAGGCGCGTACCTATTCTCTTGCCACGACCATGATGTAGCAAAATATAAGACAAGTCAGGCGCGTCGAGCAAAAAAAAAAAAAAAAAACATTTTTTGGAATCCTCCATGCGTCAGAGACACGAATCCGATTTTCCATGTCTATAGGCTTGGTGAGTTAACCGAATAGCGCGCTAAGCGAAGCCATTAGTCAGCCTGCGAACAATTCCGCACAGGTTGGTCTGAGTTTTCGCTAGGCGTGCATGTCCGTAGATACATTCTGACGCGGGCTTGTAAACGCGCTAGACTCTCGTTAATTTCGAATCAAGATAAATGGCACGAAATATTGTAGAAATTCAATGGAATTAACTGCGGGAGGAAGTGAGACGCCGAGTTTTGCAACGATAGGTCAGTTGGTTTTTAATGAGAGATTCTATCTGCCATTATTACATGAACATGTAGCTATCATAAGAGTTTTCTATCTATTTCCCGCTTTGACTCAGTACGACTGAGATATGAGTCCGCCAAGAAAACGTACACCGGCTTGTTTTCAGCTTTTTAGCGCAGTATTATATATTACATAAATTTGAACATTTTCTCGGGCCTATTCGTATGCAAGTATTGGAAAATGCCTTATTCTATTTTTATTTATTAATTTGAGTGCTAACGTCCCCGCCAACAAAGTATAGGTCATTTTGGAGACGTTATTTCCAATTTGTCGGACGTTTACCCGACATTGGGATGAACTGACATCTCAAACCCTGTCGTCCAATTAAATCAATAAAGTTTATAAGCATAAACGGTCCGCACCGCTTTGGCTCGGCAGGCTTAGATCCGCTAAGCGGTTTACCAGTACTCGTGTGCGGTCGGTTTCAGCTCTGCGTGGAAGCATCATGCAGCCCATCTATTTTGTCAAGCCCCAATGGGTGGGATCTAGCTATGATATTGGATGTATTTATTCTTAAAGAAATAATTTTTTATCCAGTTTATTGACATGATGGCAAAATGTGTACACGTAGATACTGATGATACTGCTCGGTGTGTACCGTCTCAACTTGATCTGTAAGGCTTGCACCAGTCGACAGGTCTAAGAGGGTAAAATTAGGGGTTAACTGCATTCAAAATTGTCATTTGGGGAGGTAAATCGGCGGTTTTGCGGTCGGAAATTTCGTTTTACGGCGACGCGTTAGCGGAGCCGTAAAACAGAATTTGCGACTGTAAAACCGACGATTTACCTCTCCAAATGACAATTTTCCAGTACAGTTATCTCCATTCTAATGCACTTCTTAAAAATGGTACTATTTTGCACAAAAAGGCAAGCGTTGTGAGCTGCGTAAAACCAAATGCCAGCCATTGAACAGAGACGTACAGTGATGACGTCGGGTTTTCGACAGTATATCTCATAATTTATACTGTCGCAAATTTTTGACATTATCCAATCAGACGTCGCATTACATACGTTAGTGCATTAAAATAGCGTTTTTTTTTCGAATTCCATCGAAGTACTTGTTATAACTGGTGACCAATAATATGAAATAGGTGCTACCTAGATACGGTCAAAAGCTTTTTATGTAACAGATTTTACGATAGATAAATAAAGTAGATAAAGATACATGTAAACAAATATAGATAGATAGATAGATAGATAGATAGATAGATAGATAGATAGATAGATATATAGATAGATAGATAGATAGATAGATAGATAGATAGATAGATAGATAGATAGATAGATAGATAGTTAGTTAGATAGATAGATAGATAGATAGATAGATAGATAGATAGATAGATAGATAGATAGATAGATAGATAGATAGATAGATAGATAGATAGATAGATAGATAATTTGGGAAACAAACCTGAGAATCTGTTCTATCGTTGGGTTTAGACGAAATGAAAGATAGACTGATGAACACAACTAGGGTTGTCCTGGTGAATGAATGACATTTGACGTTTTACCAGTAACATTCCAGATCCAGAACACTATTTTAAAAATTCAATCAAAGCTGGGGTGTATGTATTATACATCGTCTGTGTGCCCTACTGGGGTTAAGTCGAAATCGGAAGAACAGAACAATTAGAATCAGCTCACAGAATCAGAATGTCTTCATGTAATTGCTGACTTCTACACATCACGAAGACACGCCTTTATAATTTTGACCCCCTCGAACCCCACTTTATATAGTAAAACTGGGGTTTACAGGGGTAAACCGTATTTTTTTTCTGCTCTGAGATATAGATTGTGGGTACTCGTTAGAACCGCCTCATTGAGGCGGTTCTAACGAGTACACATAATCTATATTTTCAGCAGAAATAAGAAAAATATCACAATTTTTCATCTTAAAATTTTCATTTTTTCGGCGATTAAGGTTACAGTGTATTGGTATAGGCGTGTTTTCTTCTTTTGTCTCATCAGTGGTGTACTGTTCTAGAAAGTTGTAATTGTAACTGAAATGTTCAATTAATATCAACATAAGTTGGAAGCAGTTTAAGTCTTGATAGTAATGGATAGTGAAGGTAATAACAGAATTTGACTAGGGATCGACTTGCATTAGCTGCAGATTAATGGGACAGGTTTATTTCCAGTCATTGTTCTCATTTAACTTGTTTTGACAAACAACTAGTATCGAGGCACGGGGTTATTGAGGCTCGTGGGGCATGGAGGACCGGGGGTCATATAAGGGAATAAGATTAGGCGGGCATTGATGTACAAACAGAGTCCCCTCTGTATGTGTGACTTATTATAGATGGTTGTTTCTTTATAAGTCAGTTTCTCACTTTAAAAACTTGCTCTTGATAGCAGGCTTGTTCCAGCATTTCAGTGTTTTCTTGATGTCGAGTCCTCACCGTTGTTTCATCTCTGTGGTTGTTTGGTTATTTGTGTTCACGGAGATGTTGCACTGATGAGTTAGGAGGCCTTCATGCTGACTGAGCAAATTATTTGTCTAAATCGCGACGGAAGTAAGGACGAGGATTGTGGCCACGTAAAATCGATTTAAGCCCCCCAGTGGAATTCGTTTCCGCTGACCGTTCCAAGGTGGTTCTTCTGTCGCGGTTTATTTTTGTTATGGTTTGTCTTTGGGTGTTCGTGTCGCTTATGTTATTTTATTTTGGATAGCCTATTGGCCATTTTGTGGGAAAGTAACTGTCCTTTTTGCTTTCCGCTGTTGGTGTTTCCATTAGGGTCTCTTGTTTCATGTTTGTGTGTCTTTCCCTTTGGTGTCTCGGGTAGGAGCTGTGGGTTGATTGTATCGATTCCTGATCATTGACTCCACTTCTATTTTGCTCCCTCCAGAGACGACGTCAATGGCGAAGGCTCAGAATACATACATGCACAGTTTAATTGATGAAGCTTATGAACTGGTATCTTTGCAAACAAGGAACTTGTGTTTGACAGTAGTAACAGACATGCCACACACCGTACATATTTACTGTGAGAATTTGTGTTTTTACACATTGTCAAAAAATGGAAAGTGGGGCATTCTTAATTAAAAATAAAAAAAAATAAAATTGAGCATGGGACCCTTCAACTCTGTTTTTTTTTTTTTGTTTGATTTGAGGTTTATCGTCCCCGTCAACACTGTAAAGGTCATTTTGGAGATGTTGCTTCCAATTTTGTGGGACTTTTACCCGACACTGTGTGAAAAGACATCTCAAGCCCTGTTGCCCAATGAAACCAATAGGGTTAATTAGCATGGACAGTCCGCCTCGCACCGCGGTTCCTGGACAGGCTTAGATCCTCTAAGCGGTTTACCAGTACTAGTGTGCGGGCCGGATTCAGCTCTGCGTGGAAGCATCATGCAGCCCATATATTTCTTCAAGCCCCTATTGGCGGGGGCCGTTCAACTCTGTTATAGCATAAGTGCTTACTTTTACTTTTCTCAAGCAATGTTGCTCATAATGGGTTGGGAGTTGAGACTATATAAGCAGCGTCCGGCTTAAATTGTGGTTGGGAAATCGTTTTGGAACCGTAGGTAGCGGTTCGTGTTTAGTTAAGAGATAATCCTTGATAGACGTGTTGTTGTTGTTGATGCATTCTAGTGCCATAGAGACGCACAATACCACGTGATAAATACGAAATATTTTTTAAAACTTGAGCATTTACGCAACTAATAAAGTTATCGTATATAGAACTTTTGTAAAAATATGACGTAAAAAATACAACAAGAACTAAATGTTGAAGAAAGACAATGTAAACAAAATCTCAGGGAACCTTTTTTTTTTCTGACTGGAGGGTCAGGTGACAAATTTTGACTCCGGCTCAATGATACGATCCCATTTGAAATTAACTGAATGCCGGAAAACATCCGCTGTATGTATGGCGCGGCCATGTTTTGCCGAAAGTCTTGACCAGAAAATCACATTGAAGGTAATGATATTTTTTTTCTATTCTCGATGCATGTTCTTTATAATGTTGCATGTTATCTATAGGCGTGCATAAGCACGTACGCACTTGCGTGCGTGCGCGCTCGCGAGCTTCGCTCGCTCGAGATGCTTTTGCACGTAAAATTGTGCTGGCAACTGACCGATTCCGACCGCTTTGGAGAGGTCCACTTTAAAAAAAGTGTTTATTCTGTAAGTTGTGATTTAACATCAAGTTGCTTACCGTCAGTGAACACACCGATCAGACATCCTTTTCTTTGGCCTTTGATCTGGCTCTTAATTTTTCCCGAGTGTGCCAGTAATGGGACGTACGGTTGTCATTATTGGGTAAATATGCTTTAGGACCAGTGTGTTCTGGGAATAAAGTTTCCTTTCTAAATGAAGACTTCCCCGTTTTGGGTCGATTGTTCATCAATCGACCCAAAGTTATAAGGACAAAACCCCTATTAGTGCTTGAGTCCCAGCACTACCACTTGTAGGAAATCCATATTACCTATTTATAGAAAATAGCAGCGTTAATTTTTATCGGAGTGAAGTCAGCGTGTTGCGTAAAAGGGTTATCTGTAGAATCTTGGCTGGAATCATGAGTTGGGCTTGGCACACAGTGTAGACCCAGATCAGACGCCGCAGAACGCGGCGTCTGATCAGGATCTACACTATTTGCTTACAGTACAGGAATTTAAGGGTCAGACGCAGAAAACTGCAGCGTCTGATCAGAGTCTACACGTTCGGCTTACAGTACAGAAATTTAAGGGTTAAACGAAACAGTTAATGGTTCCCGTCCAAACCCAATCTACACTCAGAGACAATCAATCCACCAGTACTCTCAGTACTTTGATTTAAGCTTACAATCAAACGAGCTGTTTAAAAATACGAAGTTGACGAATTTTTAACAGAATATTTAGTACTTTCGGGGGGAAATAAATTTGAAACCTTTTCATAAAGGCTTTGATATTCACGAATTTCTCAGATTCTGTCATTTAAGTCCTTTTTTGTGCTTTAATTGGTTTTAGCAGTGCTTTGAAAAACGATCGGCTCGAATAATATAAAGGGGCCATAAGATAAAACAAAACAGCAACAAAGAAGAACACGAGAAGAAAAAAATATAACTTAAATTATTTTCCATCATGAAAACATGCCTACATGTATACGATTCTGACCCTCTTAAACCCCACTTTTATATGGTAAAACTTGGGTTTACAGGGGTAAACCTTATTTAAAATATCATTATGCCCCCGTAGGAGAGCATATAGTTTTTGGCCTGTCCGCTTGTTTGTGCGTTTGTTTGTTTGTGGGTTTGTAAGTCCGCACTTTTTGTGATGCGAACTTCTTCCACATTTTTTCAACGATTGAGCTGAAACTTTGCACATGCATCCCTTGTGAGGTGACGGGATGCCTAACACAATTTTCACGTTGGTCCAATCATTTTCGAAGGAGTTACGGCCCTTTATTTTCTAAAAAAAATGTGCTAAAAACCTTGTGATGCGAACTTCTTCAACATTTCTTCACTGATTCAGCTGAAACTTTATACATGCATTCCTTGTGTGGTGAAGGGGTGCCTAACACAATTTTCACATTGATCCTATCATCTATGACGGAGTCACGGCCCTTGATTTTCTGAAAAACGCGTTCGAAAACCTTGTGACGCGACCTTCTTCCACATTTCTTCACTGTTTGAGCTGAAACGTTGCACATGCATTCCTTGTGAGGTAAAGGGATGCCTAACACAATTTTCACGTTGATCCTACATGTATCATCTGTGAAGGTGTTACGGCCTTTTATTTTCTGAAAAACGCGTTCTTAAAACTTGTGACGTGAATTACTTCCACATCTCTTCCACAATTTTGTTAAATTTTTGCATATGCATTTACAATGATTTGTAGATGTGCCTACCCCAAAATTCATTCTGCTCGGATGAAGCGTTTTGGAGTTATGCCCCTTGATTTTCTCAAAAATGCGCTAAAAATCGTGTGACGTAAACTACCTCTACATTTCTTCACCGATTGAGCTGAAACTTTGCACATGCATTCCTTGTGAGGTAAAGGGGTGCCTAACACAATTTTCACGTTGATCCTATCATCTGCGAAGGAGTTATGGCCCTTTATTTTCTGAAAAAGCATTATTAATCCTTGTGACGCGAACTACTTCCACATTTCTTCGACAATTTTGTTAAACTTTTATGCCCCCGTAGGAGGGCATCTAGTTTTTGCACTGCCCGTTTGTTTGTGGGTTTGTGTGTGGGTTTGTGGGTTAGTCCACACTTTTTTTCCTCAAATTTACTCCCACGGGAGCATTGCTCACTTATAGTGACAGCTCTTGTTTTTCTAACAATTTTGTGTGTGTGTGGTTTTTTTTTCAGCGGTAAAGTTTACAGTGAATTTGTATAGACCCAGGCAAAGCGTTGCGAATCGGACCGTCCATGCTTATAAACCCTATTCGTTCCATTGGGCGGCAGGGCTTGAGATGTCATTTCATCTCAATGTCGGGTAAAAGTCCCACAAAATTGGAAGCAGCGTCTCCAAAATGACCTTTGCTGATGATGGGGACGTTAAACCTCAAATCAAACAAACAAAAGCACCGACTTGGAACGGTCAGTAAAATTTACTGGTGTGTTATGTTAACTTTACGGGGATCATGAAAAGCCTTAGGAACTACAGTTGACCTTGCCGAAAAAAGTAAAGGTCAACCTAGGATTATCAGTTAAACAAACTTGGAAGTGCCCAAGTTAATCAATGATGCACACCAAGTTTCAGCACAATCCGACCCGTGGTTCTGAAGAGGAAGATTCTTCAAGGTATTTACCATTTTTTCGGCATGGCGGCCATCTTGGTAATGTGATCTGGAGCGCCAACCCACTGTCCGAAGGTCGCGTGCAAAATTTAAATGAAATTGGCCCAGTGATATTGGAAAAAAATGTATTTTGAAATTGCAATGGCCCTGCAATCCAGGCCACCCTGCGCAAAGATCACTGAATGATCTTGACCATCAACATTCATAGACATTCATTTTGTACCTATTCTCAGGTCATAGACCACAATATTTTTCAAAAAATGCATCCTTTTTCCTTTTTCACATTGAAGAGCCTAGAGAACCAAATTTTAACTTTGCGTTAAGTAGGTCAAGGTCAGTCTAGGATCATCTTTTTACAAACTTGTTAGTACTCACTCACCCGGTCCTACATGTACATATCAACTTTCAAGAGAATCGATTTAGTGGTTTTGATGAAGGCTTTTACCATATTTGAGCAAAGAGGCCATCTACATCATGTGATCTGGACCATTTCAACAATTCTATTCCCTCAATGTTAAATGGCTGCATATAATATTAAGACTAACCCAGTGATTTTAGAGAAGATGTATTTTGAAATGTCAATGGACCATGCAATCCAGAAGCCTCCGTGGTGCAGTGATTACGCTACTCGCCTTGTAAACCAGGGATCGATCCCGGGCTTCTCCAGACTTTCGGATGAGTCTTTAAACCGAGGTCCCGTCTCCGTATGACCTTAGCTGTTGGTGGGAGGTAAAACTAAAACTCACTCACTCACCATGCAATCCAAACTACCTTTGACCAGGGTCACTGAATGACCTTGCCCTTCAGCATTCATTGATATTCATTTTGCCAATGTCATAGACTATTAAAAATAAAATCTATTGTTCTACCCTTTTCTCCTTGAATTTTCCAGGGAACAAAATCTGACATTTGCTGTAAGTAGTTCAAGTTAATTAAGGTAATTATTTTTGCAAACTTGGAAGTACTCAGCAACCAAATGCGCCATCACGAAAACACGCCTATACGAATACATTGTGTATTTTACTCCCGAAAATATGCAAATTTTAAGATGAAAAATTGTGATATTTTTTTAATTTCTGCTCAAATTATAGATTGTGGGTACTCGTTAGAACCGCCTCATTGAGGCGGTTCTAACGAGAACCAACAATCTATATTTAAAGCATAAATAAGAAAAATAAAGTTTACCCCTCTAAACCCCAGTTTTACCATATACAAGTGGGGTTCAATGGGGTCAAAATTATATAGGCATGTTATCTCAGAACATATAACTCCACCACAGCTGGTGTTAAGGGAATGTGTGACGGCATTGAAAAGTCTCCCTATCCTTCATCATAGTGTGGATTATATTTTTTTGCACATCAGACAAGGAAATCCGTGATTTTACCCTGGGATAGAAATTTATGTTCTGACCCTGGTGTTCCGACCCAAAATCGAATATAATCGCGTGTTTGATAAATGCACTGGTTGATTACGACCTCGTATGCGCCGTCCTTAAGGTTGACGTCACAGCACATTACGTGACGTCAGTAAACATTCCTGCAGTGTCAACACAATATGGCAGACGTTGGTAACCGAAGTGACTGCAGCATTAAAAATCCGCGCTAAGAAATGGAAGGTATGTAAGAAAAGAATCCAATATTGGTGTGAGGGGTGGATAGAAAAACCCGTCCCTCGGGATCACTGTCCGGCATCACTCGGCAAGCCTCGTGATGCCGGACAGTGTCCCTCGGGACGGAATTTTCCATCCAACCCTCAGACCCATATAAGATTCTTATATTCTAGCCGTTTGGGATAATCGATTTCACTGCGAAATTCGGGAATATTTGAAGGTCACTGATGAGTCTTAATTGGCCGAAACTAGCAAGTGTAGCCCAGACAAATCTTGTACACCCCATAATTTTCAGTTCTGTTCGGTAGTGCTTGCTTCTAAAGGATTACCCCTTTTGCAGAACATTTAAAAGATTTTACCATATCTGTGCATAGTGGTCATCTGGTTTAAGTGATCCATTACGCAAACACGCCTATACAAAAACATAGATTTTTTTTTCGCCGGAAAAATGAAGATTTTATGATGAAAAATTGTGATATCTTTCTTATTTCTGCTCAAAATATAGATTTTAGGTACACGTTAGAACCGCCTCGATGAGGCGGTTCTAACGAGTACCCACAGTCTATATTTTAGAGCAGAAATAAGTAAAAAAAAAAAAAAGGTTTACCCCTGATAACCCAGTTTTACTATATAAAAGTGGGGTTCAAGGGGACCAAAATGATATAGGCGTGTTTTCGTGATGTAGGCCATCCCTACAGATTTGTGTTCTCTTACTGTCAGAAGGCTGCATATAGAATTAAAATAAAATTGCCCCAGCCGTTTGAGGAAAAAAGAATTTTGAAACGTCAATGGACCTGCAATCAATAAGACCTTGGGCCAAGGTCACTGAATGACCTTGGCCCTTAGCATTCATAGACAATCATTTTATACCTATTTTAAGTCAAAGACCACAATATATTTATAAACAAATACATTGTTTGGGAAGTTCAAGAACCGAATATGCCTTTTGCGTAAAATAGATCATTGTCAAACCTAGGGTCATCATATTTGCAAACTTGATGCTACATGCCAAGTTTCTAGATAATCGACCCAGTGGTTCTAGAGAATATTTTTTTAAAAGTTTTTTGCCATACTTGCGCATGAAGGCCATCTTGGTTATAGGACCCAGACAATTTGGGCAAACATTTTCCCTTATTGTCAGAATAGGGGAAATGCAATTTATTTGAAACTGGTCAAAGGGTTTCAGAGAAGAAAACATTTGAAAATAGTTGACGGACGGACGACGGAGACCTACCATCCTATTAGCTCCCATGGAGCATTTGGCAAAGATGACTGCTTGTGAACACGACGTCATTATCACGCAAATGCGAACGTCAACATTATAAGGCATCAAAGCGGCTGTCATATCAAAGTGCTGAGAAATCAGAAGGCAAGTAATCAATAAATAAGAAATAAATCACGAAAACACGCCTATATAATTTTAACCCCCTTGAATCCCACTTTTATACAGTAAAACTGGGGTTTTAGGGGGTATACCTTATTTTTCTTATTTCTGCTCTAAAATATATTGTGGGTACTCGTTAGAACCGCCTCATCGAGACGGTTCTAACGAGTACCCACAATCTATATTTTGAGCAGAAATGATGAGGCGGTTCTAACGAGTACCCACAATCTATATTTTGAGCAGAAATAAGAAAAATATCACAATTTTTCATCATAAAATTTTCATTTTTTTCGGTGATAAAGGTGGCAACGTATTTGTGTAGGCGTGTTTGCGTAATGAATCGATTTGCGGACTTGTTAACGTGATATCATCATTTGTCAGCTCAGAAGTTTCAGAGAGACGAAGGATAAAACTATTTAGTTAAGTTACCCCCTTTATTAATTGCATTGTAACACATTGGCCTGATAAAGATATGCTTTCTCAGGACAAGTGAGGTTTATCAGGTCAACGTGACATTAAACCTTTAAGAATGAAACGCACTACTGGAAAACATGTTATTTTCAGTGGAAAATTAAAAAAAAAATGATGAGAAAAAATATCATAGGAAATATTAAGGTCAGCTGACACTAAATTTGACGGATACTGAATATATTGTGCGCCTGAATGTTAGGACGCGCTAAGGTAAATCGACAATTGATCGTAAATTGTCAAAATAAAGTGTGAACAATGGGATTCACTGAAAAATCGTGTCATTTGGTATCAAGTTTATCCGGTTCGGCTTCGAGAACACGTGTAGAATCGCTCGACGAGCCTCGCGGTTCTGTAAGCGTTCATGAAGCCTTGCATGATAAACTCGTTATCAAAAGACACGGATCTGGTATTTTTCTATTTCGCACGGCCTTGATTTTCCATTATGGTATATTGATACGTGTCTCATGTTAGACCCCAAGTTCTGCAACGGAAGGTCAGTTTTTGTTTGTGTTGAGGATTTACATCCCAAGCAATACTATTGAGATCATTTTGGAGACGTTGCTTTTAACCCGAAATTGAGAGGAAATGACATCTCAAGCCCTACCTGCTAAACAAACCACACAGTTTATATGCAGGGACGGCCCAGTTCGTATCACTTAGACAGTCTAAGTGGTTTATAAGTACTCGTGTTCGGTCGGTTTCGGCTCTACCGGAAGCTTCATGCAGCCTGATCTATTTTTCCAAGCCCTGATAGGCGGAGGTGCAACAGAAAGTCATTTTTTCTCTGGGGTATACGGGTTTCTCTCTCCTCTGATTAAAGATCGATTCTAAATAAACCAAAAATCGAAATTATATTTAAAAAAACAACAAATACAAACAAAACATTAAGCAAGTCCTCAGGATTTAAAAGAGACAGCATATAGAGGGCTTGTTCTACCAATCTAGGAATATGGTAATTGTATCTTGGACCCAAGCGGAGTGGTCCTTAATGAAGAAATTGAAAACAAGATGTGTTTGTGAAACACGAACATGTCCCCGGGCATGGTCATTTTTTATTCAAAGTTGCTCACAGTTCAAGATGTTTGTGTGGGAAGCCCATGACACAAGAAACTCACATGCCAAATATGAAAGCTCTATCTTAAATGGTTCAAAAGCTATGAACAATAATATATTTTCTTTAAAGTAGGTCAAGGTCACAGGTAAAAAAAAATTGCATGAATGTAAAGTTCTTGTCACAAGGAACCTACATGCCAAATATTAAGGCTCTATCTTAAACGGTTCAAAAATATGAACATTTTTATTTTTTCTTTTAAGTAGGTCAAAGGTCAAGGTCATGGTCCAAACATTTTGCATGTATGAAAAGCTCTAATCACAGGGAACCTACATGCCAAATATGAAAGCTCTATCCCAAACGGTTCGAAAGTTATGACCAAAAATGTTTATTTTTTTTAAGTAGGTCAAAGGTCAAAGTCACAGGTCAAAATTTTTGCATGAATGTAAAGCGTTTGTTACCAGGAACCTACATGCTAAATATGAAGGCTGTATCTCAAACGGTTCAAAAGTTATGACCAATGTTAACTTTTTCTTTTATGTAGGTCAAAGGTCAAAGTCAAGGTCACAGGTCAAATTTTTTTGTGTAAATGTAAAGCTCTTGTCACAAGGAAGCTACATGCAAAATATGAATAAAAATCTAAAATGAGTTCCTTTAAGAGCAATGAAAACATTCATTAGAAAGACGGCTCTATCTCAAACGGTTCAAAAGTTATGACCAAAATGTTATTTTTTATTTTAAGTAGGTCAAAGGTCAAGGTCAAGGTCACAGGTCAAAACTTTTGACATGAATGTAAAGCTTTTGTCATAAGGAACATACATGCTAAATATGAAGGCTGTATCTCAAACGGTTCAAAAGTTATGACCAATGTTAACTTTTTCTTATATGTAGGTCAAAGGTCAAGGTCACAGGTAAAAATTTTTGTGTAAATGTAAAGCTCTTGTCACAAGGAAGCTACATGCAAAATATGAAGGCTCTATCTCAAACGGTTCAAAAGTTATGACCAAATGTTATTTTTTTAAGTAGGTCAAAGGTCAAGGTCAAGGTCCGAGGTCAAATTTTTTTGCATGAATGTAAAGCTTTTGTCAGAAGGTATATACATGCTAAATATGAAGGCTGTATCTCATGTGGTTCAAAAGTTATGACCAATGTTATTTTTTTTCTTTTAAGTAGGTCAAAGGTCAAGGTCAAGGCCACAGGTCAATTTTTTTTACATGAATGTGAAGGTCTTGTCTCAAGGAACCTTCAGGCCAAATATGAAAGTTCTATCTCAAACGGTTCAAAAGTTATGGCCAATGTTAAAGTTGTCCACGTACAAACCAACAAACCAACAAACAAACAAACAGACAGGGCAAAAACAATATGTCCCCGCTATCGCTACCGGGGACATAAAATGTTCAGAATAGAGCTGCTAGATTTGTTACAAGCAATTACTGCTTTGAAACTTGGAGCTTGACTGGAATACTATGAAAATTAAGATGGGAGTCTCTCAAGAAAAGGGGAAAAGACAGTAGTCTCATACTTTTATACAAAGGACTAAAGGGAGTTGCCAGCATTCGAACAGATGACCTTGTTCCCCCAGCTAGGCACTGTAGAAACCATCATTCAATGGCGTTTCAGACCCTTGCTGCAAAGGCTGACATTTATAAAGAATCATTCTTCCCCCGAACCATAAGAGATTGGAATGCCCTTCCCGATTCGATTATTTCAACGACTGAAGGTGCTGAGGATTGTGTAGCTAAGTTTACCTCTTTGGTTAGAGCTAGGGACTAACTTCCCATCACAGGTCCTGGTGTGTGAATGTAATTTGACGTGTCACCAGTAACAATACTGATTCTGATTCTGGTAGACAGAAATAGCGTGAAATATTGTGGAGTGCTTGTCAAGAGATATTCAGATAAATTTGCATTTGATGCAAACTGATTGAATCGAGACAAGTCGCTTTCAGTCGTCGACAGTAAAAATAGGACCATCAAATCTTTTATTGCCTAGATGTCTGCATCATCCTGTGCAATTTGACGGAAGTATACTCCAGTGAAAAGAAATGCTAGTTTTTTTATATTTACTCGGCACGTATAAACTTACTTCAATAGCTCTAGAACTCTTGGGACGATAAGTAGTTGTTCGAGACCCTTCCCTGATTTCCCTAGGTAGCCAGTCGACATTTAACGCGACATTCCGCTAGGCAATAGGAAAACATGTCCGTGTGAAATAATGGCGTCCAACATCGTGTCAGACATAACCAATTTTAGGTAAAAATGATAGCATCTTTCTTATTTCTGCTTTCAACATAGAATCTAAGGATCTAATCCTGTCCAGGAACCGCGGTGCGAGGCGGACCGTCAATGCTAATAAACCCTTTTGGTTTCATTGGGCGACAGGGCTTGAGATGTCATTTCATCTCAATGTCGGGTAAAAGTCCCACAAAATTGGAAGCAACGTCTCCAAAATGACCTTTACAGTGTTGACGGGGACGTTAAACCTCAAATCAAACAAACAAACAAATCAACATAGAATCTATGTTTTCAAAGAAAACTCTAAGGGAGGACGCGTCAAACTCTTAAAAATACAGACACGATCCTTCTGAATCCCATTCGTATAACGAGACGATTTTCGACAGATGAAAACATATTCTAATGCATTTGCGTATGTATCGCGACGTCTGTTTGGAAAACGTCAAAAATTTGCGACAGTATATTCCGAGATATGCTGTCGGAAACCCGACGTCATCATGTAACGTCGCTTTTCATTCGTTGTTATTTGGTTTTACGCAGCTCGCTGTGCTTGTCGCTTTGATTAAATAGTACAATTTTTACAAAAAAAAAACAGAATAAGTGCATTAGGATGGAGATAGCTGTATTGAAAATTGTCATTTTGGGAGGTAAATCCTCTGTTTGACAGCCGCAAATTCCGTTTTACGAAAATTTAAAACGAAATTTTCGACCGTAAAACCGCCGATTTAGCTCCGCCAACGCGTTGCCGTAAAACGAAATTTTCGACCGTTAAACCGCCGATTTACCTCCCCAAATGACAATTTTGAATACAGTTATCCCCTAAATCAATTCACTGAAAGTGCTGATAGGCTAATTGTTTGTGAATATGGAAGGGGGTGGGGATGGCAGCTGCATCTAGTAGGCCAAAATCGGGCTGAAATATATTTTAGGGTCACTGATTAGGACCCATTTGCTGAAACGGGGTAGACAATAGAACAGAATACTTCAGAACGTACAAATTACTGGCCCAGAAGCTGAGTACGTTTTGAAGTATTCTGTTCTATTGTGCATTCTTGTATCCAAGGCAACAGCTGGTGCAAAGGGACAGTTCAGTCACCGTAAAACATTTGCATGCCTTTCAGCACAGTGTAGTTTAGGAATCATCGATTCCATTGTGAAACCTTGAAACTATGACAGTCACTGATGATTAAGCTCGAAATTTGATTTGGTACTCTAACGGTTTTCAGTTGTTGTTTTTCTGTTTATTTCTTGCCTCAAATGTTCATGTCCAAAGGCTACACCTTTTCTGAAAATGCTAGGTAAACACCAATGTTCTTAATATAAACAAAATGATTAGTTATTGAAATATATAGAGGATATTTACTTTTTTGAGGTGGTATCCGCCGCTAAACACTTTTCTTTTCATTTTATACTTTAATGCGGATATATTTACGGTTATTGGTCAATCGTATATACGTCACAATTTTGACCCGGCTATGAGGTCACAACTGTCAGTTTCAAAATATAAACAGATTGCCATTTTGTATACAGCATTTTTACAGTTCAAAGTATGCTTTTCAGGGTATTTTACAAAATCATTTTGTCGGAAACATATGACTTTTGGCGAGAAAAAGTAGTCCGTGCTGCTACTATGAAAATTACAAGATCATGTGTATTCTTCACCCTGTGAAAATATCATATATTTTAAAAGTGTGAAAATATCCTTTTTATTTGTTCCAGATATGCATTGATTTCACTGCAGAGTATAAAATAAAAGTTAACAAACAGCTTTTGACTAAACATGTTTGTTTCATTTATATATCAAGCAGTTTTTCTATCATGAATAAAATGTACTAAAAGTTTGTCGGTGAACCATCTTCAAATGTGTCGGTGAACCATCTTCAAATGTGTCAGTGTACTGTCCTTAAAAGCGTGTCGGTGATCTGTCTTGTAGGTGAACTGTTCCATAACATGGACAGTCACGGGTTTTACATTCGGATCAAATATATACTTCCGCAACTTATTCATACTTTTGTGAAGGAAGAATATCTATGTAAAATTTATAACTTATAAAAAATAAACTGAAGGACATGAACGTTCATGAAATAAATTGATAGGACGTACACATTGTTATATTTAGTTGCATCGACAGATATTTTTTGTGAAACTTTCGAAACTGGTTTGTATACTTAACAATATTCTCTAACGGATTTTCTTGGCGGTGATTAGGCTGATTGCAATGAGGTCAGATTTCAGTATACTGTTCACTTAGGATTTTAGTTGATAACAGTTGCCCCCAAAATAGGATGTCATTACAAATAATTTCAGAAACAAAACCGAATCTGTTGACTGTAGACGGTAAATCATTAGTTCAATTCAATTTCATTATATTTCAATAGAGCCAGTCGGGTCTTGGTGTGTTTGTGTTTCAGTTTTCCGTCTCACCAACAGCTAAGGTCATACGGAGACGGAATCTCGATTAAAGACTCGTCCGATAGTCTGGAGAATAGAAGTGAAGGCAAAGATCAGAAATCGATACACTTAACCCACAGCTCCCATTAGAGACACCAAAGGAAAAGAAGCACAAGCATGAAACAACTAGAACCTAATGGAAACAATAATAGCGGAAAGCCAGTTACTTTCCCACAAACTGACCAATTGGCTATCCAAACCAAAATAATATAAGCGATACACACACACTCAAAGACAACCCATAACAAAATAAACCGCGACAGAAGGAGCCCGGGATCGAACCTACGAGTCCTGGCTTATTAAAGTAAATGGCCACCTTTTTTCTCAGATCCATTTTACAATAACACCATTAAGGAATGATAAAATCATATTCTTGTCCTAAACTGTTTCTCTAATTAACTGTAATGGCTCATTAAAGTTGTTTATAGTCAGCCTCGATAGTGCAGTGGTTGACGCGTTCGACTCATGATTGAGAGGTTGTGCTTTCGAATCCGACACCCGGTATCGAGGTGTGTCCTTGTGCAAGACACGTAATGACACTGCCTCACTCCACCCAGGTATAAATTGGTAGCAGTGGTGTAATAGTTACTGCCTCTCTCACGCACGCGTGAATACATCCGGAATGAGCGTTCGAGAGCAATTAAATAAGCTTGCAGCTTCCATCGCAATCGAATTAAAATAAATTAGTATGTTAAACTAAAATTGTTTATAGAGTGTTAGACATTTTTACAGGTTATATCTCCTGCAGTGACCTCACGGAAACTGATAGCTAACAAATCTTGGTATTTTAGAGGAGAAAGTGAACTTTAAAATAAAATGCCTTCTTGTAAGGCAAAATACTTCACTGTTATAATAGGACAAGAATTAGCTGTTTTGCTACCCTGACCCTAAGAAAAAAATAGATAGTTATGTGAAAAATGGTTTCATAATATTGGAACAGAAAATCTCAACATGAAGACGTTTGTTTATGCAAAGCATAACATTGTTTGTGCTAAACATTTTGAAGATCGCTGTTTTCAAGTGGACTTGAAAGTTTGTTGATTACTTATTTCTTTTCTTTTCTTCATTAATTAATGCCTATCAGTATCATTTAACCAATCATTACGTTAACACGCCATGACAGTTTTAGATAATATTTCATGGCATTTCACAAAGTATTTTGCGATATTTTTCTTAACCCTTATTGTACCAAACGGCATCTTCCTCATATATACCACAAGTCCAATTCAAAATTTAGGGCTGTCGGGTTGTGTTTTTCCAGAATGGAATCAATGATCCCAAAGGATAAAAAATATAAACTAAACTATGATGTAGGACAGGGAGACGTTTTACGGCCGCCACACATTCCCAGACACCAGCTGTAGTGACGTTTGATATGTTCTATAAAAGGGTTATCCTTTGGAAGCAAGGAATACACCACAGAACTAGAAAAGATCAAGTTTACATTTTTTTCTGGGCCAGACTAGCTAGTTTCGGCCAATTAGGCCTCATCAGTGACCCTCAAATATTTTCAAAATCCCAAAGGACAAGAAAATATAAACTACACTATGATGTAGGGGAGGGAGGCGTTTTACGGCCGCCACACATTCCCAGACACCATCTGCAGTAACATAAAATATGTTCTATAAAAGGGTTATCCTTTGGAAGCAAGGAATACACCACAGAACTAGAAAATATAAAGTGTACATTTTTTTCTGAGCCAGACTAGCTTGTTTCGGCTAGTTAAGCCTCATCAGTGACCCTCAAATATTTCCAAAATTCAAGAATAGAATCAATGATCCCAAATGACAAGAAAATATAAACTACAATGCACAAACTGCAAAACTGCTTAAATCTTGAAAATCGATTCAGGGATTGTCAAGATATTTTGAAATGCATTGTTGATAATCGCCTCGATTAAGCTGTTCTCATGAGTACACAGCATATCTAATAATCCTTAAATTATCCTCAATTTTCCACTTCGACTTTCGCTTTCCTGGATTGTATTTACCTGCAATGCACAGTTCTTCTCATAATGATAACACACTTGTGTGAAATAGTGCATTTATTTTTACATCTCCGAAAAAGGCTACTTTTCTGAAAAAAATTATGTAATCCGTGATAATTTTCTTATTTATACATAGGTTGCGGTCGTCATTACTCCCGGCCCATGGATGCGGTTCTAACGATTACCTACAACATATGTCTTGGAGCAGAAATAAGAAAAACTATTTATAGCCTCGTAAAACCCAGTTTTCGTAATATAAAGTGGGGTTTAGGGGGTATGTAAATACTACTTGTAGTATTCGGAAGTAAATACTCACAATTTTTGTTTCAGCTGCTTGGAGTCAGGCACACGTCGCTAGGGCAACATCAAATCAACGTCGGTGCAACTTCATGGCGTTGCACCGACGTCGATGTGACGTTGCTTAAACGTCATGGTGTTATACCGACGTTGATGTGACTTCACAATTACGTCATGTGCCCGCTGGGTGTCATCTTAAGTCATATCATCAGCATCTTTTAGCTGAAAAATAGGACAGAGCTATATCTTTTACAAGATAAAGGAATAACCATAAATTTCATTTAAGAGGTATACTTCACAGTATCAAATATTCTGAAATGGAAACAAATCATTTCAGAATATGTAATAGTGCACACAAGCTTTACAACAAGATCATGTTTGGTTCATTTATTGTAAATTTTTTTGTCCAGTGCCTCATTATTTTAAGAGAGAGAGAGAGAGAGAGAGAGAGAGAGAGAGAGAGAGAGAGAGAGAGAGAGAGAGAGAGAGAGAGAGAGAGATCAAGACAGGCAATATTTGAGACAATATGAAGATAGGTCTTCCCAGCTGATACATTACGTCTAAGCAACGACAGCGCAGTGGTTAGCGCGTTCGACTTACGATCGAAAGGTTGTGCGTTCGAATCCGCCACCGGTATCGAGGTGTGTTCTTGGGCAAGACACGTAATGACACTGCCCCACTCCACCCAGGTGTAAATGGGTAGCAGTGGTGTAAAAACCCACTGACTCTCTCTCTCTCGCGCGCGTGAAAACACCCGGAATGAGTGTTCGAGAGCGATTCAATAAGCTTGTAGCTTTCATCGCAATCGAACTAAAATAAATTAGTATAAACTAAGTAACGCCACACCAACATCGTTGCATCGAAGTTGATACGATGTGTATCCCCTGGGACGTGTACACTTTAAAGAAAAAAAACATGTTTCTTCTTGGGAGCAAATTTGTTCCATTAAGAGAAAACCTCTTCTTTGTTAAGATTTGTTTTTGACACAAAAGGAATTTTAAAATATCATGAAAAATGTCTTTTTGTTTAAAAATATGGCCTACATCTGGCGTATTGATCCAACTAAATGTCTTCTAAGTGAGACTTAAACATTGTGTAGTTCAGCAGGGCCCAGCAGACTGTTCCATATTTTAGTTTCAGCATGTCCGTTTGGACTGTAAGAGTATGATCTTGTCTTAAATGTATTTTGTATATTATGTATTGAGTTAAATATGTACGCATCGCGTCCTGTGGCATTTGAGAATTTGTCTCTTGCCCTATAACTTTGGCTAATGTCAATTCCTGTTGTATGAGATGCAAAGCATGCATGGGTAAGTCGATTTATTATGAATTATCTCTTTTAAAAGCATCTCACATCCTTTTTGTCTTATTACTGTCGGAACTATACCATATGTTTAGCCATTTATCTGAACCCATTGTCAGTCCCATTACATATAAGGGGAATAGATACACAATCAGCTAGTGCTATTCTTTCAAACTAATTCCGAGCCACTTAATCCTTATCTTGCTGAATATTCAGTTTAGCCACACCCATTTCTGACTGTGAACCAATCATATTACTTCATGTAATTTATTCATATAAATCCATAAACTTCATGTGAAACAGTGTAGATTCTGTTCAGAAGCCATCTGATCTGGATTTAGTTTAAACATATTTTATTGCTTTTCATTTACAATGAAACAAGCAAGTGGGTTGGGCCACAAGTTCTAACAACTTTAATTACGGCCCTCCCCGTATACACAATTAATTTACAAATTTTGATGATGGCTATGACACAATGCTTCAAAACAAATAAACAACAAGAGTATTAATTATGGTAGCAGAAGGTGATATAAAAGCGCTTTAAGAGAGAGAGAGAGAGAGAGAGAGAGAGAGAGAGAGAGAGAGAGAGAGAGAGAGAGAGAGAGAGAGAGAGAGAGAGAGAGAGAGAGAGAGAGAGAGAGAGAAAGAGATCTACCGAGCACATTCATCAATTGTCAAACAATTTGCAATTTTACAATGACATAATACAACACAAAACCATGTTACATGTGTAGGGACTACATCAACTTCAATCAAACCGACCTGTATTCTTAATATAGAGATGTACTAAATTAAATAAATGCTGGTTTTCTTCGCTAGACAATTCATCTTTACCAAACAATAAAGTATTGCAGCTGAGAGGATGATATGCACGTGTTGCCTCAAAAAGAGTCCGACGTTCATTTGAAAAATTGGGACATTGAAAGAAAAAATAATCTGCGTCCTCTCGCGCATAGCCACAAATACATGCGGCGTTTTCAATGAGATGGTTAGCGAAGAGATCGGAGTTTAAATTACTGCATCTGTTTCTAATTCTGGCATGTATTATTGAAAGTCTTCTGTTACCGTGTATATAGTGGTTTGGAACTGTATTAACTACAAATAGGATAAGATTAGTTTTTAAAAGACGAAACAGATGTACAATTACGAAAGTTATCAGGTAGTGCATTCCAAAGAGAAATAGCTGATGGTACAAATGAGTAAGAAAAAGTTGCAGTCCTTTGGCTTAAAATTTGAAAATCCTGAACATTTCTTAGAGCATATGTTGTTTGCGTTCAAACTATCGGAGGGAACAAGTTTAGGAAGTAATCTGGAGATATTCCATTTTTTACTTTAAATATTAATATATATTTCTGGAAGGTGCGACGGTCATTTAAAGATAACCAACCTATTATTTCTTTA
The DNA here is from genome assembly GCA_963580285.1 of Lucinisca nassula. Taxonomy (NCBI): domain Eukaryota; kingdom Metazoa; phylum Mollusca; class Bivalvia; order Lucinida; family Lucinidae; genus Lucinisca; species Lucinisca nassula. The sequence goes on from OY757021.1 coordinate 19,926,117, forward strand.
TATAAGTTGTGAATTGAGACTGAACGAGTTAAGCCAGTTACAATTCGAGCAGCTTCGTGTTGAATTTTTTCTAATAAGTCTTTTTCATATCCGGTACAGCTATCCCATACAACAGAAGCATATTCAAGAACTGGCCTTAAAAATGATATATATACTTTATTTAAAGCTTTTCTGCTAAGCGTATATTTCAATCGTCTCATAACACCTAATATTTTATAAGCTGAAGAACTAATAGTATCTATGTGTTGGTGCCAACAAGGTTATACCAAGATGTCTGTGGTGAGTCACAAATTGAACTGGAACATTATCAAAACTTAAATTTGGGACCTCTATACCTGTTTCCAGGGTAAACAACATAGCTTCTGTTTTGCTCGGGTTAAAACTAACTAACCATTGTTTGGCCCAAAGGGATACTACTTTTAAGTCGTGGTTCAATATACCTTCTATATCGTTTAAATTTCGCGCCGTGAACGCCAAAGACGTGTCATTAGCAAATAACCGAAATCTGATCTGGATCTACACTGTTTCCAAAGATAGGGGTTGTTGTGAACAGCATGATCAGAGTTAACTACAGAAGTATGTTTAAAAGGACAAAATGATACAGAAGCAGCTATTTTTCAAGGGATTCAGTTCTGAGAAACATTAAGAGGAAACAAAAGATCCACCACGGACCTATTTACGGAGTAGAGCTAGGACTGGTCGACCCAGTGTCAGGATAATGTGACTGGGTGTGGTATCATGTAATGTGTCTGGGACATGATACTTCAGTGAGGCAGCGCTATAAAAGTGAGTATTGAGCTCCCTGTCGCAACCAGACACCGTCGTGATATGACTGAAAAATTGTTGAAAGCGACGTTAAACCCGGATTCACACACACACACACACACACACACACACACACACACACACACACACACACACACACACACACACACATATTCAGCTCATCACGAAAACACGCCTATATAATTTTGACCCCTTTGAACCCCACTTTCATATAGTTAAACTGGGGTTTCCGGGGGTATACATTATTTTTCTTATTTCTGCTCTCAAATATAGATTGCGGGTACTCGTTGGAACCGCCTCGATGAGGCGGTTCTAGCGAGTGCCCACAATCTATATTTTCAGCAGAAATAAGAAAAATATCACAATTTTTCTTCTTAAAATTTTCATTTTTACGGCGTTAAAAGTGGCAATGTATTTGTATAGGCGTGTTTGCGTAATTAAATAAGGGGTATAGATACACGTTCTGCTAGTGCCATTCTTTCAAACTAATTTCGAGCCATTTAACGACAGAAGTATGTTTAAAAGGACGAAATGATACCATCAGAAGCAGCTATTGTTCAAGGGATTCAGTTCTGAGAAAAATTAAGAGGAAACAAAAGTTCCATCACGGACCTGAATCGCTCACCTTCATGACCAAGATATCATCGAGGCAAATATTCCAATAAAGTTTTATGAAGACTGAAGCAAACCTTTGGCGTCCAGAAGGTGAACAAGTATTCTTGCACACCAGACAAGGAAATTCTTGATTTTACCCTGGGATAGAAATTTATGTTCTAACCCTGGTGTTCCGACCCAGAATCGAATACACTCGCGTGTTTGATAAATGCACTGGTTGCATACGACCTCATATGCGCCGTCGCTAAGGTTGACGTCACAGCAGGTTATGTGACGCAAACCAAACATTCCTACAGTGTCATTCACAATATGGCGGACGTTGGTACTCGAAGTGACTGCAGCATTAATAATCCTCGCAAATGAAATGGAAGGTATGCAAGAAAAAGAATCCGTCACTCGGGATCACTGTTCGACATCACGATTTTTTTCCGCCCCTCACATCCATATAAGATTCTTATAATTTGACCTAGTGACCAAGTTTTTTTTATATTCAGTTTGACCAATATTCAAACTTACAAGATGCATGTTGTTCCATAAAACTGTAGCTTCAAATTGGTGATCAAGATTCTAAAGAAATTTGAACATATTTTTATCCGACATGACCCATATTGAAAAGTAACCAAGATAATCAAGCCAAAACTTCTGTTAAGTTTCATCAAGATTTAGGCAATTATGTGGCCACTATATCTTGTACAAGGTTTAAAAGAAGTTTGAACGTGTGACCTATTCTTATTCGATATGACTCATGTTGCAACTTGCCAGAGATATCGTCAAGACAAACATTCTGATCTAGTTTTGTGAAGAGTGAAGCAAAATGGTGGCCTCTAGAGGGTGAACAACGTTTAAAGGAATTTGACCTTGTGACCTTGTTTTCATGTTAGAACAGTGTTTTGGTGACAAAAAGTATCACCAAGACATATATTCTGGTCTAGTTTCGTGAAGACTATAGCAAAACTGTGGCCTCTAGACAGTGAACAAGTTTTGAAAAAAAAAAAAAAACCAAAAAAAAAACAAACAAAAAAAAAAAACAAAAAAAAAAAAAACAAGAAACATTAACCTACTGAAATAGTTTTTGACCCGACAATACCCTTATTCAAAGTTGAAACAAAAATGAATATCCATGAAGCCAGTAAACATCAGTTTTTCTTGAAATAAATTGTGGTTTTCAGGGGTGCTCAATTTACGAACTTTTTACATGTAACATGATAGTAAAAGACATACAAGAGGCCCCAGAGGGCCCTGAATCGCTCACCTGAGAATCAGTGTCTCTAGTACATTCTTGGCTCAAGGGCTATACTAGGTGAAGCTTCATACAAAATATCAAAGACCTGAGTCTTGTGGTTTCAGAGAAGAAGATTTTTAAATATTTTCCCTATATAAGCCTATCAAAAACCAAAGGGCCCCAGGGATGGGAGCATTTTTGGCCCCAGGGCTATAATTTGAACAATCTTGGTAGAGGTCCACTAGGTGAAGCTTCACATCAAATATCAAAGACCTGGGCCTTGCGGTTTCAGAGAAGAAGATTTTTAAAGATTTTCCCTGTGTAAGCCTATGTAAAACCAAAGACCCCCGGGGCGGGGGCATTTTTGGCCCTAGGGCTATAATTTGAACAATCGTGGTAGAGGTCCACTAGGTGAAACTTCACACCAAATATCAAAGACCTGGGCATTGTGGTTTAAGAGAAGAAGATTTTTAAAGATTTTCCGTATACAAGCCTATGTAAACCCAAAGGCCCCCGGGGCAGGGGCATTTCTGGCCCAAGGGCCATAATTTGAACAATCTTGGTAGAGGTCCACCAGATGAAGCTTCATACCACATATTGAAGACCTGGGCCTTTCGGTTTCAGAGAAGAATATTTTAAAGATTTTCCCTATATAAGCCTATGTAAAACCAAAGGCCCCTGGGATGGGAGCATTTTTAGCCCCCAGGGCTATAATTTGAACAATCTTGGTAGAGGTCCACAAGATGAAGCTTCATACTAAATATCAAAGATCTGAGCCTTGCAGTTTCAGAGTAGAAAATTTTTAAAGATTTTCACTGTAAAAGCCTATGTTAAACAAAAGGCCCCCAAGGCGGGGGCATTTTTGGCTCCGGGGCTTTAATTTGAACAATCTTGGTAGAGGTCCACTAGGTGAAGCTTCACACCAAATATCAAAGACCTGGGCCTTGCGGTTTCAGAGAAGAAGATTTTTAACGATTTTCCCTGTATAAGCCTATGTAAAACCAAAGACCCCCGGGGTGGGGGAATTTTCAGCCCCAGCACTATAATTTTAGCATTCTTGGTAGAGGTCCACTAGGTGAAACTTCACACCAAATATCAAAGACCTGGGCCTTGTGGTTTTAGAGAAGAAGATTTTTAAAGATTTTCCCTATACAAGCCTATGTAAACCCAAAGGTCCCCGGGGCAGGGGCATTTCTGGCCCAAGGGCCATAATTTGAACAACCTGGGTAGAGGTCCACCAGATGAAGCTTCATACCACATATTGAAGACCTGGGCCTTTCGGTTTCAGAGAAGAATATTTTAAAGATTTTCCCTATATAAGCCTATGTAAAACCAAAGGCCCCTGGGGTGGGAGCAGTTTTAGCCCCCAGGGCTATAATTTGAACAATCTTGGTAGAGGTCCACAAGATGAAGCTTCACACTAAATATCAAAGATCTGAGCCTTGCAGTTTCAGAGTAGAAAATTTTTAAAGATTTTCACTGTAAAAGCCTATGTTAAACAAAAGGCCCCCAAGGCGGGGACATTTTTGGCTCCGGGGCTTTAATTTGAACAATCTTGGTAGAGGTCCACTAGGTGAAGCTTCACACCAAATATCAAAGACCTGGGCCTTGCGGTTTCAGAGAAGAAGATTTTTAAAGATTTTCCCTGTATAAGCCTATGTAAAACCAAAGACCCCCGGGGTGGGGGAATTTTCAGCCCCAGCACTATAATTTGAGCATTCTTGGTAGAGGTCCACTAGGTGAAACTTCACACCAAATATCAAAGACCTGGGCCTTGTGGTTTTAGAGAAGAAGATTTTTAAAGATTTTCCCTATACAAGCCTATGTAAACCCAAAGTTCCCAGGGGCAGGGGCATTTCTGGCCCAAGGGCCATAATTTGAACAACCTGGGTAGAGGTCCACCAGATGAAGCTTCATACCCCATATTGAAGACCTGGGCCTTTCGGTTTCAGAGAAGAATATTTTAAAGATTTTCCCTATATAAGCCTATGTAAAACCAAAGGCCCCTGGGGCGGGGGCATTTTTAGCCCCCAGGGCTATAATTTGAACAATCTTGTTAGAGGTCCACAAGATGAAGCTTCACACTAAATATCAAAGATCTGAGCCTTGCAGTTTCAGAGTAGAAAATTTTTAAAGATTTTCACTGTAAAAGCCTATGTTAAACAAAAGGCCCCCAAGGCGGGGACATTTTTGGCTCCGGGGCTTTAATTTGAACAATCTTGGTAGAGTAGAAGTAAAACAAAGATCAGGAATTGATACAATTAACTTACTCCACCCATAAAAGACACCAAAGGGAAAGAAATACAAACATTAAGCGACCAGACCATAATGGAAACCTAAACAAAGGAAGGCCATAAGGACAGTTACTTTCCCACAAAATGGCCATATGGCCATCCAAAATTAAAAAGACACAAGTGATACACACAGTAAGTAACAAACAACAACATAAATAAATCGCCACAGAAGAGCCGCCTTGGAACGGTCAGTGGAAGATTTCCACTGGGGGGCTTAAATCGATTTTACGTGGCCACAATCCTCGCCCTTACTTCCGTCGCGATTTAGACAAATAATTTGTTCAGTCCGCATGAAGGCCTCCTAACTCATCAGTGCAACATCTCCGTGAACACAAAAATCAAGGAACCACAGAGGTGAGACAACGGTGAGGACTCGACAGCAAGAAACCACTGAAATGCTGGAGCAAAAGAAAACCAACAGTAAGACTCCGATGTCCACTAGGTGAAGCTTCACACCAAATATCAAAGACCTGGGCCTTGCGGTTTCAGAGAAGAAGATTTTTAAAGATTTTCCCTGTATAAGCCTATGTAAAACCAAAGACCCCCGGGGTGGGGGAATTTTCAGCCCAAGCACTATAATTTGAGCATTCTTGGTAGAGGTCCACTAGGTGAAACTTCACACCAAATATCAAAGACCTGGGCCTTGTGGTTTTAGAGAAGAAGATTTTTAAAGATTTTCCCTATACAAGCCTATGTAAACCCAAAGTTCCCAGGGGCAGGGGCATTTCTGGCCCAAGGGCCATAATTTGAACAACCTGGGTAGAGGTCCACCAGATGAAGCTTCATACCACATATTGAAGACCTGGGCCTTTCGGTTTCAGAGAAGAATATTTTAAAGATTTTCCCTATATAAGCCTATGTAAAACCAAAGGCCCCTGGGGCGGGGGCATTTTTAGCCCCTAGGGCTATAATTTGAACAATCTTGGTAGAGGTCCACTAGTTTAAGCTTCACACTAAATATCAAAGATCTGAGCCTTGCAGTTTCAGAGAAGAAGATTTTTAAAGATTTTCCCTGTAAAAGCCTATGTAAAACCAAAGGCCCCCGGGGCGGGGGCATTTTTGGCCCAAGCACTATAATTTGAACAATCTTGGTAGAGGTCCACTAGGTGAAGCTTCAGACCAAATATCAAAGACCTGGGCCTTGAGGTTTCAGAGAAGAAGATATTTAAAGATTTTCCCTATATAAGCCTATGTAAACCCAAAGGCCCCCGGGGCGGGGGCATTTCTGGCCCAAGGGCCATAATTTGAACAATCTTGGTAGAGGTCCACTAGATGAAGCTTCATACCAAATATCGAAGACCTGCGCCTTTCGGTTTCAGAGAAGAAGATTTTTAAAGTTTACATTTTAAAAATCTATTTTTAGCTCCTGTGACCTAGATGTGCAATGGACCGGAACCATTTGAACAACTTTGAAAGGGAACCACCTAAGGATCATTCCTGTGAAGTTTGGTTAAAATCTGATCAGTGGTTTAGGAGGAGATGTCATTTGAAGAAAAAGTTTACGCACGCACACACGCACACACGCACTGACGCACACACGCACACACGCACGACGGACGCCGGACAAAAAGTGATCCTAAAAGCTCACCTCGTCACTACGTGACAGGTGAGCTAAAAACACAACCAAAATCATAAAACAAGGCGTGTAAATCACCGTGGCTGTCCACCGCCCTGGACCGCATTTTTGTTATCCGTCTAACGACACAGTACGGCGTGTATAACTTCATTGCTTGACACCACTGCCACAGAAATATGTTGTTTAAGTAGTTTAGGTCGTAGTACCCAGACGTTAATTCAAAATCGTTAATCCATAGACAAAAGGGCAAATATCAATGATCGGATCAACAGACCTGGACTCCAGAAGAGTGTAATCAGACGTCCGCGGATATTAAGCATTACTTGGTAACCAAGCTTCGCCCACCATGCCCATCGACCCAAACGAAGAAAAGGTGTAAATGCCGGGAAGGGTATGTCCGAGATTTTGGAAGTCTTCCTATGGCTTTCCATTGGCAAACATATCAGAAATAATTCTGGAAATGGCCACATTGTACGAATCCACAAGATCATGTTGCCTCCCTTCATCTTGTTTAAATAATAATTATTATTATAATAATAATAATAACTTAACTTATTATAAAAGTCATAAATATAGCATATGTTTGGTTACCTTTAGAATTTATTGTTATTATGCCTCCATCTTCCACGAACATAGACGGCCCCCGCCCATAGGGGCTTGAAGAAATATATAGGCTGCATGATGCTTCCACGCAGAGCTGAATCCGGCCCGCACACTAGTACTGGTAAACCGCTTAGAGGATCTAAGCCTGTCCAGGAACCGCAGTGCGAGGGGGACCGTCCATGCTAATAAACCCTATTGGTTTCATTGGGCGACAGGGTTTGAGATGTCATTTCATCTCAATGTCGGGTAAAAGTCCCACAAAATTGGAAGCAACGTCTCCAAAATGACCTTTACAGTGTTGACGGGGACGTTAAACCTCAAATCAAACAAACAAAACCACGAACATAGGGGGGACATATTGTTTGGTTACTCTTTGCCTTTAGTTTTCTTTATTAATTGACTATCCTGTATTGTTCGGAGGTCATCTATATTAACACTGAGGTCAAAAATCAGTAATCATGTTTTTAATGGTGTCAGTAATTAAAATTTTATCTAGTAATTTGGTATTGTCCAAGTTACAGGCCCTAGGTCAGCTGTATTGGCCTCGGCCTTCGGCCTCGGGCCAATACAGCAGATCTCGGTCCTGTAACTGGGCCAATACGAAATTACATGATTAATAACACTATAGTATCACTTTTGGGGTCGATTGTTTATCAATCGATCCAAAAGTAAGAAATAGATCAGCTCTTACTGTGATTTGTTGAATAATAAATCACATTTTGGAGGTCGCGCAAGATTTATCTACTTACATCTGACCGACATATCAAAGCGATATGAGACCTAAAGAGTAAGAATCAGCGCTCTTATCTACTAGGCCAAGGAGGCCCGTTACATTCGTTGGACTTCTATTCAGTCTGGCCATGGTCCAGATCCTATATCTAGAATTTTTCAGTCAGTTATGAACTGAACTGATGAACTAGGCATTCTCCATCGAACTTTTCGTGACACCATCATGAAATTCAAGGTGGTCTTAAAAGATTCCCTCAAACACTAAAAATAATTAGATTTCATTGCTTTGACACAGAGAATGATAGGGATTAAGGCATTCATTTGCTTTTATTTGTTGTCATTCATTAAGTTTCTCTCCTTAAGTTTATTTTAAGATATTAGCGCAATAGTGCAATTAAACTTATAATAAGGCCATTCCTCCCTCAAACATAGAAAGCATGCGTGCACTTTTCAGATGAAAAGAAACACACTGTTACAAGAGCGTCTGTACAGACGTGATTGTTGAGTGACTTGAGGTTAAACGTCCTCGTCATCACTATTTGGGTCCTTTTGGAGACGTTGCTTCCAAATTTGTGGGACATTTACCCGCCATTCAAATGAAATGACAGCTCAAGTCCTGCCATCCAACGGAACCAAAATGATTATATGCATTTGAAAAGTAGAAGTAAAACAAAGATCAGGAATTGATACAATTAACTTACTCCATCCATAAAAGACACCAAAGGGAAAGAAATACAAACATTAAGCGACCAGACCATAATGGAAAACTAAACAAAGGAAGGCCATATGGACAGTTACTTTCCCACAAAATGGCCATATGGCCATCCAAAATTAAAAGACACAAGTGATACACACAGTAAGTAACAAACAACAACATAAATAAATCGCCACAGAAGAGCCGCCTTGGAACGGCCAGTGGAAGATTTCCACTGTGGGGCTTAAATCGATTTTATGTGGCTGAGTCTGACACACCACTTTGCCTGGGCAAACCGTACACTTATATACGAAACCATTAATGGTTTACGGTGCAGTCCGGTAACATTGCGCACATAAAGTTTTGATAGCTACGTGTGGCTTTGTTCAAGCCGCCACTCAAATTTCACAATCAACAACATTGCAACATTTCCCTATCGACCAGCTGCAATGAAAATTGGCCTCTGAAGTTATTAATATACAGGACAAAGAATACTATGAAAAGGGATATCCCCTCGAAATTGAACTACCAATTCTGTCGCCCAACATTGCGCACGATAAGTTTTTTGAACAGTTTTAACACGAGGGTTGACTCAGATAAGTTGTTGATTAGTTCTTCTGCAATGTTGTCAGAAACAGTAAGTTTATATATAAGACAATAGTGTTTTGGCTAGTTTTAAACTCAGTATTGACTTCTAAAATTTTGGATTTTTCGTAATTTGAGAAAATTGAAAAATCCGCGAAACTAGCTCATCTGCACGTGCAATGCCATCTTTTTCGGGGCTAAGATAAACTTAACGTCGATGCACTGATAATAGTGGAACTGATTATTAGGGATACAGTTAGTGAAAATGTGAATGCAGGGTGCGCAAATAAACGGCCGCGCAAAGTTACCAGACTCGACTGTAATTGAAAAGGCATTTCATAGAGAAGATTACCTAGAAATGCTTTTAGCACGTCTGAACACCATAACAATTATACAATATCCGTTACGAAAACACGCCTATACAAATACATTGTAAGCTTTACCTCCGAAAAATCGATTTTTTTTACATGAAAAATTGTGATATTTTCCTTATTTCTGCTCAAAATATAGATCGTCGGTGCTCGTTAGAACCGCTTCATGGGGTACTCACAATCGATATTTTAGAGCAGAAATAAGAAAAATAAGGTTTACCCCTGTGAACCCAAGTTTTACTACATAAAAGTGGAATCGCGACGGAAGTAAGGGCGATGATTGTGGCGGAATAAAATCGATTTAAGCCCCCTTTCCGCTGACCGTTCCAAAGCGGTTCTTCTGTCGCGGTTTATTATTGTTATGGCTTGTCTTTGGGTGTTGGTGTCGCTTATATTATTTTATTTTGGATAGCCTTTTGGCCATTTTGTGGAAAAGTAACTGTCCTTTTGGCTTTCCGCTGTTGGTGTTTCCGTTGGGGTCTGTTGTTTCATGTTTGTATTTCTTTCCCTTTTGGTGTCTCTGATGGGAGCTGTGGGTTAATTGAATCGATTCCTGATCATTGCCTCTATTTCTATTTTTCAAGGGGATCAAAATTGAATAGGCGTGTTTTCGTGATGCGTCATGTCAAGAAGTGAGTGAAGCTCTCACCTTTCTTCTTGACAATATTTACGTAAGATGTGGTACTAAGTTATTTAAACCAATCGTGGGTATTCTTGCACACCAGACAAGGAAATCCGTGATTTTACCCTGGGATAGAAATGTATGTTCTGACCCTGGTGTTCCGACCCAATATCGAAAATAATCGCGTGTTTGATGAATGCACTGGTTGATTACGACCTGGTATGCGCCGTCTTTAAGGTTGACGTCACGGCACGTTACGTGATGTCATTAAACATTCCTGCAGTGTCAACACAATATGGAGGACGTTGGTAACCGAAGTGGCTGCAGCATTAAAAATCCGCGCTAAAAATGGAAGGTATGCAAGAAAAATAATACAATACGGGTGTGAGGGGTGGATAGAAAAATCCGTCCCTCGGGGTCCCTTCGGGACGGATTTTTCCATCCACCCCTCACACCCATATAAGATTCTTATATTCCGATTGGTACAAATATACGAATTGCCCCTTGTGACTGATCTGTCCTTGTTTCCGTTGAAAACCAATCTGAAATCATCGAAGCCTTTAGCTCGACTAACAGATATCTGGATGATTTATTAAATATTGACAATAGCTACGTATTTCGATGAATTGATCAGTCAAATTTAGCCACCCCCCCCCCTCCCACACACACACGCACACTACCGCATAACTTCAGTTAAATAAAGCACATTCTTCTGAAACCGACGCCCCGTGTTTTGGATTTACAGCTATCTATTGCAGATGGGGGTTTGTTTCGTGCAAAATTTATGATAAACGCGATGACTTTGATTATGAGATTGTAAATTTTCCTTTTTTGGATGGTGATGTTCCTCGTGCGCCATCCTATGGCGTTTATATTTCGCAATTAATTCGATTTGCTAGAGTGTGTAGTCGTGTAACTGACTTCAACACTCGTAATAAATTATTAACGGCTAAATTCCGTAATCAGGGTTATCGGTACCATAAACTACGCAAAGCCTTTTCAAAATTTCATAGACGCCATTCTGATTTAATTTCAAAATTCAATATTGGACTTAAATCTCTTCTGCAACAAGGTCTATCGGAACCCGAATTTTATGGTGACTTAGTATATAAATTCAGAAAAAATATATAACCGCAATGACTTCAGCACCCAATTTCGTAAAATCATTCATCGATATAAAAAGATTGGGTACAACATGGATGTTATACGACAGACTGCATGCATGGAAGTTAACCCAATCACGGTTGGCAACTTTGCTTCCCTCTTTCATTGCACGCCGGTGGGTCGGGCCTCAGATTCTATGACGGCTCCAACGTAAAGGCTTATTGAGAATTAGAGAGATCTAATTCTTGGTAATGTTGGTTGGTGCCTGATGCTCTGTCTCTGGTCGGGCCCATCGGAGTCTAACTGTTGGTTTTCTTTTGCTCCAGCATTTCAGTGGTTTCTTGCTGTCGAGTCCCCACCGTTGTCTCACCTCTGTGGTTCTTTGATTTATTTTGTTCACGGAGATGTTGCACTAATGAGTTAGGAGGCCTTCATGCGGACTGAACAAATTATTTGTCTAAATCGCGACGGAAGTAAGGGCGAGGATCTTGGCGACGTAAAATGATTTAAGCCCCCCCCCCCAGTGGAAATCTTTCCACTGACCGTTCCAAGGCGGTTCTTCTGTGGCGGTTTATTTATGTTGTTGTTTGTTACTTACTGTGTGTATCACTTGTGTCTTTTTATTTTGGATGGCCATATGGCCATTTTGTGGGAAAGTAACTGTTCTTATGGCCTTCCTTTGTTTATGTTTCCATTATGGTCTGCTCACTTAATGTTTGTGTTGCTTTCCCTTTGGTGTCTTTGATGGGTGGAGTAAGTTAATTGTATCGATTCCTGATCTTTGTTTTACTTCTACTTTGTTTCCTGCAAAATTTATGATAAACGCGATGATTTTGATTTTGAGATTGTAAACGTTCCATTCTATGATGGTGATGTTCCTCGTGCGGCATCCTATGGCGTTTATATTTCGCAATTAATTAAATTCGCCAGAAATTCTAGTTATGTATCCGACTTCAACACTCGTAATAAAATGTTAATTGCTTAACTTCTTAATCAGGGTTATCGTTATCATTAACTATTTTAAGTTTTTTTTTTCACATTTTTATAGACATCATTTTGATTTAGTTACATATTTCAATGTTGGACTTAAATCGCTTCTGGAACAAGGTCAATCGGAACCCGAATTTTATGCGGACTTAGTTCAGTACCCAATTTCGTAAACTCATTCTTCGATATACAAGGATTAAGCAAACAATAAATGTTATACGACAAACTGCATGCATGGTAGTTAACCCAATCACGGGTGATAACTTTGCTTCCTTCTGTAATTGCACACCTGTTGGTTATGTCTCAGATCCTACGACGGTTCCAGCGTTAAGGCTTACTTAGAATTAAAATCTAATTTTATGTAGTGTTGCTACCTGATGCTACAACTCATTTTAATTGAGTACTGGTAAATAGTAGTATTTTATTTCCTTGGAATTAACATTTCATGTAAATGACTATTTACACTTCAAGTTCAGTAGGAGTTAACTAAAGTTAACTACCAAGTTGACAAAAGGGAAAAATTGCGTTGACTAGTAGTTAACTTCGTGTCTCAGCAATCGACTAGTAGTACAACAGAATGTCAAGCATAATCCGAATGGTATAGTAGTTGCAGATAAGATTGACTAGGCGGAGCTATTCAGGTGTTGTCAATATATGTCAAATTCTCTGAGCCCACCAGCGGATTCGGTAGAGTGCCTTTCGCACGCTTTCTACAAGCGGACGAAATGGCCATATACGCCACAGCTATGCTTGTGTTACAGTTGAATTCACACAATCGGGTGACTTGGTTTACATTTTTGTTAATGGAATATTCCTAGGGCAGGTACAAACGATAGCTCCGCCCAGTCAATCTTATCTGCGACTACTGTACAACAGGATGTCAAGAATAATCTGAATGGTATAGTAGTCGCAGATAATCTTGACTAGGCGGAGCTGTTCCGGTGTTGTCAATATATGTCAAATTCTCTGAGTCCACCAGGGGTTTCGGTAGAATGCCTTTCGCACGCTTTCTACAAGCGAACGAAATGGTCATATAGGCCACAGCTATGCTTATGTTACAGTTGAATTAAGGCAGGTACAAAAGATACATGTAGCTCCGCCTAGTCAATCTTATCTGCGACTACTATACTGTACTACACCAGACGGCCTCTTCAACTAGAACGTTATGGCATGTGAAATGAAAAACACACACGCCACATTTCTGCGCTAAATAAGCATTGTAACAACAGGTCTGGAAGGCTATATACATGTAATAGTAAATACATGGTTCGTGTCTTAATATTTGTCACTTCTGACACCATGTTGGATGCCATTATTTCACATGGACATGTTTTCCTTATGTTCATACAAATTGAGATAAAATGAGACATCAAGCCCTGTCGCCCAATGAAACCAATAGGGTTTATTAGCATGGACGATCTGACTTGCACCGCTTTGCCTGGGCAGGCTTAGATCCTCTAAGCGGTTTAGCAGTACTCGTGTGCGGTCGGTTTCAGCTCTGCGTGGAAGCATCATGCAGCCCATCTATTTCTACAAGCACCGATGGGCGGGAACCGATTGATGCCGTGGATGAAAGATTTAAGGTCATTGTATCAATTTCTGATCATTGCCTTCACTTCTGTTTTGAAAGGGTATACATGAAAACATGTTGGTACTGCTATGGCGTAAGCCGGGTCGTCCACGAAGTCAAGTAACGCGGTCACCCATCCAGGTACTAACCGCAATATCCGTTGCTTAGCTTCGTAAAAAAGCCAACCACTCTTCCCGCGTCGCAAAAACAGCCCGCTGTAGAAGTGGTATTTATCCAAAACCGTTACATTTCTTGACTTCGTCTCACATGCCCCACTAGGCAAACCCGAGGGCAGAGTCTATGTAACAAACCAGCGGCACTGATTTTATCAAATCGCTGCCGTACCGATTTAGCGTAAGCCGGGTTGTCCACGAAGTCAAGCAACACTATCACCCATCCAGGTACTAACCGCGATATCCGTTGCTTACCTTCGTGAAAAAGCCAACCACTCTACCCGCGTCGCCACAGCAAGGCTCTAGAAGTGGTATTTATCCATAACCGTTTCACTGCTAAAATGGCGGTTCAAACGATCACATAAATCTATTTTTGGATCTAAAAATAAGCAAAACAACCATTACTATAACTCACTTGTATGCAAAAACGACCTATTTCTTATCTATAACTACTAGCGTAGCATTTTTAAGATGAAAACGTTTGTTAATTATGCCCCAAACTTCGAAGAAGGTGGAGGGGCATATTGCTTCTGGGGCGTTTGTGCGTCTGTCTGTCTGTGTGTGCGTGTGTCCGTTACGGATTTGGATGCATAGTATAACTTCTGAACAGTGCACGCTATGATTTTGAAATTTCATATATGGATTCCTCATGAAAAAATAACTGAAGCGTATGTTTTCTGCAAAGTTAATGCCCCTTTCCTCAGTTATGGCCCTTGTCAGCATAATTTCTCAAACACTACTATGATTGCGGCTAGAGCCTTCATACCTGATGAGTAGGTCGGTCATAACGATAACAAGTCCGTGAAATGAAGACCCCTTTAAACCCAACTTTATATGGATAAAATTGGGGTTTACGGGGGTATACATTATCTGCCTTATTTTTCCTCAAAAACATGGGTTGTTGGTACTCGTTAGAACCGCCTCAATGAGGCGGTTCTAACGAGCACCCACAATCTATGTTGAATTTAGAAATAGGAAAGATTTTATCATTTTTACCTAAAAATATCATTTTCTGACACCATGTTAGGCGCCATTATTTCGCACGGACATGTTTTCCTAATGTATTGATGAGTAGATGCCTTGATTAACTTTTGAATAATGTCTGAATAATACTTTATGGGTTAAAGCCCTTTGCAACTTTTGGCATTTATACATTGCATGTTTCCGGCCCCCGCCAATCGGGGCTTGAGGAAATAGATGGACTGCATGATGCTTCCACGCAGAGCTGGAACCGACCCGCACACGAGTACTGGTAAACCGCCGAGAGGATCTAATCCTGCCCAAGCAAACCAGTGCGAGTCGGACCGTCCATGCTTATAAACCCCATTGGCTTCATTGGGCGACAGAGCTTGAGATGTCATTTCATCTCAATGTCGGGAAAAAGTCCCACAAAATTGGAAGCAACGTCTCCAAAATGACCTTTACAGTGTTGACGGGGACGTTAAACCGCAAATCAAACAAACAAACAAACAAACACTGCATGTTTTTGATGCATAGAATAACTTTTGAACAGTGCATGCCTGGGTTTTAAAATTTAATATATGGATTCCTCGTGAAAAATAACTGAAGCGTATTTTCCCCGTCAGAATTATGTCCCTTTTCCTGAGTTATGGCCATTTGGAACAAGTGGGCCTCAACTGATCCGTACTGTACAAATGAAAAGGTAGGTAGGTTTTTTTGTTTTATTTTGGGTTAAATGTCCCCGTCAACACTATTAATGTCATTTTGGAGAAGTTGCTTCCAATTTTGTGGGACTTTTACCCGACATTGAGATGAAATGACATCTCAAGCCCGGCCGCCAAATGAAACCAAAAGGGTCTATATGCATGAACGGTCCGACACGCACCACTTTGCCTGGGCAGGCCTACACCTTTTAAGCGGTTTACCATTACTCATGTGCGCGGTCGGTTTCAGCTCTGCGTGGAAGCATCGTGCAGCCCAATCTATTTCTTCCAAGCCCCGATGGGCGGGGGCGAGTAACGCTCGGTAAAATCCATCAATTAATGTAGACGATAGAGCGCGATATGTCAAAGTTTGTTTTTTTCCTGAAAATAGCCACAGTGACCTTGACCTTGAGCCCAGGATCCAGAAAGTCAAACCTGCTTGATATATTATCATACCCAACATTTGTGTAAATTATATAAAATCCTCTGATAAATATAGGCGCTAGCCTGAGGGCCTTGTGGTTTCAGAGAGATTTGTAAAGGTTTTCCATATGTAAGTCTAAGTAAAACCGTGGGCCCGGGGGCGGGGCAACCTTTGGCCCAAGGGCTAAAATTTGAACTTTCGTAGTGGAGGTCAATCAGATGAAGCTTCATGGTTTCACACAGGAAGATTTTTAAAGGTATTCCCTATATAAGTCCAAGTATTTTTTTCTCGTCAGTGTTATGGCTCATTCCTTCTTTGTGGCATTTTGAAACAAAAAATATGGATGAAGTCTTGTTAGTAAAATTCATCAGTAAGCCCTATGTATATTGCATTGTAACGCACTGACCTGATAAAGATATGCTATCTCAGGTCAAGTGAGCTTTATCACGTCAACATGACATTGCACTTTTTGAATGAAACGGACAACCGGAAAAATGGCCAAAATGTTATTATTACTAGAAAAAAAAACACATTAAAATATCAAAAGAAAATAACGGTCAGCTGATAGTAAATATACTAATCGATTATATTCCGCATCGGAATGTTGGGACGCACTAAGGACAATCGGCAACTGATAGTTAACTGCCAATTAAAGAGTTTACAAGGGGATAAACTGATAAATAGTTACCAGATTCGTGTCATTTGATATCAAGTTTATCAGGCTCGGCTTCGAGAACGCATGTAGAATCGCTCGGCAAGCCTCGCGATTCTACAAGCGTTCTCGAAGCCTTGCCTGATAAACTTGATATCAAAATATTCTCTGTATCTCAAAATTGTTGAAGCTTGAGCCGAGAAAGTTGGAGAAGAGATTGGTAATGATTAGAATTTAACCTGATTAACTTTTGAAGAACTTCTGAATCCATTCGGATGAAGTATTGCTCTACAGTTATTAGTCTGTGTCGAATGGGAATCTCGTGCAAAATTCATGACGATTTTTGACGACCTATACCAAATTAAACTTTAGGGCATATAAAATGATTTCAACCAGTTCGTCGCCCTGAGACCCGTGTCTGGGAAAATAATGACGTCATCAAAATGGCGGCCATTGCGCTACTTAAACACATTCATATTTAATGAAACTGAAAGTATGTAAGCTTGATAAAAGTTATTTTTATCACTTTAAATGTCTTTGTGGGTCCTTATTTGTGATACGAAACTGTTCGTATCATCAACATGTGCACCAAAACACAATACCGTACTCGCTCCATAAAACGCCCCGGGCGCTTAAAATTTGATAAAAAGCAGGGGTGCTTAATATACACAAAGCTTCTACCAGATTGTACATTTAAGTCTGTTAAAATGTAAAAAAATGCAATTATCTAAACAGCATTGCAATTTTGTTGCTTTAGAATCAAATACCATATTTGCTCCAAAAACACCCCGTGCGCTTATTATTTGATAAAAAGAAGCGGTCCATAATATGAAGAAAGCTCCTACCAGAATGCACATTCTAGACTGGGAACTAAGTAAAATGTCACTTGTCATAAGCATGTTGATGTTTACGGATATCAAGTGAGAAACAGTAATCACAGACTCATTGGGATAGTTTGGTCATAGAATGCAGAGACCCTGAGATATAGGGGGGACACAAACATTCCTTGCATGATAAATTCTAAAGTAGATTAAGGCTACTGATTCAGAAATATTCCTTTTTGATTAAGTAAGTAAATTGTTCTTTAAATGCGGAAAGAGCTCTCCTTACATTTTCTTGGGAAACAGGGGCGCTTATAGAAGCAGGGGCGATGCCTGAAATGAATACAGTATGCTATCACAGGTACATTACCACAGTATTGTACGTTGTACTCCAGTCACACAAAACAGTGACATACTATTTTGATAAATGACCGACGTTTTTGCTATCATAAAAAGTATAAGTAAAACAAAGATCAGGAATTGATACAATTAACTTACTCCATCCACAAAAGACACCAAAGGGAAAGAAATACAAACATTAAGCGACCAGACCATAATGGAAACCTTTCCCTGAAAGGACATAACTTGCCAAACTAAAGGCACGCTAGACTCCTCAAAAGTCGCCTTCATAAAACTCAGCAACAATGTTCTTGCATGCATCTGCTTCAGCTCCACAAGAGCACAAGTCAGTGCAAAACAAATTATTGGACTTGCATTTGAAGCGCGAAGTGTCGCAAGCAGATTTACTGCAACCACATTTTACCAGCTGGAGCAGGGTCTCTGGAGCAGGAGGCAAGGTAGTCATATTAGGGATATAAATGTCACCATCCCGTCTCCAACCATGGTTTTCAGGCAATGGTATATTGGGAGTAGGTTCAGTTGCTAGCTTTATTTTCCTTCTCCTCTGGCCACTTCCTGTGACAAAGAGTGTATCCTCTGGTAATTTTTCAAAATGGTCAAGGCACAGAATGAAGACATCCGTGTCAGCTGAATGAATATCAATTTTAGATACTCCTTGTCTGGACACGTCGACGGCATGGAGGATTATATTCGTGTCTGCTTCTTCCTGACTACTGGCGAGGTGCTCATAGTCGCCTTTAGTAGCTACGACCTTGTCCCGATACGTTACCACATATGATTTGTCTGTTTCTTTCACATATTCTATCAGATTGACAGAAAGATAAGCTGTCAACTCATCCTTTGTTGTTGAACTTGACAGCACCACTTTCATAGATACATTCTCAATTCGTCTTGAGTCTGTGATATGATATGCAATGCTTTGTTTACTGCCAAGTCTTCTTGTTCGAGTTTCTGTCTTGAGTGATCTTTCAACATCGTATCTGTCAAAAATCAAATGCACTTCTTCGTAACGGTTGTAAAATCGTGTTACTTTCTGACAAAAATGATCTGAAAGATCTTTGCATGTCTTGATGGACTTGGGCTTGTCCAGGCCTTGCACTATAACCATCGCGTCAACAACTGCAACTCTGCCTGTTTCGCTGGTTACAGTAGGTGCGTCGTTTGACAAAACAGGTTGCACCGCTTGTTTCTCCAGAATAGCAATTAGTTGACTTTTGTCAGAGCAATGATTCATTAATCCATCTGCTGCAAACAACAACCTCGGCACAACTGATAGCTCATAAGTGCCTATAGTTCTCTCCAGGCTTATGTCAGGTCTAGAATTGGCGACAATGAGCATTCTTGCAAACAAACCCCTGTCTTCTTTCAACTCCACAGTTTTGTCGCCAACTTTAAGCTTTGTTTCCTTCAATGAAGCCTTCCATGTTTTAAGTGAAATCTTTTTCATGGGGCCCCAGACATTTATTCGCTGTCTTCAGTCTTGATTCAAGAAAGTCATCCAGACTTTCTGATCCTACTTTCTCGATCTTTGCCAGGTCACTTTGGACATTTTCAGGAACTACAGCTTTTGTTACTATATTGACAATGTCATCACCCTCGTATTCAAACGGGTTTGTAAAACCTTGTAATGTCGTTGAAAGAGACAAAGCTGAGAAAAACAACTTATTACGAGCTGTGTTTGACAGTGCGTAATGCTTTGATGAGGGCTTTTGGTCAAGGTTGGCTAATTGTTTTGACTCTGTCTTAAGTCTCGCTAACTTCGGGGCTACCAAAAAGAACCTTGTCCTTGCGGTCTGATTCTGAGTTATTCCAACTATTCCACCAGCTACCTTCATCCAACGATTTACCTGCTCAAATGCATGATCTGCACCAAGCGCACAAGAAGCAACTTGGGTTTTGTTCACCACCCAATTTCCTGTTGAGAACTCGTGCCATAACGCGGGATCGCTTTCCTGTAATGCAAACATTTCTGAAATATAGAGTGGCGTCATTCTAGCGTAGTTCAGTTTGTCAAATGCAAAAAAGTACTTGACAAATGCTGCGAGGAAATACAAATGCCCTTTCCAGTCACCATTACGAACTGCTGTGATAAATTGTAACATCAGGGTAACCATTCTCATATACACCAAAATGACTTGATGCATCAAATTGCCTTCCTTGTTAAAATTTGCAAACTTTGCCTCAAAGTCTGAAGATCTGATATAGTCTTTTACCACTTCATACCCGCTGGAAATTGTCTCAAGGGATGACAAATCATTGCAGTTCTCAAAGAATTTCCTGAACTCAGCTTTGCATTCATCGACGACTTCTGGGGCTCGCTTAGAAAATGCTTCCATATTCATAGTGAACAACGACAGGAGGGTCACGGTATGTGCTCTCACTCCCCTTTTTACATGGTTACCATCTAGTATCTGTTTTATAGTCGTTTGACCATACAGGTCGGCAGGAAGCCAAGCTGCGTCAATTCCCGAATTGTCAATGAAACAGCCAATTGTCCGTAGCATAGCAATAACTATGTGGAGTTCACCCGGACGTTGCACAATATTTTTGAGTTCATTCATCTTTGCCATGAGCAGTTTTTGCGCAGGTTTGTACAGACCCATGCCAAGTGTTACAACGGTCTTGTGCTCATCTCCAACAAGAACTGAGTTTATCATCGAGCTTGTTTTAGTACCGTGAGAAGTGTGGAAAATGCATTTGCTGGAGCAGCAATCAATGGCGGTGTAGCAACTCTGGTCAAAGGCAATTGCTTGTTCAAAATAGAATTTAGAGCTGACCATGTTGGTGGACAACCAGCTTGCCGTAGAGTCCCAGAGTCCGGTTCTATCTCCGGTTCCATTTTGTTTTTGAGACCAACGAAAGCTGCTGCAAGCCAGCACAATTCTTTGGTATCTCAGTTCCTATCTGATTTGGAAATGTGCTAAATATTTCACAGTTTGGCTTCGTATCGTGTGATAAATTGCATTCTTCAATCTCAGTGATGGTTTTGGGGAGGTCGTAAAGTCGGCGATCTTCAATCTTGTCATCAAAGGCAAAGCTGGTTACTCCATCATTGTCACTGATTCTCTAATATATATTCATGACTGTGCCATGCAATGTATTTTGTTCCATCCGCAGTATCTTCTTGAAAGTCACAGTTGTCTACAGCAAAGAAAATATGTCTCCCAGGAATGAAGCTTCTAGGGACATAGACTCCTTCGTTTCCATACATGCTTACTACAGCTTGATTAGCGAGCTGAGTTTCAACTGCTATGATACGCCTGTAATCTACTGATAGGCAAAGTCCATGCAGAAAGTCTATAAGTTCCTTGCTGCGGAATGTTGTATGTACCAACATGTCAAACCAACACTTAATTGTAATGGCCATTCATTAGAATGCTGCAATGTTAGGGTTTTCTTATTTTCACTGAGCTGCTTTCTTGTTAAACAAGCATACATTGCATGCTGAGCTAGGGTCAAAGCTCTTTTGTCAACATTGTTGTCATCCATGGCAAGTTTTGAAGGTCCTTGAATTAACCATCGCAAGAAAATTACGAGCGATTTAGGTACACACTTACCAAGTATCTCGTTGTTATCTACAGAGCTGGAGAACCTCCAAGACTCGACATTCAACATTTGTTTACGTAAGGTTTTGGCAACACTGAACATATTTTGCATGTCGGTTTCTAATTGGGTTTCCTCAAAAGCCTGAATGGCCCTGTCACTTGTCTTTTTCAGAGTTACTCTTTCAGATTCATTTAATCTGCTGGGCTTACTGAATTGTATGTCATCAATATTTTCTGTCAAGATTTGTTTCATTTGAATTTTCGAAATTCCTGATTGTTCAACCCCATTGCTTTCTCTTATTTCTCGGAACTTTATTACTAAATCGTTCATTGTTAAAATCTTGCCTCTGTTGAGACTTTTCTCAACTTCGCAAAGAAAATCAATTTCGGCTGCCAATTCAGATTAGACCGTTTTAGACTTCGAACTGTCTTGGGGCTCGGCCCGCAATACATTTGTTACATGGTTAACGTAACAGTTGTTGTGGTACCTTATATCAATTGCATGAGAATCGTCAGGATTGATGGCAGTACTAAGACGAACAAGGAAAACTTCATTCCCTGACTTCTCCACTGCTTTGCTGCCGTTTACCATTAACCGTTTGACGCTTATGACCCACAAAGAGGGTTGACGCGTCGTTAAACACGAAATCATCATCATCATCCACTGCTTTGCGTAATTTCGTACCAGCACTGTCTGTTTTCAGTTTAATCAATGCATGCTTTTTTGTCTCGCCCTTTTGGCAAAAGAAACATACTCTGTTACCAAAAGGTTCAACAGACCGACGGGTTAGTGTCGGGCTAGCCCGACTTTGTTTAGATTCCTCTAAAACATAGCTTGGTCCAGCACGGTTTGCTATCGCTTTCTCATATCGAGCTTTCGCTATTGCAATATTGTTTTTACTTGTGGTGTTTTTGTAACACTCTTTATGCCAAGTTACACCTTTTTCTTTCAGCAAAGTGGTTGATATATCACCAAGCTGCCTACTTCTCTCTGGGTATATCCCACCCCCGTATTCCCCGCGAGTATGGATGGAATCAAGTATTTGTTCGTAAGAGCTCGGTTTCTCCCACAGAAGCTTGGCTTTATCGTCTGTTTGACAGACAATACAAAGGTTCCAAACAATTGCCATACGCGGCCTCTTTGGGTCACTTGGTCCACTCTCGTCGACGTCGGGCATAGTTCAGAACAAATATGAATCAACAGGAAATAAACATACACAAAAACTAGTTCAACTAATCAGATTGGGGAAGACAGGCTCACAGGAAATAGGAATCGAAAAAGGTACAACGGACAGACAGATTGACAGACAGATAGACATACATAAAGAAATATTGATAAAAGAGTAAGTTATATTAAACGAATAATGTAGGTAGACAAAACTGTCACAAAAACAGCACGAAAATGAAACATAAACAGCGAAATTACACTTTCAATGCGTGGTTATTTGACAAACAAAAGGATTGAAATCAATCAATTACAAGGCCACAAGCGCGGTCTATGGCTCGTGGCAACAGACAAAACAAACGCGTAGTGAATTACGTCATGCAGAGAAAACAATATCCGGCTATTAATAGATGGTGAAAAAACATCGTGCATATATTGTCACGGTAAGATTTGTGGCAAGTTAACGTTCTAGATACCCAAAAATACCCCTATATAAAATATGAGCCAGCGCATGACAAAACATATAAGAAGGTTTGAGCGGCCAGCGAAGACTCAGATCAGCCTGCGCGTTCGCTGATTGCATGTACCTACTAAGGCTACGATCTATGCAGAGATACATAAGCAAATGGTCTTGTCATAGTGGAAGGGTGCGCAGGTTGATTGAGTATCTTCTTATTGTATGTTTTGTCATGCACCGGCTCATATAGGCCCTATGTGCTCTTGCATTAAAAAAGTCATTTTTGTATAACTGTCGTTTCTTTGATAAAATCTTAGAAGGCAAAGACTTTTAAAACTTTTCAATCACAATTAGACTCAATTACTTGAAATTCCGTTACTATTTATAAACGCATATATAGACAGCGTTATAGCCGCCATTTTGATGACGTCATTATTCAGCTCAGACGCGGACCTCAGAGTGCCGAACTGGTTGACATTGTTGCACATGCCCCAAAGTTTAATTTGTTATAGGTCGCCAAAATCGTCATGAAATTTGCACGGGACAGGTTTTCTGTCCCATTCGACATAGACTGTATGGCCCTTTGGCAATTTTGCTGTTTATGGACAAGCATATGGTTGGGGGCATAGTGTTTTACAAATATTATTTCTAGTTTTCCTTCTTTCTAGTCTAAATATAGATTATAGGGGCTGGTAAGAACCGCCTCATTGGAGCGGTTCTGTTAGAACCGCCTCAATGAGGCGGGTCCAACGCTTACCCACAATCTAAGCATAGATTGAAGCGGTTCTAACGAGAACCGACAATTTATGTTTTTGAGCAAACATAAGCAAAATAATGAATCCCCTTAACAACATTTTTCTCTATATATAACGTGGGGTGTAGAGGGTGTAAATTACACGGACTTGTAAACATGGTGAAAAAAGTATTTCAATATTTCACCTGTAATGATACTAGACCATATCTTTACGAAATCACGTCTATACAAATACATTGTAACCTTTATCACCGAAGAAATAAAATTTTAAGATGAAATATTGCTCTAAAATATAGATTGTGGGTACACATTTGGACCGCCTCATCGATATTATATTTTAGAGCAGAAATAAGTAAAAATAAGGTTTACCCGTGTAAACCCAAGTTTTACTATATAAATCTGTGGTTCAAGGGGGGCAAAATTATATAGGTGATGGCAAGACGGAACTGCAACACCATTACGAAACCACGCCTATACAAATACATTGTAACCTTTATCACCGAAGAAATAAAAATTTTAAGATGAAAAATCGTGATATTTTTCTTATTTCGGCTCAAAATATAGATTGTGGGTACTCGTCAGAACCGCCTCATCGAGGCGGTTCTAACGAGTACCCACAATCTATATTTTAGAGCAGGAATAAGAAAAACAGGATTTACCCCTGTAAACCCTAGGTTACTGTATAAAAGTGGGGTTCAAGGGTGTCAGAATTATACAGGCGTGTTATCGTGATGCACGGAGATGAAGTCAGAATGACACTGTCTCAAAGTCACAAAGGAAGGAAATAAAATATTTGCTCTGCGACTTCTTCTCTGACTTGTTACGCAAACAATAATTACATTTGACGACGTCTGGCTACTTCAACCCTCGTATGACAACGGAATCCTCCACTTAATATCTTGTGATCAGTCCATTTCCAATATCAGGGGTGCCAGATTTGTTTTGCCTGCATTTACATTTACCAAAATGACTGTTCTTTAAGCAAAATTGTGTCGGTCCAGATCAGAAGCCGCCTTATGCGTCGTTTGATCTGGGATAAAACGGTTTTGCCAATGGCCAAAAAATGGAACGCAAGGCATAATGGGATAAAGCAATTACTGGATTGTTCTATCCCATTAGTTTTCGTTCTCCAGAGATGGTCGGCTTCAACAGGAAAAAAATGGTGGTTTGACCGGAACAGTGTATTACAGAGGAGGCATTTATAGTCAGTTATTTGAAAAACCAAACTAATGAGAGATATTGCTATCTTTTCTTGTTATAACTAAAGCTTTTCCAGATGAAAACTCGTTTTTTTGTTTCAAAAACAAAAGTTTTTGCTTCTTAAAACCGCCTCATAAAGGCAGTTCAAACAGATTCCTGCAAATTATGTTTGGACTATGCGGAACCCAGGAAGGGACATGGGTTTTTTTTTGTAATATGTTGTGCGGACAAGGTAATATATATTATCTTGTTTGCACAACATATGATCTTGTGCAGACAAGATATTATCTTGTGCGCACAAGATATCAAGTTGTGCGAACAAGATAATATCTGGTAATATCTTGTCCACCCAAGATCTATGTTGTGCAGACAAGATATTATCTTGTGCGGACAAGATAATATCTTATAAAATAAAAAAAATAATCATGTCCCTTCCCGGGTTCCGTACATGCTCATTATTTTTTTTTTAAATGAAGCAGGCTTTTTTAGGATTTTTTACCCATTTTTTAATACATGAAAACTAAATATCAAACAAGGTTCGTGTCACAAACACCTTTCAAAGACATAAATATGAAAAAAAAAAAAAAAATGGATACCCATTAAACCAGGGCGGTATCAAAGGGGTACACTTTATATCCTGATTTGGAAAAAAACGTAGATTTTGGGTGCAAGGTCTCGTTGGAAGCACCTCAATGAGGCGGATCTAACGAGCGCCCACAATTATAGTTTTTTTTTTCCCATCATTGCCATAGCTTAAACTAGAAAAAAACATGGTAAATTTGCGTCAAATACGAACTCCTCCTTAATCACTCGGGCATCAAGAGAACACGTCTATCTAATGTTAACCCCCTTAAAATTCCACTTTTCTTGTAGTAAAACTGGGGTTTACATGGAGTATACATTATTTTTATTTCTTTTCGAAAGCATAGATTGTGGGAACCGCCTCGACGAGGCGGTTCTAACGAGTACCCACAATCTATGTTTTGAGCAGAAATAAGAAAAATAGCGAAATTTTTCATCTGAAAATTTTAATTTTTTGGTGGTAAAATTTTACCAATATATTTGAATAGGCGTATTTTCCTAATGGGTTCTTAACTTGAGTTGATGACAACCCGGAAGAAGCATCAATCGACGTTTCATTACGATAGCATACCCGTGTGTCGAAATGGAGTCTTTCTTATCCCTAAAACATAGGGGCTTGAAATATAAAAAAAATGAACAAAAAAAATGATTTTTTTTTTTTTTTTCATTTTTTTTTTTTTTTTTTTTCATTTTTTTTCATGATTCAAGCCCCTATGTGCGGAACTCGGCTCTAAAACTAGCATTTTACAGATGAAAATATTCCCTTATGTTTCTTATTTCTTATCCAAATATTCATTGGTGGTGCTGTTAGAACCACAATGAGGCGGTTCTAATGAGAACCCACAATTTATGTTTCTGAGCAAAAGAAATAAAAAAAAAATATAAAAAAAAGAATAAGGCATACCCCCGTAAAGCCCACTACTTCTATCAAAAATGGTGTTAGAGTGGTAATTATTATACGGACTTGTTAACCATCAATTCGGCCCCCGCCCATCGGGGCTTGAAGAAATAGATGGGCTGCAGGATGCTTCCATACAGAGCTGAAACCGACCGCACACGAGTACTGGAAAACCGCTTAGAGGATCTAAGCCTGCCCAGTCAAAGCGTTGAGGCGGTTCAAACGAGCACCCACACCTTATGTTTGCAGTATGACTAATAAAAATATCACGGATTTTCATCGGAAAAGTACCCATTTTAGACAAAATGACAAAATGCATTGGGTCGCACGGGTGTGTCATCGTGATGGAATCATTAGATTTTTTTTTTCATCTCATTTATTCTCGCCTACGAGTATTCATTTGCAGAAAAATAACATAGACATGGACATGATGACCTTCGTCATAATAAAGTACCAATCCATGAGTCGGATATGTTTTAAGAAATTATAATTATAAAGCGCAAGTAATCAAACTGTGTTAGAGGCACTAGCAAGCAGAGGGACAAACAAGTAATCCAAAATGCTCCAATCAGGAATAACATCGCAGTTAATATACGTGACATTGATTAAAGTTTAGAAGCTAAAACGTATTAAACAGTTGAAATT
The DNA here is from genome assembly GCA_963580285.1 of Lucinisca nassula. Lineage (NCBI taxonomy): Eukaryota > Metazoa > Mollusca > Bivalvia > Lucinida > Lucinidae > Lucinisca > Lucinisca nassula. The sequence continues at coordinate 19,953,215 of OY757021.1, forward strand.
AGTGTTTGTTTGATTTGAAGTTTAACGTCCCCGTCAACACTGTAAAGGTCATTTTGGAGACGTTGCTTCCAATTTTGTGCGACTTTTACCCGACATTGAGATGAAATGACATCTCAAGCCCTGTCGCCCAATGAAACCAATAGGGTTTATAAGCATGGACGGTCCGACTCGTGCGCACCGCTTTGCCTGGGCAGGCCTAGATCTTCTAAGCGGTTTACCAGTACTCGTGTGCAGGTCGGTTTCAGCTCTGTGTGGAAGCATCACACAGCCCATCTATTTCTTCAAGCCCCGATTGTTGGGGGCCGACAAACAGGAATAACATCGCGTGACATTGATTAACGTTTGGAAAATAAAACGTATTAAACTGTTGAAATTAGTGTTTGTTTGTATTGGAGTTTAACGCCCAAGTCAACACTGTTTTAGGTCATTTTTGAGCCGCTCAGTTTACCTATCCACACTTTTCCTGTGTTGGCTTATATGTAAGCGGTAAACCAGTACAGTGCACATTCTTTTGCCAGAAACTGACAACTGCCCTTCTTGAATCAGCAGAAAGGGGGAGAATGACCGTCAAGCTCTCTTGACACATCACGTGAACAAGTCCGTGAATTGAACACCCCCCTAAACCCCACTTTGTATAGAGAAAACTGGGGTTTAAGGGGGTATTCATTATATTTCTTATTTCTTCTCCAATACATAGGTTGTTGGTACTCGTTAGAACCGCCTCATTGAGGCGGTTCTAACGAGCACCTACAACCTATGTTTGTAGTAAAAATAAGAAAAATATCGCAACATTTTCGTAAAAAGGTAGCCATTTTGGACCTGTGAAAAAAATGCACTATGTTGCACGGGTGTGTTATCGTAATGAGATAAGTATTTTGTTTTGTTTGGTTTGAGGATTAACATCCCCGTCAACACTGTAAAGGTCATTTTGGAGACGTTGCTTCCAATTTTGTGGGACTTTTACCCGACATTGGGATGAAATGACATCTCAAGCCCTGTCGCCCAACGAAACCAATCGGGTTTATAAGCATGGACGGGCCGACACTCGTACCGCTTTGCCTAGTGAGCAGGCTTAGATCCTCTAAGCGGTTTACCGGTACTCGTGTGCGGTTCGGTTTCATGCCTGTGTGGAAGCATCATGCAGCCCCTCTATTTCTTCAAGCCCCGATGGGCGGGGCCGAAAGGTACAGATAACCATTTAACGATTCTATTGAGTACACACAACGTGTCTTTCTTCCATAAAAAATCCTAAACTGATCCCCATTATGGCTTATGATCTGGAAAAACAAGTAAACCTCAGTGATTCGAACTACCACTATCTCGAACAAATTTTCATTGTCCCAGAGTTGTTCCTGTTGTTCGTTTGATTTGAGGTTTAACGTCCCCTTCAACACTATATAGGTCATTTTGGAGACGTTGCTTCCAATTTTGTGGGACTTTTACCCGACATTCAGATGAAATGACATCTCAAGCCCTGTCACACAATAAAACCAATAGGGTTTATAAGCATGGACGCTCCGTCTCGCACCGCTTTGCCCGGGCAGGCTAAGATCCTCTAAGCGGTTTGCCAGTACTTGTGTGGGGTCGGATTCAGATCTGCGTGGAAGCATCAGTGATTTATTATAGAAGAATTATTTGCAACTACCAGTAGTTAACAACTAAAATGTCATACTACTTTGTGGACAGCCCTTACACAACATTGTAACCCTTATCGCCGAAAAAAAAAAAAAAAAAAAGAATTTTAAGATGAAAAATTGTTATATTTTTTCTTATTTCTACTCTAAAATATAGGTTGTGGGTACTCGTTAGAACCACCTCGACGAGGCGGTTCTAACGAGTACCCGCAACTTATATTTTGAGGAGAAATAAGAAAAATATCACAATTTTTCATCTTATTTTTTGTGTGTGTGTTTAAATTTGCAATGTATTTGTTTAGGCGTGTTTTTGTAATGTAAACATCATGCATGTTCACATGTTTGTAAAATGAACACACCTTTAAACCCTGCATTGAGGTTTACAGGGTTTAACATTATGTTCTATATTTTTGCTCAAAACAATAGATTTTGTATTCTCGTAAGAATCGCCTCGATAGGGTGGTTTGAACGAGCACACACAACCTATTTTTGGAGTACTCGCAATTTTTACTCGAATATCAAAATTTTCATTAAAACTGTGCGTTTTGGGGTGTGTAGATATGTAAGTGACGAATCACCTCCTTTCAATTGTGGCCCCCGTCCATCGGGGCTTGAAGAAATAGATGAGCTGCATGATGCTTCCACGCAGAGCTGAAACTGGCCCGCACACGAGTACTGGTAAAGCGCTTAGAGGATCTAAGCCTGTCCAGGCAAAGCGGTGCGAGTCAGACTGCCCGTGCTTATAAACTCTATTGGTTTCTTGGGCGCCAGAGCTTGAGAAGTCATTTCATTTCAATGTCGGGTAAACGTCCCACAAAATTGGAAACAACGTCTCCAAAATGACATTTACAATGTTGACGGGGACGTTAAACCTCAAATCAAACAAACAAAACTTCCCCGATTCTCATGCACTTATTTGGTTGTTTTGTTAAAATTGTACTATTCTGTACAAACCGACAGGCCCTGAGAGCTGTGTAAAACGAAGATCAGCCAATGAAAAGCGACGTTACGTGATGTGGTCGGGCTTCTGAGAGTATATCGCGAGTATACGGACGTAGATTTTGACGTTATCCGAATAACGTTGCTTAAAACGAAAGTCAGCCAATGAAAAGCGATGTTACTCTATGAAACCCTATTTGTTTCATTGGGCGACAGGGCTTTAGATGTCATTTTATCCCAGTGTCGGGTAAAACTCCCACAAAATTGGAAGCAATGTCTATACAGTGTTGACGGGGACGTTAAACCTCAACTCAAACAAATTCTGAAGTGGGGTTACATACATTTATTTATTTATTTATTTATTTATATGTATCTATTTATAGAAGAATATTTTGCAACTACCAGTAGTTAACAACTAAAATGTCTTACTACTATGTGAACAGCCCTTGCACAAAATTGTTGATGATTCGATGACATTAATGTTGTTTGTCGCTGATGGACTGTTTCCCCCAAGTCACATTAGTCTATGCTTGTTGTCGAGAGCTATTTCCGTTTGTTGTTTTATGGATAATTAGTAAATAGTAAATCCAGTATAATAATTCTTTATTTGTCTAGCCATTTTAATATATCACTATCTATCTGCCAATACTTCTGAACCTCCGAGGAGGACTTTCAGAAGGGGTTCCAGTATACCAAGTACTGAAGGTGGTTAATTGAAATTAAAGATAAGTATAGCAGGTGTAATGAGTTTGTACAGTGCAAGGAGAGTGTTAGTATAGTTAAAAGTAAAAACAGAGGCCAGTGAATAGGGGGACACATGCACCACCCGGCACACAGCATCACAAAACTGTGCCAGGGTGGGAAGCATAACCATTTGGCGGGGACGAGCATTCAAATGAAAAATGGTTCTGGGAAAGAATGAAAATAAATGTGTAGTAGTTAGGGGTAGTGATGAGTCTGTATGCCAGTTGAGATGTGTCATGTCCATTTTTTTCTTTTACAATGTTACTTTAGCAAGTACGTCGAACGAATCTCAAAGTTAATGTAACCACTACATTATACAGTCAAACCTGTCATAGTGGCCACCTCTATTGAGCAAGCAACCTGTCTTAAGCAAGCATGAATTTAGTTCCCCCGAAAAAGCAAATGTATTAAAATTTACCTGTATTAAGCAAGGACCTGTCTTAAGCAAGCACATTTTGATTATCCCTTAGGTGCTTGTATTGTTGAATTTATCAAAAGGTATAAAAAGCGAGGCTTCACCAAGCATTTTATCCCTTTTCGTCCACAAGCTCAATGAATTCAACAATAAATGAACACGAATGCATGTTTTTGTTTTATCATATGGCATTTTAAACGCATTTTATTCACTTTGTTTTTCAAAAATGTCAATATTCCGCCATTTGTTAACGCCACGTCGTGAAGGACGTTTTGTTTTTGGGCGGGTCCAACTAATTGGGATATTTCAATACATGGCGTCATTACATTCTCAGACGCGAGGTCGAATGATGAAAAGAGGGAAACGGGTTTTACAATGGCGGTCCCTTGAGGATCTGAAACTCTAGGAAATGACGTCCGTCCGGACAATAGCAATTTTATTTTTTATCAAATCTTCTCCAGACTCATTCTTGTTGTTCCATTCTCCTAGATTCTCTGAAGAATGGAACAGACTTACACTGATGAGTTAGGAAGCCTGAATGCGGACTAAACAAAATTAGTGTATACAGCGACAGAGGTAAATATTGGCAGTTTTAATGATTATTTCATACATTGTCGGAGACACAAGAGGTCATAGTTTACATAAATTAGAAGATCATTTTGTATTGAAGAGGTTGCTCACAGGAGTTTACAGGGCAGTTAACTGGCATTTGTGAACCGAGCCCTTTCGTTTTACGGCGACGCGTTAGCAGAGCCGTAAAACGTAATTTGTGACCGTAAAACCGATGATTTACCTCCCTAAATGACAATTTTAAATGCATTTATCCCTATTCTAATGTACATATTCGGTTGTTAGGTTAAAAATTGTACTATTTTGCACAAGGCGGCAAGCGCGGTGAGCTGCGCAAAACCAAATGCCAGCCAATGAAAAGCGACGTTACGTGATGACGTCGGGTTTCCGACAGTATATCGCAGAATATACTGTCGCAAAGTTTTGCCGTTGTCCAATCAGACGTCACGTTACATAGGCCAGTGCATTAGAATCTCGAATAAGTTTGAGTTTGGGCCAGTTTGGATGTTACACTTTCTACTTAGGAAAATGTTGCATGAATAATAGTGATTTCGGTTTTGTTCGAATCTTCACCAGACATGCAGGTTAGGAGAATATCAGCCATAAGTGCTTGAAAGGTCAGACAATTTACATAAGCAATATTTGCTATAGTTCGAACAATTTGACACGAGACTGACATTTATGCAAGGAATAAATTAGTCAATGTTATCGCCCAATACGTCGCCTTTCGTAAACTTCTCGTGAATTTTTGGCATCTCGTGAATTGCGACCCATTTACCGACCTCTATGTATTGAATAACAATTCGCCGACATCACCTCGAACCACAGTACGTCAAATAACAACGACGGTATCAATTGAACATAGACGGCCTGTACTATTAGCAGGTCATGTGATCAGTTTCTGCGCATGTCATTGACGGTATTCGACTGGTAGGTTTCGTGAAATTACCGTGAAATTCCGCGAAGGAGTGTGGTGCCTAGATGTAATAGCTGGCCACATGGTCCAATCAAATATTTTATTTGTGTATAGCTTATAAGCGACCGTTATGCACGAAAGGTTCGACTTTTCCTTTGAATAGAATCGTGTTCCACGATCACTTATGTATTTGAAAAATAACCCATATTTGATTGGACCATGTGATCGGCTATTACAAGAAAGACACCTCTCTCCTGCGTGGAATTTCACGAACATTTCACGAAACTTCCCAGTCGAATATGGCCAATGAAACCAATGAAACCGTACCTTGAGGAATGGTTAGTCCGGTATTCCTCGCATGCGCACTGATGAGCACTCTTTAAAATGGAGGTAGCAGTCTTCGTTTTTGATTGGCTGTTTATGGATTTGCCTAACTTTGACCCTTGCCGTAGGTGTGATGTAGGTGAAAGGAGCAGCAGCCAAAGTAGCCAGAGGTAGCCATTGGCTCCATGTGAAGTCGGCCTAATCGCCATCTTCGGGAGACGGCGAAGATAAATACATGCATTCAGACGGGTGTGAAATTATGGTAATTAGGTTCACCAGTCTCATGTCAAATTGTTCGAACTATACATGTACATGATTTGCATCTTTAATAGGAAAATATAATTGGTTTGCCGCAAATAATAAATAAGTCAATGTTATCATCTAATACGTCTGCTTTCGTAAAATTCTAGTGAATTTTTGGCATCTCGTGAATTGTGACCCATTTACCGACCTCTATGTATTGAATAACAGTATCGCCATCCGGGAGATGGCAAAGATAAATACATGCATTCAGACGGGTGTGAAATTATGGTAATTAGGTTCACCAGTCTCAGGTCAGTTTGATCGAACTATATGAGCCCCGCCAAGCGAATTTGTGTCTTCGAGCATTCCGTCATGACAAATTTTAACTGCGCATGCCCAGACATTCAGAGGGGCCAGGGATATGACTTTCTGTCTGAAGGTTCCTCTATATTCACTGTTTGTATGAGCGAGCAGCGAAGGTTCTGGCGAGACTGCGCGGATGCGCAGGCTCGCCTGAACCTTCGCTGCTCGCAAAGGCGATAAGTACCAAAATCGCTTGCCATGGCCCATATATTTTGTTTCCGTTAGACACAATCTTATTGGATCCGTTTATCAAACGTGCAGTTACATGTGAGTGAGTGAGTTCCACCAACAGCTAAGGTCATACGGAGACGGGACCTCGGTTTAAAGACTCATCCGAAAGTCTGGAGAAGCCCGGGATCGATCCTGCGATCCCTGGTTTACAAGGCGAGTAGCGTAACCACTGCACCACGGAGGCTTCTGCAGATACATGTAACGGGGGCAGGCAAAACATCTTGGATAAATGTGATTTTAGCACGGTTTGCACTGTTGGCATAATAGTTACCTGCAGCATCATTACGAAAACACACCTATACAAACACGTTGTAAATTTTACCCGGCCCCCGCCCATCGGGGCTTGAAGATATATATGGGCTGCATGATGCCTCTACGCAGACCCACACAGTAGTACTGGTAAACCGCTTAGAGGATCTAAGCCTGCCCAGGCAAAGCAGTGCGAGTCGGCCCGTCCATGCTTATAAACCCTATTGGTTTCATTGGGCGGCAGGGCTTGAGATGCCATTTCATCCCAATGTCGGGAAAAAAGTACCACGAAATTGGAAGCGACGTCTCCGAAATGACTTTTACAGTGTTGACGGGGACGTTAAACCTCAAATCAATGAAAGGTACATTTTACCACCAAAAGAATGAACATTTTCAGATGAAAAATTTCGATATTTTTCTTATTTCTGCTCAAAAACATAGATTGTGGATACTAGTTAGAACCGCCCTGACGAGGCGGTTCTAACGAGAACCCACAATCTATGTTTATGAGCAGAAATAAGAAAAATAATGTATACCCCTGCAAACCCCAGTTTTACTGTATATTGCAAAACCCCAGTTTTACATAAAAAAGTGGGGTTTAAGGGGGCCAAATTTATGTAGGCGTGTTTTCGTGATAATTTAACGGTAAAATATTGTTCGGACGATAGCGTTTTTAACGAATCAACCAGAAAAAATGCCTTACAGCATTATGGACGGGTTCTTCATTTTCTTTTGTAAAAAAGCCCAACAGACCACAGCTATTTAAAGAAACCAGACACACAGATACGAGGTACCCTAATGAAACACTGAACAAAAAATCTGGTTTTATTTGTTTTTGGGTCAATCGGTTCCCGATCGACCCTAAATTAACAAAATGGCCAAACGGAATTCGTGCAGTTGTCCACGTGACCATTACTGATTTGGGAAAACCAATATCATGTTTTATTAACAGCACTTGAAATGTTGCGCTATTTTTATCGATGCAACAAGAGCTTCGTATAGAGTCTTGACAGGAAACGTGTGCTGGATAATACCCAGATCAGACACCGCGGAATGTGGCGTCTGATCAGCATGTTGCACAGGAACTGCTTCACTGTTTGCTTAAATAGTGGCATTTGAGGGTTAAACGAAATAGTATAAGAATGCCAGGTTGCTCACGTAATAAAAGAAAAACAATATCTTAATCCAGGCCACGCTGTCACGTGACGTCTTTCGGAACATTCTATTAATAAAACTATTACACAAATGTATGCCAAGTCGAGTAAAAATAGACTTTTCGCACTCCTGCTTAAAACTTAATTTTAGAACACTGAAATGTTAAAGTGCAAAAATGAGTAGCCCAGATTTTATAGGTGGTACCGTTATTAGACATACAGCGTAGACCAAGATCGGATATAGAGTACATTGCTTCTGATCAGGTCGGCAGTGTTCGCCATATGTATGCAACAACAGTTTTGAACATGATTCAGGGCCGTTCGCAGACTCTGAAAAGGGGCGGGTTGAGGATGCAAATTTCAGATATTTTGCAGAGGGTGAAAATCTGTATGATTCTGAAATAATTTCCAAAAGATGGGAGGGGGCTGCGTTGGTACCCTCCCCACTCTGTTGAACGAAATCCAAGTACTGTCCTAAGACCTCAGAGCGCAGCGTAAGAAGAAAATTCTGGACTGTGCTCGTTTGTTTGATTTAAGGTTTAACGTTCCCGTAAACACTGTAGAGGTCATTTGGAGACGTTACTTCCAATGTTACGGGACTTTCAGCTCTGCGTGGAAGCATCATGCAGCCCATCCGTTTATTCAAGCCCCGATGGGCGGGGCGGATGGACTGTGCTCGTACACTTGGGCATTGACAAACAGAATCTACATAATCAGACGCAACATAACGCGATGTCTGATCAGCTCTACTGTGCTTGCTTAAAGTTAAATGAACAGTTCGATTCTCAGCTCAGCACTATTTTCCAAACCAACACTCAGAGACGATCGACCCACCAGTACTCTCAGTGCTTTGATTATCACATGACGTCGCGTCTGAGAGTGTAATAACGCCATGTAATATTTTCGATAATCCAGTGGATTAAATATGCAAATTAACTAGATACGTCCCGTAACGTTATATATACAATGTCCTTAACGACGTCGCGTTCACTAATAGCGGGATATTGATATTTTTGTAAACAGTCTCGTGAAGAGAATGCGTTTTAAATGTCATATGATAAATACAGTAAAACCGACATCAGTTGTCAGTTTGTTATTGTCAATATTATTGTAAATAAAGGTTATTTTTAAATTTATCTACGCAATTATATGTTATTTTTGTATGATCTAATTTTATTGTTGGTGACTCACATTAATATAATGTGATGGTATCGGGCTAAAAAATACCATACCTGCACTGTATCGACGCTAGCCAAGTGGTAAAGTCACGGGCTGTAGAGCTGAAGTATGCGGGTTCGAATCCCGCTGCGGATGTTTTTTCTTTAACATTTTTTTTTTCGCGCCAAAAGCAAAAATTCCTCAATTTCCTCGTGAAGCATGCATTTTTTGTGCTGATATAAATTTTTACTGAACATTCCTTAGTTCATACTCGGTTGCCCTGCTGTTGAAGTGTCGTCATGTGATGCTACTCTGACAGCAGAAGAGACTTTGTCGGCTGACAAAGCGAAGTTTTTTGGTTCTGACAAGTGCAGTTTTGTGACTAACAATCGATAAACGTTAACGTATGATCAACATGAATTAAATTATAAATTTTCAATCAATGTTAATTTCAAGTCATGTTATTGGTGTGCCTATTCTTTACTTTCACATGTCACATATAGGGTCTAGGCCAAACAGGTTCCATTGTATCAAATTATGGCATCTTGTATTTCAATTCTTTTGTACATGTACTTGCTGGTGTTTCTTTTTTATTCACTATTATAAATCAAAAGTGAAGTTGATCTTTAAAATTGTGCATGACATGTATTGAACTTTAAAATAAATAGATAACCATTCACGAAAAAATAATAATACAAAAATAATAAACAGAATTGAAAATTAAAAAAGAAATAATAAAAATGTAAATTCTGAAACTATTTAATAAAAAAATCATCAAGAAAAAAATAAATCATGCTTTTAATAGCTTTATGAAAAAGGGTTTTCTGCGAGGATCGAACCTGCGACCCTCCGGACAGCCGTGTTAGGCGCTCCTCACTACTAGTTGCGCTGCGCAACTGATTACATCGGCACTGCAAAATTAAGTGATTTTGTCTTCGAATATAACCCGTTACGTACCTGTGGAAAACACCGTTGTTTGTTATGATTTATAAATAGACGAGTATTTATCAACATTGAAACCATAACACCGACATATTATAGTTTATCAACGACCTTTGAGAGTTCAACGTTCAAGCGTGGCAAGACAATTCCATGTTTTAGGGGAAGCAGGTTTCGGATTTCTTTTTTCACAGGATTTCAAAATTATAAATAAGTTTTTTGATAATGCCATTATGTAGAAGTCGTGGCCAAGTGGTTAGCATGATGCAGTACGAATCTCAGTATAACTATAACTCCCAATGTAAAATCCAAACTGAGGGCGACTTACCTAAAACACGGATTAGTCCAAAATTTAAAGTGCAGTCACGTCTCACTGTGTTTTGAAAGACTATACCTGTAGAATCTTGCATTCGTACTCATGTATTATTGAATTTATTTAACTTGTTGAGGAAACGGGAAAAATGCTCGGTAAAGCCTCGCGTTTTATCCATTTTCCTCAACTCGTTTAATAAATTCAATAATATATGAACACTCATGTAAGAGCCTCTATTTATTAAAAAAATACAATTCCAATTTTGCCGGAAAGCCATTTCCTTATGTGAAAGAGTTAAACAGACTGCAGCAGTTGAAATGGTACCAAAAAGTACCCACACGAACAGATGAAGAAGAAATAAACCCTTTTTTAAAAAAACGAAATCTATATTTGACAAAAGAATCTTCAAACCTTTAAGTAATAATAAGTGTTTATGTTTTATTTTTTTTTTTGTTGTTGTTGTTGTTGTTTTTTTCAAAAAAGAAAGAAAAATGAGAAAAACAAAACATATATCCTCTACAAGGATTTGAACCCACGACCATCTGGTTCAGAGTCCTGCACTCTATCCACAGCACTAACAAGGGAAATAAGGGAGGTAATAAAGAGCAATCTTCTAAACAAACATGGCAGTTTTCACCAAAACTTTGGTCCTTGGTAACATTAATGGATTGTATATGAAATGGGTACCTCCAATGAAGCAACAATCCTAATATGAAAGCAATCCACTGAATAATAAAGGTAACATACGACCGTATGACTTTGAAAAAGGTCAACCAAAAGGTAAACCTCGGACGACGCTCGCCCAACCGCCCGCCCGCCCGCCCGCCCACCCGATTCCGCTATTTTAAAGGACGGATTTAAGAGAAAAAAAACGTCTAAAAATACGCAATCCACGAGCAGACAGGACAAAAATCAGATCGGTAGAACTGCCTGCACCATTACGAAAACACGCCTATTCAAATATATTGAAAACTTTAACACAAAAAATGAAGAAAAAAAAAAATCAGATAAAAATTTCTAATATTTTTCAAATTTTTGCTCAAAACATAGATTGTGGGTACTCGTTAGAACCGCCTCATCGAGACGGTTCTAACGAGTACCCATAATCTATACTTAAGAGCAGAAATAAAAAAAATAAGGTTTACCCCTGTAAACCCCAGGTTTATCATATAAAATATGGGGTTCAAGGGGGGGGGGGGGTCAAAATTATATGGGCGTGTTTTCGTGATGACAATCGATGTGGTTCCAGCGACTACCCAATCCAATCTTTCTTTCATTGTTTTGCCAATTTCAGGAAAACAATATGTCATCGTAAACCCCAATTTTCTCTGTATAAAGTTTGGTATACAAGAGTGTTCATTCATGACATTGTTAACCCATTTTGGACCGGAAACCCCAAAACGGGTAATTGACAAACAGTGCAGGCCCAGATCAGACGCCGCAGAACGCGGCGTCTGATCAGGACCTGCAGTGTTTGCAAAACGTTCAGCTACTTTCCAAATAAAATTTAAAGAAATCACAACCTTGCACCCAAGAATTTTGAAATGGATTTGTGCTATATATAATTGTGGAAGATTACATTTGGCACAAAATGGGTTAATGGCATAATTATTTCTTAAGACAATGGTTTCTGTCACTTAAGAAATTATTTTCATGACATCTTCGTGTTTTCTATTAATTCGCAAATTGCGCCATAAATTCTCATTAACGTCAACAAATAATGATTTATATTGAACTACCAATTAATGAAAACGAGCAAGTCCACTTAAATCTGCTTCTTTTTTTTTAATATAGGTTTAGGTCAATTTAAGAAATAAAGCACTATAAGCCTTTACGGCCCATGAGCACATAGTATAACTCGGATACATACAAACATGTCAAACATTTCACGTGATGTGTGTGTGTGTGTGTGTGTGTGCGTGTGTGTGTGTGTGAATTCAGGTTTAACGTCGCTTTCAAAATTTTTTCAGTCATATCACGACGGTGTCTGGTTGCGACAGGGAGATCAATGCTCACTTTTATAGTGCTGCCTCACTTAAGTATCATGTCCAAGACACATTGCATGATACCACACCCAGTCACATTATCCTGACACTGGGTCGACCAGTCCTAGCTCTACGCCGTAAATTTGAGTGCCAAGCGAGGAGCAGCAAGTACCATTATTAACGACTTTGGTATGTCGCGGCCCGGAATCGAACACGTGACCTCCCGTTCCCCGGAGCGGACACTCTACCAACTGAGCTATCGGGGCCGGTTTTCACGTGATGAAAATGGAAGGTATCATATACATCAGTACATGTACATGCATTAATGAACAAATTTCATACATGACAGAGAAATATGCTGCCTAAATACAAATGTGTCATATAGCTAACTAACAGTGTATTATAGGCATGGTCTAATCCTGAGCTTGCTGTTCACGACAGCCACCACCTTCGCAAACAGTGTAGGTCCATACCAGATCGCCACCTGATCAGGATTTACACCGCTTGTCATGCAGCTTATGATCTGAAGACACGCAACATATGAAGTAATCTGATTGGCTGATAGCTGGTGATGGGTGTGTCTCAATTAATGTATTCAGCAGTATAAGGACCAAAATAAAGTTGACAAGTTTCTAATCCAGGCACTAATCGGTATCATATAAAATCTCATTTCTGATTTCAAAAGACTTAAGGGGAATGGGAACACCTGGCACATTTTCCGCCATTTTTTCAAAGGGAGACAACTTTCGGGACTTCCTGTTCGCTTTTCTATAGGCTAAGTCCCGATGAAAAATGGGTCTACTCTTAAAGGAAAGAATTTGCTCCTCAGGAGCAAATTCTTTTCTTTAAGAGTTGACCCCTATTGACATGGGAGGCAAAATATTTTTGCAGGAGTTGCCTCCCCTGAAGGTGTACCCATTCCCCTTAAAATATACTTTCCTAGTGAATTAGGAAGACGATTATTTTGCGATGAGCACAATTCGGTCAGTTTTTACAGTATAAGGTCTTTTCCAATAGTATTGGGGTATATAAAGTTTACGTACATCTTTATAAAAAGGGTATTTTAGTAAAAAATACAAAGAGTAAATATATTTGGCATCGGGAGAACAAACCCAGTGCAAGACACATTACGCAAACACGCCTATACAAATACATTGCCACTTTTATCGCCGTAAAAATGAAAATTTTAAGATCACAAATTGTGATATTTTTCTTATTTCTGCTCTAAAATATAGATTGTGGGCACTCGTTAGAACCGCCTCAGCAGGACGTCTGTGGAAACTGCCCAGGAGACAGTTGGAACCCATAACCTAAGCACAAAATCCTTAACAGTACGGCGGCGGCTCCAGGAACGCGGTATTTCTAGTCACAAGACGTACAGGGGGAAATTTGGCGGCTGAACGTCGAATCAGACGCTTTTATGAGTGTCGACAACGTATCCGATGGACTCTAACAGCGTTGGTGTGGTGTTGACGGTCGAGTCTCGCTTTTGTGTTGAAATAGTTAATAGGCGGGAGCGATTTCAAGACGCGTGTTAAAAAGATGTAATGGGGATGGTGGTAGCGTAATGGTGTGGGGAGGGGTGCCACAAAACTCAACTCATCACTGTTGATGGCAATTTGACGGCACGTCAGTACATCGTTGAAATCTTAGAACCTGAGGTGGTACCGTCGATTATAGGGATCAACCATGGTTTTTCATGCATTAACATTTGCCTGATCCCGAGGAAGCTGTTTGAACATGAGGCCGCTAAGCCGAATATTCAAATATCTTCCGAGGGATCCGGCAAATGTTAATGCAATGAAATAACCATGGATGATCGTTGTTCTTGCATAACTTACGAATCCTACAGTAAATTTTGACGAAAGCACCCAATAGCTCCATATAAATTCCATTTAAACTCTTCAAATGCGATAGGCAAACCAAATGGCGGCCAGTTCAGAATGTTGTTTACAATGACGTTGTCATGCAGTGACGTCATCATAGAACTCTAAAACGTTACGTTCAGGGCGATAACGTTACGTCGCTCAACGTAACGTAAACAAAGCAAGGCCCATCTTGTGATATCAAAAGCTCAAAATCTATGTTCAAACAGCACGCGAATTTCATGATTTGAACATGGTTTTTGCTGTTTGAGCACGGCTTTCGGTCCATTTGACAATGGCTTCAAACAGCCATGCGCATAGGTATTTATGCAAGAATACGCAATTATGGTGACGTTACGTTTTTCCAACAGGACAATGTACATGCTCCTTCTGTGAGGCTAACCGTGGGGGTTTTCAATCAAAATGGTGTACAAGTTCTTCCTTGGCCAGTGTTTTTGCCGGATTGAAACCGTATTGAGCACCCTTTTGGACCAGCTCTGAAAACGTGTGCACAGCTGACGTCATCCGTCAATCAACCGTCAGTAGCTTGCCATGGCGCTACAGGATAAAATGGGACAACCGGATACAGCGTTTAATTCGAAGCATGAGGCGTCGTCGCCAAGCAACACTTGATGCTAATACTGGACATTTTTTTTTTTTTGGGGGGGGGGGGGGGTTGGTTTTACGGCCCTTTCTATATTATTTCACTTATGTCCAGCCGATCGTTAATCAGAGGTTGGCGAAAACCGGAGTACCCGGAGAAAAAAACAACATGACCTTCCGTTGCAGAACTTGGCGTCTCACTGCTGGACATAGCAAATATAAGGACATGTTATAATAAATTTTATTTTTTCGGATGTGTGGAATTATTCGCATCACGTAAGCACGTCTGTGAAATGAAGACCCCCTAATCCCCTTTTCATATAGAGAAAACTGGGGTTAACGGGGGTATATATTATTTTTCTTATTTCTCTTCTCTTCCAAGACATAGATTGTGGGTACTTGTTAGAACCGCCTTGACAAGCATGCATGTTTAATATTAATGTTATTCCCAATCTTTTTTTTTGAAGCATAATTGTACGAAATGGGGTACTGAAATCATTGCAAACATATATTTTTCTGATTTTATATACTAAGCCACCCTAAAATTCGGGTTCCGATGGACCCTGTTGTGGAAGAGATTTAAGTCCAACATTGAATTCTGACACTGAATCGGAATTTCGTCTTTAACTCTTAGAAAAGGGTTTACATAGTTTAGATACGGACAGCCCTGAAACTGTGTTCCGCTACCCCAGGAATTGTTTGTTTTGTCAATTTACAGGGGATACAACAAATGAGACTTACAAATGAGGGGATACAACAAATCGTCACCTTAGTGCAAAAACGGGTTAACTGACATTTTTTCACAAAATCACTTTTTTTGATAAAATGGTGTACTATATCATGATACATGCATATAAGAATTATTTCAGTTGACCTTAAATTGGAAATTGTATTTTTTGCAAAAAAGCAAAAAAGGTTATCTACAAGCTAATATTTTTTTTGGTGCAAAAACGGGATAAGTACACTTATCCTCTTTTTGCACCAAGTTACTTCTATATAGCAATGCAAAAAACTTGGTGCAAAAACAGTACAGGCATTAATAAGCCATTCTTTTAAAGCTCTTCTTTTTAAACTATCTTAAAATACCACTTTCTTTTCAACATAATTAAATATTTGTAACTGATGTGTTTATATTTGAAAACCTTGTCACTATGATAATGAAATATTTTGGTGCGAAGAGCGCGAACCAGGAAGGTTGCTGGGGACAAAATAACAAAACACATCTAAGAATGGGGGTCTGGGGCTCCTCCCCCAATGGGGGTTAAGGGAACGGTGCCCCTTATGGGGGACCAGGGGACAAAGCCAACCCCCCAAACCCCGGGCGAACACGAAAAATAATAGAACAATTAACGAGTTCTCTGAGGTTTTTTACTCTTTTTTTCCCCTTTAACTAGCTCATACTTGCGGATCATATGTGTACGCACATACGTACATTGAAGCTACGCCCCTGGGAGCTATAGTACTTTACAGTGTGACATCACTTTAAATTAAATGTCATCATAAAATGCAAAAAACTGTTGTCATCAACAGAATCAATTCAACAAGTATTATTCAAAGGTAAGACTTGATATTATATTCAGTAAAAATGGTTATTGAACTTTCTGACAGAATGGATGTGAAAATTCTTGAATCCCTAAAAAAGATAAACCCTCCAAGCACTAAGCATATTTAGCAGACAGCATTTTCAAAGTGTTTTTTTTTCCAGGGGTGTTAGGTTGAGTAAGTTTCAGAAATTCACTCAGAAAATTGTTGAAGTTTCTGCAAACAGTGAAGGCCCAATTTAAATCTGATGCCATTCTGTGGCATCTGATCTGGGCCTGCAACGTTTGCCAATTAATAATAATAATAATAATCGACCTTATTTATAGAAGGTAACACATTTAGTACTAGTACTAATCTTCCATGTGGCCCTCTTTTCCTGGGTAGGAACCAGTACTAAGCAATGTAGATAAAGTTTCTTGCTCAAGGAAACAACACGTGGCTCTTGCGAGGATCGAACCGGGTACCTCATCAAATCCGATGCTTTACCACTGCACCACAGCGCTCCACAAACAACCGTTTGGGGTTTCCCATATAAAATGGGATAACCCATTAATGACATGTAGAATCTTCCACCTACGACGTGGGCAACGTCTATTATATTTAGCCCTTTTCAAGTTAGCCATGCCCATTTCTGACTTTGAACCAATGAGATTATTTGTGTAATTTGTTGCTGCAAATTCAAAAACTGAATGTCAAACAGTGTGGATCCTGATCAGATGGCAGAAGCCATCTGATCAGGATCTACACTGCTTGCAAAGGTAGGGGTTGTTGTGAAAAGCAGGATAAGGGTTAAGGGGTATCTGTTTAATTATCCCCTTGAAAGCAAGTTGCGATGGGAACATAGCACCGCTGCCATGTGTCCCGTGTGTGTGTGTGTGTGTGTCCGGAACTTTGTGAACAGGATAGAAGACAAAGCTTTCATAATAGAAGCATTCGATGCAACATGTAGGTCAGAGCTATCCATAGAGTCTGGTCAGAAATTGTGTGCTCAGTTTGAAAAACACCGAATACCAAGATCAGATTGTGACGCAGAATGTGGCGTCTACTCAGCCTGCTGCTCAGGGAATACACTGTTTGCTTAAATACTGACAAGGGTTAAACCAATGCCAGGTTGTGGCCATCATGAAAGGAAAACAAAAACAGCATCTGTCACTCGCTGTCACGTGACGACTTTCGGAACATTCCATTCATAAAACTGTTAGAAATGGACTTTTACACATATCTGTATATCAATTAATGATAATGCTCCCTGTGGGACTCTTCATAAGAATACTTCTGTGTCTGAACCTGATCATACTCCTAAATTATCCCAGTCTCCAGTTCCACATGCTCCTCAATCAACTGTTCCAAATCAAAAAAGGAACAAGAAGCTGCCTGAACTACAACAAACGGCTGTGCAGCAATCAGAGACACCTGAGCAGTTGTATGACAGGTTAATTAAGGAAAACATAGCAAAACCAATTTCGTCCTCTCCTAAACCACGCAAAACCAAGCCAACACAGGCACGTAGATATAACGCAAACAGTAGTGGACTTAACCAGTCACGTCGAACAGGGAAAAGCCTGCAAAAGGAGCTTCTAGATCGCAGAACTCCTGATGTGGGTAAAGTCTACAGAGGTAAAATCGTTGTACCAACTAAACCAAGACTAAGTAAGAAATAGTTTTTACCTCTTAACAATTAGGTTGTGATAATGGGCTCAATAAATCGCAGAACAGAATTGAAAGTGGTGCAGTGGAATGCCCGCAGTCTCTGCGGACATGCCATGCAACACAAAAAAGCAGAATTCTATGACTACTTATTAACATTTAATGATATTCCAGAGGTTGTCTGCATCCAGGAAACTTGGAATAACACTGAACATAATTGTCTAAAATTTATGGGGTACAAGCAACCAGTCTCCTATGGACGTACTGAGAAAAAGGGTGGTGGGGTTGCTACATTTGTGAGGGAAGGGCTAGACTCAGAAGAAATTCTATATAGGCAAAAGAATCCAAATCTTGAGGTTGCCATTGTACGAATATTTGGGATTAATAAAAGTACTGACATTATTAACATATATTCAAATGGAAAAAACATGATAAGTAAGGCAGATTATGATCATATTTTAACTCATGTAAGTAAAAATCATATCATTGTTGGTGACTTTAATATAAGGGACAGCCTCTGGGATAATCAATACCATGATGGTGAGGTTCCAGCAGGGCGTGAGCTTCTAAACTTTATAGAGGACCATGACCTGGTGGTGCTGAATAATGGGGAAGGAACACGTTACTCGATTGAATCGGGGCAAACAACTGCGATTGACCTCACCCTCGCCTCTCGTGATGTTTGTCGAGATTTCCAGTGGTATGTGCACCAAAACTGTCTGGGTAGTGACCATTTCCCCATTGTAACTACTTTAAATAAACAATACAAATGTATTCTACAGGATCAAATACCACGCTGGAAACTGACTAAAGCTGATTGGGCCCTTTTTCGCAATTTGACAAACAACATTGATATTCAGTTCGATCAACAAACAATTAATGAATCTAATGACCAATTCATAAATGAATTAATTGTCATTTGTGAGGAAACAATACCTAAAACCAAGCCAAATCCTGACAAAAAACAACGGCATCTTCCCTGGTGGAATGACGAATGTTCAACTGCAGTCCGTGAGAAGCGTAAAGCATATAAGAAATGGAAAAAATACAATTCTGATCAACTTAAGGACCTGTATATAATAGCCAGAGCCAAAAGTAACGATATCCTGGATAATGCAAAGAAGTGTAAATGGCAGGAAATTGTCTCGAAGCTAAATCACAAGGCAAACAGTAAATATATCTGGAATGTAATCTTCAAATTCAATGGAAAACCATTTAGGCCAGTGGAAGTATTGAAACTAAATAATATTCGATACCATGAAAATGAAGATAAGGCAAATGCACTGGTTAACCATTACCAAAAAGTTAGTGGCAATGAATTACTTGAACACAGTTTCAGACTAAGAAAACTTGAACTTGAACCTGGAATTATCTTGTCAGTGCAGGAAAACATCACGATGGGTGAGGGTGAGGCATACAATGAGTTGTTTACCTTTAAGGAACTAATAACCGCGCTTAATAAGAAACAGAGCACTGCTCCTGGGGCTGACACAATTCACTATGATATGTTGAAAAATGCTTCTGAAAAATGCAAATGGCAAATTTTACAATTAATTAACAAATCATGGACTGAGGGTAAACTACCAGACGAATGGAAACTGGGAACAATAGTACCACTTCTGAAACTAAATAAATCCCCTCATGAACCAGGATCTTATAGGCCAATTTCTTTAACATCAGTAACATGTAAGGTCATGGAAACTATGATCGCAAACAGACTAACAAGTCACCTTGAAAAGAACAAACTTTTGGCATCTACGCAATCTGGATTTAGGAAAAATAGGTCTACCCTTGATCAAATCATTCGATTACAGACTGCAATACTAAAAGCTAAAATGGAGAATAGGGACCTTCTCTGTATATTCCTGGATCTAGAAAAAGCTTTTGATCTTATGTGGACCAATGGAGTGCTAATGCAGTTAAACAAATTCAATATTAAAGGCAGATTATTAGGTTGGGTACAGGACTTCCTTAAAGATAGAAAAATACAGGTTAGGGTCGGATCTAACTTGTCCGAAGTTAAGGTACTTGACAACGGTTCTCCCCAGGGCAGTGTTCTTAGTCCAATTTTATTTAACATTCTTATCAACAGTCAATATGATGTGCTAAAAGATCTGTCGTGTGAGCTGTCTCAATATGAGGATGACTCGGCAGTCTGGAAATCAGGGCGCAGTAAGTCCCATTTGGTGCATCTCATGCAGCAGATCTTGAATAAAATTGAGGCATGGGCAGCGTCGTTGGGTATCAAAATCTCCTCCAATAAAACCGAAGTTGTATTGTTCAATCATCCAGGAACTCCAAATGAAAATATACCTAAATTGAAAATAGGAAACAAATCACTGGAATATAAAACTGAAGCTAAATTCTTAGGAATGACATTTGATAGCCAGTTGTACTGGCAGAAACATATAACAGACTTGGTAGCAAAATGTAAAAAAGATCTAAATCTCATGAGATATCTATCAGGAACTAAATATGGGGCAGATAAGATAACGCTAATGGCTATCTACAAGACACTTATCCGGAGTAAACTAGACTATGGTTGTCAAGCATATGCTTCTGCATCACCAACTCAGCTTCTTCGGATAGATAGAATTCAATCAGCTGCTCTCAGAATAATAACAGGGTCATATAAATCAACTGCAAATATTGATGTGCAAGCTGAATGCAACATTCAACCACTGGCGCTAAGGAGGGAGGAACTTATCCTGAAATACTGGGCTAGGTCCTCTGCCAATGGAAAAAATCTCCCCTTGGACAGTCTCTATGACTATGCTGTATATGAAACCTGTAGGGATCGATTAAAGGGTAAAATTCCATTTGTAATGCAAGTAAGGGATCTTCAGACAAAATATAAGCTAAGTGATATTTTGGTACAGGAACCTGTATATCAGGAAAAATTTGCCTTGCAGTCAATTACACCTAGGGAAACTCTTAAGGAATATGTAAACAAAAAAACAGACAGCAAGAAGGTCATTGAGAATAAAACCAAAACCTTAGTCAATCAAAAATACAAATCATGTCTTCAAATATTTACTGATGGCAGTAAGGACGATGGAAAGAATCAAGTAGGGTCTGCATTTACCATTCCCTCACACCAAATAACTAGAAAATTTAAACTGAATGCCAAGGTTACAATCTTTACTGCAGAATTAATTGCAATAATTGAAGCCCTGAAATGGGTGGAGCAGAACAAACCAGACCAGGTAGTAATCCTCACTGATTCCTTAAGTTCAATTCAGGCAATAAAGTCTGGGAACAGTCGCTCAAGACCTGATCTTTTAATCCAAATCAACAATTTAGTTGACACAATTTTAAGGAGCAACACAATACTGTATATTGACTGGTGTCCGTCGCATTGCAATATACAAGGTAATGACATTGCAGATGAAGCTGCAAAATAAGGAAGTTCCATAGGCAAAGAAATAAAGATTAGGCTGGGTAAAACTGAAGTTTATGGGCTTATAAAAAGAGAAGTTAAAACGCACTGGGCATCAACTTGGAAAAAACATGGTCATGGTTTTCGTTGGGAGATCAGTAGTGATCTCCCAACAAAACTCATACAGTATAGCGACAATAGGCAATTTGATAAGGTATACACTAGGTTAAGGTTAGGTAGGAATGGACTTAGGTTTAACAATCAGACACACAGTGGAATGGACCCTCAGTGCCCTCACGGACACAACCCACTATCTTCTTGATTGTGAAAAACATAGACATGAAAGAGAAATTATGTTACAAACCATAAAAGATAATATATCTGATATAAATGTTATAGATCTAAAGGAACTCCTTAACCCCAAACCTGCCTATGCAACAATTAAAAGGGAAGCAGTATTCAAATATGTCACCAATACAGGATGCTTATCATACATATAAGTATACTAACCTAATTTAGGCATACTCAATGCATACATGTAACTAAGGATCAAGAAAATGTATATCAGCGGAAACAGTATACAGCAACGAAGAGGGCAATCATTTTGTACTGCAGGCCAATCCTTCGAGTGTTTGTGAGTGCAAGCAACAGTTTGTTGGATGGGTGAAGCTTGAATCCAGGAGCTATGGCAAGCTGAACCTATCAATACAGCTGTTTGATGCACTCATATCTCAAAGAGAGCAAGGTACACAGTGGCAGGGGTCTAACTTTTTTCGTAATTGGATACTGACTCCCCCTATTGGGCGGACTGGCCTCTCATACCTCTGCCACTGCATGATTTATGTCATTTCCTTGCCTCTCAGACAGATGTAAATATTGTAAATATGTTTCACAGAATGTGTTTGTGAGTGAATGTGTGTGTTTTATTTTGTCATGCAGAAGTACATTTTTTCAAAACCATCAAAAGACTTGTAAATAGTATTTTTTCATCTCAAATGTTGTGCATTATATTAATTTTTTTTTTTTTTTTTTTTTTTTTTTTTTTTTTGGAAAACACACAACACCCGGAATACAGAACAGAACTGAATTAATCGCCTTTTAAATCTCATCAAAAAAAAAAAAAAAAAAAAAAAAAAAAGCCATGTTAAACGAATTCTGTTTAACACGGCCATAAATCTTGATCCTTGACCTGCTGAATATATAAATATGTCACACCCACCACAGATCATCAACCATTCGGGTTTCTTGAGGCAAATCAATGCAAGAAATTCTTAAACTGAATCACAAACAACGAGGATCCTGATCAGATGGCTTCTTGTCTGGATCTGCGTTGTTTGAAAGATCAGACATATCCGGGCCCAGCAGGACAAGGGTTAAATTATGTATAATAGTTTTATGGTGAAGGAAAGTCATATAGATATTTACATTTATGCTTATTGTTTTCATTATTATTATTATTATTTTTTTTTTTTTTCCTTTCCTTTTTTCCCCCCTCTCAAAACAATGAATAATATCTATTGATGGTAATTTTCACAACTTCTCAACAAATAAACAGTTTTTACAGAACCAATTATCTCAATTGTTTTCAACTTTTGTTATCAATTATGTCTTTGACGAGAGCCTACTAATATTGCAAACATGTAACAATCAGATTGTGTACAAGCACCTGTCTCAAATTAACATTTAACAGCATTTAAGAATTGCTATGCAATATTGGTGTGAGTAATCAAATACTTCAATGGTCAAAGTCAAAATAATGCTTCTTTAGAAAGACAGCTAGATGGCTCTTTTGTTTACCTATATGTTTGTAAAATATTCAAAAACCTTTGAAGTCTACCACTTTCTTACAAGTGAATTCTAATTGCATCTTAACTTAAGACTGTATTCACAAAAATGCAATTTGACAACAACAATTAACATTGTAATTGAAACCATGTTTCAATGAAATGCACCTGTTCATCAATAATACCACTTTACTTTTTCATAACTACTATCCAATAATGAGCTTGCCAATTTAGTGATCAAAAAACAATTAAGCACTTTTATAGGATAATTGGCAAACAGCTTTGAAGTTTTGTTATTTTATACATCTAAACTATTATTGTTTACCAAACAGGCAAGAACTAAATGTTTTTATTTCTTTTTTTTTTTTTATTGGATATATTCCACTTTTTTTTTCTCTCTCTCTTCCTTTCTTACTTATTTCATATATCAATGTATACCTCTGTATTATTTATATATCTATTTTATATATATTATATTGCAAACTTAGGGCCGCACATCTGACAACCCTGTATAACTTGGGTTTTTCGTTATTTCTAACCAGTCCATAGCCTTACACACGGCCCTAAGAGAGAGCAACATGAACTAGTATGCTCTCGGGTGAGACAGAGAAATCTCAATTCGCAGCCGAAATTGGCAATGATTCCTCTGCAGTTTTATGCCCATTTTCGATCTGGCGTTCAAAATTCTAAATTACAGTGCTTCTACTTTACTCAGGGGAAGGCACTGGCAGTTCAGCATGACTCACATTTCACTGAATCTGCCGCATTTTGCAGCCAAGAAGCACTCAAACTTTACGTCCTGTTGTGGGGCAATGCTAACGCGCCTGACCGTAGCGGACGTAAAATGCTTAAACTTTACAATACAATACAATACATTTTACACATATGTTTGCCAAGTTATTTCTTTCTGCGATATAATGTTACCCTTCACACTTCTGCTTAGAGCTTAAATTTTAGAACCTAGAGCAACACTTTTAAATGTCATATCGTTATTAGACATAAAGCATAGACGCAGATTGGATAGACAATACATTTTGTCTGATCAGGGTCGGCACTGTTCGTCTTACAGACAAAAACATTTTAGAACATGGTTCAGGCCTGTACGCATACTCTGAAAAAGGGAGGAGGGGTGCGAATTTCGAGTGTTTTGCAAAGGGTGAAATACTGCATGAATCTGAGATAGTTTAAAACAAAAGAAGGGAGGGTGCGTTTACACCCCTTCCCACTCCGTGTACGGACCTGCATCAACAGGTAGAATGATTTGTTTGTTTGATTGTATTGGAGTTTAACAGCCCAGGCAACACTATTTAGGTCATTTTTGAGCAGGTCAGTTTACTGATCCACACTTTTTCTGGGCAGGCTTATACGTACGGGGATAACCAGTACAGTGCACATTCTTTCACAGGAAACAGACAACTGCCCTTCTTGAATCAGCAGAAGGGACTGGTAGAATGAACTAGCCATTACGATAACACATCCGTGCGAAATAGTGCATTCTTTCATATCTCCAAAATGGTGAAATTTCTCGTGAAAAATTGTGATAGTTTTCTTATTTTTACTCCAAACATAGGTTGTTGGTGCTCGTTAGAACCGCCTCATTGAGGCGGTTCTAACGAGTACCCACATCCTATGTCTTGGAGCAGAAATAAGAAAAATAATGTATACCCCTGTAAACCCCAGTTTTCTCTATATAAAGTGGGGTTTAGGTGGGGGGTCTTCATTTCACAGACTTGTTCCCGTGATGGCTATTTTGTTTAAACCTTGCCGCTAAATGGGCTCTGTTATTCAGTAGCTGGGATGCAGTAGTGGGACTGAGCGAGGAGGAACAATAACAGTGCAGATTCTGATATGCAGAAGACATCGACTGATCTACACTGTTTGGAAAGGAGCAGTAAAATGTTATACATGTAATAACTTTTCCAGCACATATTTTCCTGCATATCATATGAGGTTAAGTATTATCAATGAAATGTTGTTTATTCAAAAAGGTGAATCTGTTGTGCTGGTTGAATATATGTGTATACAGAAGGGTAAATAAACACATTTACAAATGATAAGTAAAAAATTTTGAAAACCTTGAAGGAAAATGCTACAAGTGTAACAACAAGAAGGTCATTTTTTGGCAGACAAAAATTGTACTGAATACTTTTCTTATAACGAAGCTTTTTAATGAGTACGCACAATCTACGTCATAATGCAGTTTTCCTGTTGCTTGCTTTTGTGCGTGTGACTATCACTGACAATGTACAACACCCAGGTACCAGTTATTTACAGCAGTGTTTAGTCTTCAAGGTAATGTTGGTTGGTGCCTGATGCTCTGTCTCTGGTCGGGCCCATCGGAGTCTAACTGTTGGTTTTCTTTTGCTCCAGCATTTCAGTGGTTTCTTGCTGTCGAGTCCTCACCGTTGTTTCACCTCTGTGGTTCTTTGATTTTTGTGTTCACGGAGATGTTGCACTGATGAGTTAGGAGGCCTTCATGCGGACTGAACAAATTATTTGTCTAAATCGCGACGGAAGTAAGGGCGAGGATTGTGGCCACGTAAAATCGATTTAAGCCCCCCAGTGGAAATCTTCCACTGACCGTTCCAAGGCGGCTCTTCTGTGGCGATTTGTTTATGTTGTTGTTTGTTGCTTAGTGTGTGTATCACTTGTGTCTTTTAATTTTGGATGACCATATGGCCATTTTGTGGGAAAGTAACTGTCCTTATGGCCTTCCTTTGTTTAGGTTTCCATTATGGTCTGGTCGCTTAATGTTTGTATTTCTTTCCCTTTGGTGTCTTTTATGGGTGGAGTAAGTTAATTGTATCAATTCCTGATCTTTGTTTTACTTCTACTTTTCACCCTGTGACATCAGAACTCTGTAAAAAGTAAAGTCTAGACTGGGCTTGTGAACGAGGTATTGACTTATCAATCGATCCAAAGAAAATCTGGACTGGGCTCGTGTACAAGGTATTCGCTTATCAATCGACGCAAAGATACTAATCACAGAAGCTTCCCGCCTGCTATTTACACGAGTACTGGTAAACCGCTTAGAGAATCTCAGCCTGCCCAGGCAAAGCGCTGCGAGTTGGACTGTCCATGCTTATAAATAAACCCTATTGGTTTCATAGGGCGACAGGGCTTGAGATGTCATTTCATCTCAATGTCGGGAGAGTCCCACAAAAGTGGAAGCAACTTCTCTAAAATGACCTATACAGTGTTGACGGGGATGTTAAACCTCAAATCAAACAAACAAAAAAACAAGTTACATTGCTTCCAATTTCGTGGAACTTTTACCTAACATTGTGATGACAAACCCTGCCGCCCAATAAAACCAATAGAGTCGACACGCATGGACAGTCTGACTCGCACTACTTTGTCTGGGTAGGCGGCTTAGATCCTCTAAGCAGTTTACCAGTACTCATGTGCAGTCGGTTCCAGCTCTGCATGGAAGCTTCATGCAGCCCAATCTATTTCTCCATGCGCCAAAGGACGGGGGCCTATCTAAGCTTGTTGCTTAAGAAATAAATATAAATGGCCATAGTAGGAAACTAGACTGCTCTTTTTTCTGCTGCTTTTGAATGATTTGAAGTTTAATGAAAATCTTTACATGATGCATTTTGAATTGCTCAAGTGCATCACATTTCCAAAAACAACATTGAAAACCTTTCTTGACAAAGTAAAAAGTTGAGATCACATGGATATTCATCAATTTATTTATAAAGGTACTGGAAAAGGTAGGACACTATGGACTTAACTTTTTGTTGACCATAAGCCTCTTTCTTAGATAAAGTTATTAAATTAAATATTATCTTTATATTATTAGTGCATTAATTGTTTTATACAACAACAAATGGTGCAAAAACAGAATATGTGCTTTTATCCTCTTTTTGCACCAAACATATAGTGTGCTAGAATATGATAAGGGCACTTGTCCTGTTTTTGCACCAAAAACTTCAGAAGCCATTTCAGGTTAATTTTTTTTTTTCAATTTATTCTTTTATTTTCAAAGTTGAAACTTTGTTACTTATACAGTTGGGTAATAACATATTGTCAATGCTTTTATTCCTAAAATGGTTTGCTTTTCGCTAAAGGTACAAATAATGGAACGTTTTTTCTCCGTCCTGTAAATTTTGAAAAATGCAGATAACCCGTTTTTGCACCAAGGTGACGAAATGCTGACCGTTCCAAGGCGGTCCTTCTGTCGCGGTTTATTTTTGTTATGGTTTGCCTTAGGGTGTTTGTGTCGCTTATATTATTTTATTTTGGATAGCCTATTGGACATTTTGTGGGAAAGTGACTGTCCTTTTGTCTTTCCGCTGTTGATGTTTGGGGTCTGTTGTTTCATTTTTGTGTTTCTTTTTCTTTCCGTTTGGTGTCCGTGATGGGAGCTGTGGGTTAATTGTATCGATTCCTGATCATTGTCTCCACATCTATTTAACACTTCCTGTTTGCACGCATACATTGCAGCTTCTCGGAAAAGGTTTTTTTTTTTATTTTTACTTGATTGATTGATTGTTTTGGGTTTAACGACACGTCAAGCCATTTTGTGTTGTGTCCCAGAGAAATGGAGAAAAGAGATAGAAGAGACAGTAGTGGGGATGAAAGTGAGAGACAGAGAAAAAAGAGGAAAATCAATGGAAGTGTAGAAACAGAAAAAAATAACAGAACATTCCTCTACCCTTACCTGCTGCAAAGACAACAGGCCTTGTCCAATTGTTGGCATTTTAAAATTTATGAGCAGGACAAATAACATTCTGTGCTGATCTGAGTAAAAAACTGTCTCTTTCATTTGTATTTTAATTTTTATGAGCATTATAAATTTCATACTCAGATATGTTGAGAATGAAAAAAAAAAATATATATATATATAGACTCTGTGCCTGACTGATTTTGTTTGTTTGATTTGATGTTTAACGTCCCCGTCAACAATGTAAATGTCATTTTGGCGACGTTGCTTCCAATTTTGGGGGACTTTTACCCGACACTGAGATGAAATAACATCTCAATCCCTGCCCTCAATGAAACCAATAAGGTTTATAAGCACGGACGGGCCGACTCGCAGCAATTTTCCTGGGCAGGCTTAGACGTTCTAAGCGGATTACAAGTACTCATGTGCGGTCGGTATCAGCTCTGCGTGGAAGCATCGTGCAGCCCAATCTATTTCTCCAAGCCCCGATGGGTGGGGATGGGTAAAATATTTTTAACATTACGAAAACACATCCATGTTTCAAACCTTAAAAAGGCTAAATTTTCTTATGAAAAATTGTGATATTTTTTTCTTATTTATACTCTAAACATAGGTTTTGGGTGCTTGTTAGAACCACCTCGTTGAGGCGGTTCTGACGAGTACGCACAATCTATGTCTTGGAGCAGAAATAAGGAAAATAATTATTACCCCCTTAAACCCCAGTTTTCTCTATTGCAGGGAGCCCAGAAATGGTGACTGACCTGTTTCGGTGACACTTAGTTGCCTTGCGATATTTTCTTAGTATAGAGTTCTGTGACGTCATCATATCCAGTTGTAAAAAGTATAAATAAAGGCCTTTCATTTCTACCAACAACATCGAAAAATTCTGTTCAAAGATGTCAGATAAAAATAAATGTATTTTTCCTTGCATATTTTGACAGTTTTTCTTAATACCTTTTTTAATATGTATTGATGTGCCTCCCAAACGCAATAGTTTATTTTTTTATATATATTATACCCATCACAACATTTATGTCTTCTGCTACTTCAAGTTACATGACGTGTTGGAGGTAGCCTTGCACTAAATACTGGGAGGTACCGGGTTTTATCACCTTTTGGACCGAGCTTTTAATTGCGTTCTAAATACCAGACTTGCTTCCATTGGATATATATCCCATGTTTTATTTCAATGTGAGAAAATTATAGGTATAAGGGACTTAAATGATGCATGTTTTATAAATATATCGGCAAGCTCAAAGAAATTTTTGCTGATTTTATATGGTCACCCCTCCTTTAAAAACGTTGGTTTGTATTTACTCCGTTCTAGAAGATAAACAAACATGGCTGACTGTAACTTGAAAAGCAGCAGATCAACGTGTGGATTTTTTCTCATTAACTTGTTAGGCTAGGGTGGCTCTATAAACAAGTAAGGTTTAAAAAGTTTTGTATGTGTAGTGTTTGTGGGAGCAGGTAAAAGGTTACTATTGTCGCCTATGGAAAACATTTAGTGGAAAGCTCTCTGGAGTCAGCGTCCATTTTATTTACAGGGACTGTCCCAAAACTGATACCGGTGCTTAACTTTTGTCTTTGCTTTGCAGTTCAAAAGTGAAATACATACCTCGTTTTAGTTTAGCTCCCTCTTCTTTTTCGGATGCAGCCACAAAAAGCTGTGGGGACTAATAAAAACACTGTTTTGTTTTTTCATCATAAAATAGTGTACCCTATGAAAACACTGAATCCATCTCATAAATTGCTACAAGCAAATGGTTGAAATATGGCATGATAGATTCGTGTGTCCCGGACATGCTGAAAAGTAAATCAATTTGAATATCTATTATACCATTTGTAAATATGTTCTTTGATAGTTAACAGTTTTTAGTAATGTTGTTTTAACCATCACAACATTTTCAATATATAATTTTGCACTGTTACTGTACCATGAGGCAAAGTTCAAAGGTCACCGATTCTGGTCAGTTGTAATTTCCGGTTTTGAAATATGTAGGTCAAAACAATGGCTGCCTCCAATGCACTATTGATGTTTTGACAACCAAATTTGCCAGGGTGGAAAGGGAATAAAACAAACAAAAGAATAACACTAATGACTATGTATTAGCTAGCCAAAACTACATGTAAGTTGAAAAAAAAAAGTTGCAAAAAAAAAACATTCTAACAGATGTGGAAAGTTTCAGAAGTGTAACTCCTATAGTTAAGAAGATATGACAAAGTAATTCTTTTTTACCTTTGACCTTTGGGTCTGGTTGAGGTCAAGGTCACACAGAAAGTAGCCCAATTTATTCTATATTCCAAGGGCCATCCAATAACCAGAGTTTCAGAAGTGTAGCTCCAATAGTTTAGAAGATATGGCAAAATAATACTTTGTGACTTTTGACCTTGGGGTCAGTTTGAGGTCGAGATTATGCCAAAAGTAGCCTAATATATTCTATATTCAAAGGGCCATCCAATAAGCAAAGTTTCAGAAGTGTAACTCCAATAGTGTAGAAGATATGGCAAAATCGTACTTTTTGACCTTGACCTTTGGGTCATGTTGAGGTCAAGGTCACACCAAAAGTAGTCCAATTTATTCTATATTCCAAGGGCCATCCAATAACCAACGTTTCAGAGTGAAGCTCCAATAGTTTAGATGATATGGCAAAATAATACTTTTTTACCTTTGACCTTGGGGTCATGTTGAGGTCGAGGTCACACCAAAAGTAGTCTAATATATTCTTTATTCCAAGGGCCATCCAATAAGCAAAGTTTCAGAAGTGTAACTCCAATAGTTGAGAAGATATGACAAAATCATACTTTTTAACCTTGAACTTGGGGTCATGTTGAGTTCAAGGTCAAACCAAAAGTAGTCCAGTTTATTCTATATTCCAAGGGCCGTCCAATAACCAAAGTTTCAGAAGTGTAGCTCCAATAGTTTAGATGATATGGCAAAATAATACTTTTTGACCTTTGACCTTGGGGTCATGTTGAGGTCGAGGTCACACCAAAAGTAGCCTAATATATTCTTTATTACATAGGCCCTCCAATAAGCAACGTTTCAGAAGAGTAACTCCAAAAATTTAGAAGATATGGCAAAATAATAATTTTTGACCGTGACCTTGGGGTCATGTTGAGGTCAAGGTCATCCTCAAAGTAGCGCAATTTATTTAATATTCCAAGTGCCATCCAGTAAGCAAAGTTTCAGAAGTGAAACTCGAATAGTTTAGGAGATATGGCAAAATCATACTTTTTGACCTTTGACCTTGGGGCCATGTTGAGGTCAAGGTCACAAATAATTAGCCCACTGCCATCTACATACCATGTACTATCCACACGCAAAGTTTCAAAAGTGTAAATTCAGTGGTTGCAGAGGAGATCCATTTACAAGAAACGTGACGGACGGACAGACAGACGGACAGACGGACTGACGCCCACTCAACTCCGGTACGAATACAATATACCCGATTTTTCTTCGAAAAAGCGGGTATTAAAATGCATATTTTATTTATTTGTATGGCATTTAATCAAAAGATACAAAAGATAGTGCTTACAGTCACTGAAACTAGTCACTCAACGATATATAGAGTGTTTTTTTTTTGTTGTTGTTGTTGTTGTTTTTTTTTGGTGGGGGCTCTTTATTTCACGGACTTGGTCACGTGATGAAAAAAATCAGGGATGAAATCTTAAATATTGTGCAAAGGATGTTTCCACTGAAAAATGCTGTTACTATGACAACGCGGTCTTGAATAATAACAGAACTGCTTAGTTAATTAGCCTTGACGATTGTGATTTAAGCTAATTTGATCGGAATTACATAGACACATTCTCTCCGTTATCATTGTGTCTTTAGGCAGGCTTTTTTTTGGAACGAATGTCTGTCAATCGCTCCTAAGTTATACGTGCTGTTGTCAATGTAACTGTCACTGACAGGTAACACTTAAGGGGAATGAGTACGCTTTCAGGGGAGGCAACTCCTTCAAAAGTATTTTTGTCTCCCATGCCAATACCTAGCAGGCACTCAACGTTGAATCAACGTTGAAACAACGTTGAAAACGTTGTTTCAACGTTGGTTCAACTTTGAGTCAAGGTTGTGTGCCTGCAGGGTATAGGACTCAACTCTTAAAGAAAAGAATTTGCTCCTGAGCAGCAAATTATTTTCTTTAAGACTAGATCCCTTTGTCCGTGGGACAGAATTTCTAGAAAAGCGATAATGAAGTGCCGAAAGTTGTCTCCCTTTGCAAAATGGCGGAAAAATCTGCCAGGTGTTTCCATTCCGCTTAATTGTAGCCAAGCTATACTTGTCTCCACACACACACACACACACACATACACGCACGCACGCACGCACCGCGGCACGCACGCAAAGGGTCTTTCGTGTTCTGGGACAATGTCAAATAGTGTAGATGTCTAGACCAGACGCCCAATGCGCGCCATCTTATCAGGGTCTACACGGGTTGCATAAAAATACAAGAAATTAAGGTTTAAAAAAGCCAGCATATTTCTCCGTTTAGAACAACTTTCAGAATTCAGAGACAATTGATGACCCACCAGGGCAGTCAGTGCTTTGAATTACGTTTTACCTTTCAAGATTAAATTTCCCTTATTTATAGCCGTAGTACCCGGAGACAAACCAAATGACCATGCCACGATCGCGGCACTTCGGGTGTATCACATGTGCTGGCCACAGCGAGGCTCGAGCCACAGAGGCGAGGGACCTTATGATCTTACCAACTAGGCCACGGACCGACCCAGATAGCTCAGTTGGCAGAGTGTCCGTTCCGGGGAACGGGAGGTCACGGGTTCGATCCCAAAGTCGTTAAAAATGGTACTAGCTGCTCCTCGCTTGGCACTCAGATTTACGGGGTAGAGCTAGGACTGGTCGACCCAGTGTCAGGATAATGTGACTGGGTGTGGTATCATGTAATGTGTCTGGGACATGATACTTCAGTGAGGCAGCACTATAAAAGTGAGCATTGAGTTCCCTGTCGCAACCAGACACCGTCGTGATATGACTGAAAAATTGTTGAAAGCGACGTTAAACCCGAATTCACACACACACACACACACACACACACACACTAGGCCAAGGAGGCTTGTTATAGCTGTTATTTATATACAATATGGTGTATTGCCACGGTGCATTCAGGTAGAGCTTACACTTGGGTAGCTGCATGCAATGAATGCATCTGCATGTAATTCTACTGGTTGATTGCCTCGCTGCATTCAGGTACAGGTGATGTTAAGGTGCCGTCATGCAACGCACGGATCTACATGTAACTCTACTGATTGGTGGCCACGGTGCAGTCAGGTAGAGGTGACACTGAGGTAACTTCATGCAATGCACATATCTACATGTAACTTTACTGGTTGGTGGACACGGTGCAGACAGGTAGAGGTGACACTGAGGTAGCCTAATGCAATGCACGCATCTACATGTAACTCTGCTGGTTTGTGGCCACGGTGCAGTGAGGTAGAGGGATCACTGAGGTAACTTCATGCAATGCACGCATATACATGTAACTCTACTGGTTGGTGGACACGGTGCAGTCAGGTAAAGGTGACACTGAGGTAGCTTCATGCGATGCACGCATCTAAATGTAACTCTACTTGTTGGTGGCCACGGTGCAGTCAGGTAAAAGTGACACTGAGGTAGCTTCATGCAATGCACGCTTCTACATGTAACTCTACTGGTTGTTGACCACGTTGCAGTCAGGTAGAGGTGATACTGAGGTAACCTAATACAATGCATGCATCTACATGTAACCCTACTGGTTCTTTGCCACGGTGTAAGGTAGAGGTGACACTGAGGTAGCTTCATGCAACGCACGCATTTACATGTGTCTCTGCTGGTTGTTGGCCATGGTGCTGTCAGGTACATGTGACATGAGGTAGCTTCATGTTATGCACACATATACATGTAATTGTTCTGGTTGTTGGCCACGGTGCAGTCAGGTAGAGGTGGCACTGAGGTAACTTCATGAAATGCACCTATCAACATGTTACTCTACTGGTTGTTAGCCATGCAAGAAGCCACAAATCTACGTGTAACTCCTGGTTGGTTGCAACTGTGCATTGAGGTAGAGGTGACACTCAGGTAACTTCATGCAAGAAGCCACAGATATACGTCTTTCTGTTCTGGTTGATTGTCACGGTGACGCGTCGCCGTAAAACAAAATTTCCGACCGTAAAACTGCAGATTTACAACCACAACCCCAAATGACAATTTTGAATACAGTTATCCCCTAATTATAAAAACCTGATTTCCTGGTGCGCTTAGCATTAAGAAAACACGCATTTACAAAAACATTGTAACCTTTATCGCCGAAAAAAAAAATGAAATTTTTAAGAGGCAAACTTGTGATATTTTTCTTACTTCTGCTCAAAAGATATAGATTGTGGTACTTGTTAGAACCTACACATCCTAGCGGTTCTCACGAGTACCCACAATCTATATTTTAGATCATGTATAAGAAAAAACAGGTTTACACTGTAAATCCCAGTTTCCTTATATAAAAGTGGGGTTCAAGGGGGTCAAAATTATATAGACGTGTTCTAGTGATGTTTAATGTCGTTTTAATGGCTGGAACTCCCTTGAAAATATGAAACTTTGTTCGAGACTGGAGTAAAGATAAAAGATAAAGAAGCTTTATTTAACGTCGCAGGTTAAAAACAAATAACATAGCTCTGTGACAATCAAAGAATCCTTTAACAAATACTTATCAGTTACCCCCTTTATATATTGCATTGTAACGCACTGACCTGATAAAAATATGCTAACTCCGGACAATTGAGCTTTATCACGTGACATTGCACTTTTATGAAAGAACCGGACTACTGCAAAAATGACAAAAATGTTATTGTTACTGGGGAAAATGAAAAAATTACTTGAAAAAAAAAAATCATAGGAAAATATGGTTAGCTGATACTAAATATATCGACCGCTAGAATGCTGGGACGCACCGAGGACCATCAATAACTGATCGTAAATTGCCAATTTAAGAGTGTACAAGGTGTACAAGGGGATACACTGATAAATAGAATACCAGATTCGTTTCATTTGATACCAAGTTTATCAGGCTCGGCTTCGAGAACGCATGTAGAATCGCTCGCGATTTTACAAGCGTTCTCGAAGTCTTGCCTGATAAACTTGATGTCAAAAGACACGAACTTGGTATTCTGTATTTACCTGCCTTCATTTATCTTCCTAGGACCACCACTGATAATGCGAGCATCAGCCAGTGGGGGGGGGGGGCGCTTGGTACCATTTTACACGCCATTGGTATGGCGCGGCCGGGGATCGAAACCGCGACCTCCCAATCCCGAAGCGGACGCTCTACCACTGAGCTATCGGAGCCGGTACCTCGGAGTACCTCGAACCACAACATTTTTTTTTAAAAGCATCATTTGATGGGGCATACTTTTCCATAAAGTAAAGCTAAAGTGTCTGTTCTCATTAAAATCGCCCCATCCCGGCGATTCTATAGCAAACAACAAATTCTTTGATGACAAAACATTCACTAAATCTCTCCTTAATGTTTTTATCATGGCTTACCAACTTATTTGTTCACGTTTTACGCTCCACCAACCTGGTATTCTATATTTACCTGTCTTCATTTATCTTCCTAGGACCACCATTGATAATGCGAGCCTTAGCCAAGGGGGCGCCTGGTTCCATTTTACACGCAATTGGTATGGCGCGGCCGGGGATCGAAACCGCGACCTCCCAATCCCGAAGCGAACGCTGTACCACTGAGACAGGGCTTTGGTTCGAAGACTCATCCGGAATTATGGAGAAGCCCAGAATCGAATTGCTCAACCGTTACACTGAAAGGCCCGCTATTTAATCTATATTTTAGAGCAGAGATAAGAAAAATAAGATTTACCCCAGATTTACTTTATAAAAGTGGGATTCAACAGGTAGAAGAAAGTCGTTTTATTTAAAGACTGCCTTTAAATTTAAAGACTGTCTGTGAATTTAAAGACTTTTTAGTCTGTAAATTTAAAGACTAACACTGAGTAACACAAAGGAAAATCATGAAAATGATGTAACACGAAAAATCGCATTCTCATACGAAGCCTCAGTCTTCATCTCTTTAATAAAACGTGCGTTGCTAAAGACTACATGTATTTTATTGTCTTCTAATATCGTTTTAATGAGAAATAATGAAGAAATAAAACAACACAGTTCCTTCCCTTAGACCACAAATGCCGTGAAACTCCGCAGTAAGTGAGGAAATATCTGTCAAAATATCTGTCATAAGACGAGTTTCGTACTGACGTCATTTCGTTTTCGGACATTTTACTGTTGTAGTCCGTCTGAAACTTTCATCAATTTTAGTTGTCAGAAAATCTGTCTGTCCGTATATTTACAAAATGATAAAATCGTTATACACATTCATTCCTGAGCTCATTTTACATATGAATCTTATTATAAAACTATTTTCTGAGAACTCTTCAATTATGGTGGAAGGAATTTAATTAAATAGAGACAACTATATAACTTGCAGTTACACAAAATTAAATATTCCATAGATAACGGCCAAATTACTATAAACAGCAAAGTGCGATTTTTCCGTTTTACACCATTTTCATGATTTTATTTGTGTCAGTCGTTAAATTTACAGACTAAAAAGTCTTTAATTTTACAGACAGTCTTTAAATTCAAAGACAGACTTTAAATAAAACGACTTTCTTCTACCTGTTCAAGGGGTGGTCAAAATTATATACCACATTCACGTGATGCATGGCTAATTAGACATAAAACAAAAAGCTGTATTTCTATTAACATGCTGAAAATAATTGGTCGGTAGGTAGGAGAAACCTTTTTTGTTTTGTTAATTAGTTTTTTCTGCCAGAAAAAAAATGTCGGGCCTGTACTTTTTGTTTGTATGTCTGTCTGTTTGATTTGAGGTTTAACGTCCCCGTCAACAATGTAAAGGTCATTTTGGAGATGTTGCTTCCAATTTTGTGGGACTTTTACCAGACATTGAAATGAAATGACATCTCAAACACTGTCGCCCAATAAAACCAATTGGATTTATTAGCATGGACGGCCCGCCTCGCACCGCGGTTCTTGGACAGGCTTAGATCCTACTTTTTATGTGTTTCGGTTTCTGAACATGTCTTTAATTAAAAATAATAATAAAAAAAAAAAACATTGCCATGCTGGTTGAGACTTGCAGTGTATATCATACTTCATTTTAGATGCCCAAAAAGACAGCTCTGTAATGCCACACACTACAAAAAGATACTTTAAACGCGAAATTATTATGGGAAAATACAAAGACGACACTGGCTAGGGTCGGAAATTGGAAAATGGTAGAGTCTGTGTTTTAGATTTTATTTTCTTTTTTTTTTTACTGTTAACCAATTTAGTACCAGATACCCCAAAATGGGTACCCTGGAAAACAGTACAGGCCCAGATCAGACGCCGCAGAACGCGGCGTCTGATCAGGGCCTCCACTGCTTGCTAAAAGTTCAATCCATTACGAAAACACGCCTATGCAAATACATTGTAAATTTTACCGCCGAAAGACGAAAACTTCCAGATGAAAAATTGTGATATTTTTCT
This sequence comes from Lucinisca nassula, assembly GCA_963580285.1. Taxonomy (NCBI): domain Eukaryota; kingdom Metazoa; phylum Mollusca; class Bivalvia; order Lucinida; family Lucinidae; genus Lucinisca; species Lucinisca nassula. The sequence continues at coordinate 19,990,440 of OY757021.1, forward strand.
TATTTCTGCTCAAAACATAGATTGTGAATACTCGTTAGAACCGCCTCGGCGAGGTAATTCTAATGGGTACCCACAATCTATGTTTTAGCGCTGAAATAAGAAAAATAAGGTTTACCCCTGTAAACCCCAGATTTACTATATAAAAGTGGAGTTCAAGAGGGTCAGAAGTATAAAGGCGTGTTTTCGTGATGCATTTTCTAAATAAATTTTCATGAAAACACAACCCGACACCCCTAAATTTTTAAATGAACTCCTGCTATTTATAAGGAGGAAGATTCCATTTGGTACAAAAAGTGTTAAAAATATTAGAGTCAGGGGTTCTGAAGCAGAGGCGGTCGGTATAGCGGAAACACGGCTATTTTTTAGGCCTTAGAATTCAGTCTGGAGTCCCTCAAAATCATCTCATAGCTACAGATAGCCGTATTTTTAGGATTGTGTTTCTTTGTTTATCTTGATATTAACCCTTTTTGTACCGAATGGAATATTCCACCTTATATATAGCAGGAGTCCATTTCAAAATTAAGGGGTGTCAGGTTGTGTTTTCTTCAAAATTTACTTGTAAAATGGCTAAACTTTTTGTAAAAAGTGGATGCCCTGATCAGACGCCGCGTTGTGCGGTGTCTGATCTGGGCCTGCAATGTTCGCCAAGTACCCCTTTAGGGGTTTCCGGTACTAATTGGGTTAAATATATGTTGTGGGGCGATTCTAATGAGTACAAACGACATATCTTCACTTCACAGAGGATCAAAAGAGCCGTATGTGACTTTGAAATTCAAAGATAATCCAATAATTAAAAAATAATACCACTGTTAAAGATATGCCGGAAGAACAAACACGTTTTCATTTTCTTATATGCTTTTATTTTCAATGAGATATAGAGATTTCTCAGTGAAATCGAAAAGGACTGTTTCAAACAGTGACTGATATCAATTTTATTTTCACTGTTTGGGACTACTTTTTTCTCGAAATCTATACATTCTGTGTTCAGTTTTTCCATTGTCAGATGATTGAAAATTAATGAACTGTATAAGCCCTTTCACACGTCACGAGGACGTTAATGACGTCATGTTCGATGCTGAAGTCAAGTAATTTGTCGTGCAACATTAGATCTGTCCGTACCTTCTTTGGGAAACTAATATCTCAATTATTTCAGTAACCATTCATAGAAATGCCATCCCATGCTATTTCTCAGGTGCAAACTTTTAATTTACACCCAATATTATACTAAGTGAATACGTTGGGCACCGCTAAATGGACACGAAACGCAAGGAATAAAGTTAGTTTTTTCTGAGAGTGAGTGACGCGATTACTAAATATTGCCGTTTCAAACATGTAAGAAACAGAAAATTTGATTTTGTTTAGTGAAAATTAAATTTTATTTCACCCATGAACACCAAAACTGGTATTTTCACTCTTGGCCATGCCACACTTGAAAATACTTGTTTTGGTGTTCATTCGGTGAAGTAAAATTCGATCTTACACTGAAGAAATCAAATATCCTCTGTTTGTTTTCTTGAAATAAGAACCAAATTAGTCCTTGTTTTCACCACTAAACTTTGATTCTTGCATTACGAAAACATGCCTATACAAATACATTGCCAATTTTTTGGCCAAAAATTAGAAATTTTAAGATAAAAAATTGTGATTTGTTTCTTATTTCTGCTCAAAACATAGATTGTGGGGACTCGATAGAACCGCCTCAACGATAGAACCGCTCAAAAACATAGATTGTGGGCACTCGATAGAACCGCCTCAACGAGGCGGTTCTATCGAGTGCCCACAATCTATGTTTTTGAGCAGAAATAAGAAAAATAAAGTATACCCCCTTAAACCCCAGTTTTACTGTATAAAATTGGGGTATTAGGGGGTCAAAATTATATAGGCGTGTTTTCGCGATGTACAAAAAAAATCCTAATATGTTATTTAAAGAACTGATTTCTACGTTTTACCCATTGCGAATAAATGCAGTATCTTAATTTTTCAGCAAAAATCTTGTATTCTTTCGCAGATTTAAATGAAACTTAAAGACAAGATTCCTTTTTTCCGGCGCCCAGAATTTCTAGAAAAGCGAACAGGAAGTGCCGAAAGTTGTCTCCCTGTTCAAAATTGCGGAAAAAATCTGCCAGGTGTTTCCATTCCGCTTAATTGTAGCCGCGCTATACTTGTCTCTACGAACACACACACACACAAACACACACACACGCACGCAGTGGGTCTGCTCGTGTTCTGGGACATTGTCAAATAGTGTATGTAGAGGTCTAGATCAGACGCCCAATGCGCGCCATCGGATCAGGATCTAAACGGGTTGCATAAAAATACAAGAAATTAAGGTTTAAACAAGCCAGCATATTTCTCCGTTTAGAACAACTTTCAGAATTCAGAGACAATCGACCCACCAGGGCAGTCAGTGCTTTGAATTACGTTGTGCCTTTCAAGATTATTTCCCTTATTTATAGCCGGAGTACCCGGAGACAAACCAAATGACCATGCCACGATCGCGGCACTTCGGGTGCATCACATGTGCTGGCCACAGCGAGGCTCGAGCCACAGAGGTGAGAGACCTTATGATCTTACCCACTGTATCTTAATTTTCCAGCAAAAATATTGTATTCTTTCGCAGATTTTAAATGAAACTTTACTATAAATTTCTTTACATTTCGCCGCTTGTATTGGACACGGCGGTCGCTGAAATTTGGATACGTCTAACTCAGTCCATATATATGAGGACTGTTCAAATATGAATGCAACTAAGCTTTGTTGTTTGTTTGTTTGATTTGAGGTTTAACGTCCCCGTCAACACTGTAAAGGTCATTTTGGAGACGTTGCTTCCAATTTTGTGGGACTTTGACCCGATATTGAGATGAAATGACATCTCAAGCTCTGTCGCCCAATGAAACCAAAAGGGTTTATTAGCATGGACGGTCCGCCTCGCACCGCGGTTCCTGGACAGGCTTAGATCCTCTAAGCGGTTTACCAGTACTAGTGTGCGGGCCGGATTCAGCTCTGCGTGGACGCAGCATGCAGCCCATATATTTCTTCAAGCCCCTATGGGCGGGGGCCGTGAACACAGTCCATATACCTTATGAATATGCCTTATGATTAACACTCAATACTTCGAACTTACTCCATGTCGAATCAATGCCAGCCTCCCAGATATATTTGAGATGCCAAGTTCTGCAACTGAAGGTCAGATGTTTTTTTTTTTGCCAACCATTACGTCTACATACCCGTGCGACATAGTGTATTTTTCACATCTCTAAATTGGCTCCGTTTCTGATGACAATCCGTAATAATTTTCTCATTTATACTGCAAATATAGGTTGTGGGTGCTCGTTAGAACCGCCTATGTCATTGAGCAGAAATAAGAAAAATATGTATACCCCGCAAACCCCTGTGTTTTTTTATCTGTATAACTCTATATAGGTGGTGTTCATTTCACGGACTTGTTCACGTGATGAAGTTCTGCAACGGAAGGTCAGATGTTTTTTCTCCGGGTACTCCGGATTTCGCCAACCTCTGATTAACGATCCTAAAGGTTCGTAAAACCAAGCCCCCGAAAAAATAAGTAGGGAAAATCATATGGAAAGTCACTCATTCTTCCTTGAAGAGCAGAACGTTGGTTTCTTCGTCATTGAATTCGCATTTAAAAACGTCTTAGATGAAAAACAATATTGTTATTTTCGTTTTATAATAATTGTTCTTTCTTGTTTGCAATTCATGTAATCTAAATCCATTAACAACTGGATGGAAAGTTCACTTTGTGTGATACAAATGGAATCAGAAATGTTATTTGACACTGAGAATCCGTATCCATCACTCTTTTTTGTAACTTCAAATGTACTCATTATAAAAACACACCTATTCAAATTTATTGAATTTTTTTCACCAAAAAATGAAATTTACAGATAATTTCTGATATTTTCCATATCTCTGCTCAAATCATCGATTGTGGGTATTCGTCTCGGCGGTATTCTTGAACCCCACTTTTATCTGGTTAAACCTGAGTTTACAGGGGTAGACCCTACTTTTCTTATTTCTGCTCTAAAATATAAATCGTGAGTACGAGTTAGAGCCGCCTCGATGAGGCTTTTCCATCACGATAACAAGTCCGTGAAACGAAGACCCCTCTAAACCCCATTTTATATAGGGAAAAGTGGGATGTAAGGGGGTTAACATTATCTGCCTTATTTTTGCTCCAAACCATAGATTGTGGGTACTCGTTAGAACCGCCTCAGTGAGGCGGTTCTAACAAGCACCCACAATCTATGCCGAAAGCAGAAATTAGAAAGATGTTATCATTTTTATCTAATATATGTAACTTCTGACACCATGTTGGACGCCATTATTTCACACGGCCATGTTTTCCTAATGATCAACAATCCATATTTTGAGCAGACTGAATAAGAAACATATCAAACAATCCATATTTTGAGCAGAAATAAGAAACACATGACACTTTTTCGTTTTTCAGGAGGTCAAGTTTAGTGTGTATTTGTATTAACACATCCAAGCACTAGGTCATCACCCAATCATACTATTTGCCGGAATATTCCGGTGGTTGACAAAAAACGTCTGTCTCCATTTATTACCATTGTAAACACGATTTTATTTTCTGTAAGCATGCCTTTTGTTTGGATTTGAATCGATGATATTTACCTTTAAACAATTAAAACAGACATGTTTTAGCTTGTTATTTATTATTTCTGTAAGAATCGGGACTGTTTTGATGATATTTACTTGTCATATTTACGGAGGTAACAAGGCGGGTGGTCTTAGTTCTGTTTTAATAAAAAAAATGCGTATTACTAATGATCTGAAGCAGAAAATGTATGAATTAGTACTAGAATATCATTACAATAACTCACCCGTGTGACATAGTGCATTTTTCACATCTCCAAAATGGCTACTTTTCTGATGAAAATCTTCGATATTTTTGTTATAAATGTTCAAAACATAGGTTGAGGGTGCTCGTTAGAACCGCCTCAGTGAGGCGGTTCTAACGAGTACCCACAACCTATGTCTTGGAGCAGAAATAAGCAAAATAATGTATACCTCCGTAAACCCCAGTTTTCTCTATGTAAAGTGGGGTTTAGGGGGGTCTTCATTTCACGGACTTGTTCACGTGATGATATTAAAGTACCCGTTTATAGATTATCTGTGATTGTCAATTGAATTTGCAATGTGTTTATGTGGTCACCAACCACGACGAACAGTAATTCATGTCAGATTTCAAGGGGAAGTAATTCGCGCATGCGCAATGAAATGTAAACATAGTCACGTGTCAAAACATTGGATCCATCTACAGGAGTGTTTATGTAATGACTCACAATCTATGCTTTTACATTGCGAAAACACGTCTACACAAATACATCGTAAATTTTACCGCAACAAAAAGATGAAAAAAATTGTGACATTTTTTTCTTATTTCTGCTCAAAATATTGATTGTGGTATTGGTTAGAACGACATCATCGGGTTCTAACGAGTACCCGTAATTTATATTTTAGAGCAGAAATAAGAAAAATAAGGTTTATCCCTGTAAACCCTAGTTGTAATATAAAAAAGGGTTCAAAGGGGTCAAAATTATGTAGGCTTGTTTTCGTGATGCATCACGAAAACACGCCTATATAATTTTGACCACCTTGAACCCCACTTTTATATAGCAAAACTGGGGTTTACAGGGGTAAAAATTATTTTTCTCATTTCTGCTCTAAAACATAGATTGTGGATACTCGTTAGAACCGTCTCTATGAGGCGGTTCTATATAACCAGTACCACAATCCATGTTTTGGGAAGAAATAAGAAAACTATAGCAATTTTTCATCATAAACTTTTTGTTTAGTTGGCGGTAAAATTTACACTGTATTTGTTTAGGCGTGTTTTCGTAATGATTTTAACGATTAGATGAATATTACTCGAAAGTCATCACGTGACTAAGCCCTTGAAAGGAACACCCCTTAAACCCGACTTTATATGGGGAAATCTGTGGTTTACGGGGGGATACATTATTTTTCTTTAGTTTTGCTCCAAGACATAGGTTGTGGGTACTCGTTACTCGTTAGAGTGTGTGTTTGAATTCGGGTTTAACGTCGCTTTCAACAAATTTTCAGTCATATCACGACGGTGTCTGGTTGCGCCAGGGAGCTCAATGCTCACTTTTATATATAGTGCTGCCTCACTGAAGTATCATGTCCCAGACACATTACATGATACCATACCCAGTCACATTATCCTGACACTGGGATGACCAGTCCTAGCTCTACCCCGTAGTGCCAAGCGAGGAGCAGCTAGTACCATTTTTAACGACTTTGGTTACTCGTTAGAACCGCCTCAGTTGGGCGGTTCTTACGAGCATCAACATGCAGCCTCGTTTTGCAGTATAAATAAGAAAAATGTCACGTGTTTTCATCAGAAAAGTAGCCTCTTTGGAGATGTGAAAAATGAACTATGTCCATTACGAAAACACGCCTATATAATTTTGACCCCCTTGAACCCCACTTTTATATAGTAAAACTGGGGTTTCCGGGGGTATACCTTATTTTTGGTTTGGTCGCCATGAGGCGGGCAAACCGGGTATAATGACCAGATTGTAACTGTTCCATGGAGGGGCACGTGACGCGATCAACCAATCAGCTTTAACGATGATGCAATACTATACTGCAATTACAGGAAACAGCCTGTCTGAATAGCGAAACATACCGAAAAGCAAGCGTTTTAACTCCAACAATAAATATCTTAAGGGAAATGGATACACCTGGCAGGTGTGGCAGTTAGTCTACCATTTTTGACTTCCGATTGGAAGCCCCACTTACAACTTCCTTTGCAGTGTTTGCTCTCGCATAATTAAGCATTCGGAACACCTCGGATTTTTATTTCCGGATTTATTCACTTTGATATGCGCATGCTGAATTTGAGTCATTAAGTTGTTAATAATCTATGTGCACTATTTAGCGATCTATTTCAGGGACTCTCAAGTAGATATTAGTAAGATATTCAAGGTAATTTATTTGATAATTAGGCCATTAAATCTGTTCCTAAGTGCTTGTGCGGCAAATTTATGGGGCGAGGGTGTCTCTGTTTATTGTGCTCCTGTGTACAAAAACGAAATTTCCCAAATGTTTTCTTAATTTTTACCGATGATATACATATTTATTATGAACTTAGAGCACAATTCGACTTGAGTCATATTGAAATAACGAGAGTCAAAGTGAGTGAATAACATTTTCAACCTCCGATGACCTACTTTCTATTTCAGTCGAGCCATCCTCTCACACAGTTCAAAGTTAATTTTACATAAAATGATCCTAAAATGACAGGAAAAATAATAACATACCAGATATCACAATCGTCCGTTGCTAATGTTTGAAAAAATACCACAATATTGATTAAACTGCACTCTGTAAGCACCCCACCCACATTACACAACAGGCGTCTGTAAAATCCGGTACCGTTTACGTGGGTTTAACTACTTGCCGAAAATGGTCAAAGGTTTGCTATGGTATCTTAATTGAATATTTATAGACACTGGTAAGAACCAATGTAAACATTGAAGCAGGTTTTCCCATTTTCCTTCTCCTGCAGCTGAATTTTTCCTTCCTTTATTAGGATTTGGTGATGTTTGGTACTGGAGTACCGTTACCTTTCATACGTATACAGAAAAAAGTTTTGCATACACGTAGGCTGGAATAGCATAAATAAATGAATGATTTATGGTATTTGCAGAATTTATTATATAGAAACATTAATTAATGTGATTAAGAATGGTCATTGTCAGAAATGACAGACGAACTATATATACCAAGCCCGATCAGTCCGGCATACTATATAGAAACATTAAACTACAAGGCCTAGTCTGTCATTAGCAAGTCCATAAAATGAATTATCTAAGTAAACCCAACACACAAAGCGTGGTCACTCGGATGTTACCCACTTTCATACCCGGCAGCGGAAATGAAATTGCGGTGTCCGAACATACTCCACTGGCATCATTTGCAGAAATAAATGCCACAATGTGCACATACTTCGGATCGGGACGACAACTGCACCTTCCCCCCTCCCGTCCTCAAAAACCAGCCTTTGTACGCGCAGGCTGGATCCCTGCCGTAAATACACAATTACTATGCTGGCTTCATCCTGCTCACCAGGTGAGTATGCAATGTACACTTGAGAGTAACGACCAAATGTGATCGTTTGCAGCATCACGAAAACATGCCTTTACAATTTTGACCCCATCAACCCCCATTTTCGTATTGTAAAACTGGGGTTTTCCTGGGGTAAACATTATTTTTTCTTATTTCTGCTCAAAAACATAGAATGCGGGTACTCGAAAGAACCGCCTCGACATTTTTGTCTTATTTCTGCTGAAAAAAAAACTGTGTGTACTAATCGAGGCGATTCTGTCGAGTCCCCACAATCTATGTTTTTCAGCAGAAATAATGGAAAACGTCATATTTATTTGGCAAACAATTGTCAACTAGAATACTGTCGATGGCGCGCCATCGCAAATCCCCACGTTTTCTACAGAGGGGCCAAGTACCGAAAACCCCTCACCCTGGGCCCTAATTTGACTCCATGGTCAAAATATTACCTGTATTATATTCTACTAACCATGCCCTTCAATTTCATATGCCACATGACTATGTTCCAAAAAACTTAAATTTTGACCCTTTGACCCCTCTCCCAGGGCCCCAATCTGACCCCAGGGTCAAAATTTTACTTGTAGTTTATTCTACCCATTATCCCCTTCGCATAGATATGCAACATGACTATGTTCTGAAAAACTTTAATTTTGACCCCCGACCCCACCAAGTCCGACCCCAGGGCGTGACCTAGGGGTCACAGCCAAAATCCCGTTCAATATGTTTTACTTTTTTCATAACTAAGTACATGTGCAAAGTTTGACATCAAAATCTTCAAAATTGACTTTGTAATTGAATTTTATTGATATTTGACCTTTTGACCCCTCCCCAGGGCCCCTGGGGGCGGGGACAAAAAAAATGTGCTCTTGCGCAAGCCATTCATGTAAGCAACTCGCATACCAAATTTGGTTGAATTCCGGCTAACGGTTTAGGAGGAGATAGCCGGACAGACAGACGGACAGACAGACAGACGGACGGAGGCGATTGCAATATCCCCACTTTTTTTTAAAAACGTGGGGATAATAACTATGTATAGGCATGTCTTAATAATGGTACCAATAGAGGGGAAAATCACGCGAAAAAGTTACTGCACTAAAATCCCCTAACAACTGCTAATCCCGAAACAGACAATCTACCGCTGAATCTGTCCAGGCCGGTATGAGCGATCGAGACCTATCACGTAGTTTTTGTAGTGCTAACATAGTCTGCACTCTAATAGCATATTTTATACGGGGCAAGGGGTGTTAATATGTTAATATAATATCGGACACACTCTTTTTATGTTTTGACCCTCATTAAACCCCACTTTTGTCTAGAAAAAAATAGGGTTTACATGGGTGTCAATTATTCAGTTGGTACTGGTTGCTGGCAAAAACATCAGAGTACCCCCTCACCTCTCCTCTGACGATAGACCGACCTCCTGTGACGAATACGTGTGTAGCATTAATGGGCAAGTCCTCATTTATGATCATTTACCTAGCTTTTTGGCTTATACTTGGATTAAAGACTTCTGTTATTGTCGTTCCCGAGCCGTTGCATTATTTTTTTTATATCGGACAAAATTGCAGTATCATTTGGTGTTCCGCAAGGCTCAGTCCTTGAACCTATACTCTTCCGTACCTTTATAAGCGATCAACCCGACCAGGTCAAGTTCAGAGTTTGGCATTTTGCAGATGAAGCGGCTATATTTAGGCATATTTAGGCATAGCTCAGAAGGCGAGTCGATTACACTGCAAATAACCTCCATCATCTACATGGCGAAAACACGCCTATTCAGACACATCGAATTTTTCCACAAAAAATGTAAAATGTAAATGACCTACAATCCACTGCTTACACGGCACTTGATCGACAACAGTTGGAGTAAGCTTCGACAATGCGGTATCCTTGTACAGCAACAAACGATACAAAACATGTACCGTACGGCGCAGGGTAGCCGTTGCCCCACGAGGCTACTGACGCAGCTATCGTGCGGCGATCAGGGACCTAAGTTGGCGAACCATAGAAAAACGGCGTTAAAACAACGGACCTTTGTTTGATTTGAGGTTTAACGTTCCCGTCAACACTATAGATAATTCTGGAGACTGTTGGATTTTTCCTAACATTGAGATGAAAATACATCTAAGGGCCCTGACGCCAAATGAAACCAATAGGGGTTTAAACGGACCTATCATTATTTATGACTTCCACGCGTGCACAGGACTACCTTCTTAAGAATTCTTTCTAATAATAGGGATTCAAGATACAACCATCAACTAGCTCACAGGTAAATTCTTACGCACATTTTTGTTTCAAGTTCACATTCTTCTCCCGTACAGTTATTCACTAGAATGCCCTTCCACCTGTCCCATCCTTGTTTTACCTACTGAGGAACTTAGACACCGCCATGGTGTAGTGGTTATATTTGCCCCCCTCAAGAACGGAGGGGTCGTGAGTTCGATATCGAGCTTCTCCAGACTTTCGGAAGAGTCCTTAAACCATGGTATTGCACACACTTAGGCAAAGTTCAGTCAAGCCATGTTGTGTGCAATGTAGTCAATGCTATAACAAGCCATGAATCTCTTAATAGGACGTCGTCATGAAAACATGCCTATATAATCTTGACCCCTTAATCCCAGCGTTTATATAGCAAAAGTGGGGTTTACAGGTTCTTATTTATGCTCGAAAACATAGATTGTGGGTACTAGATAAACGGTTCTATAGTACTCTATAGTACTCTCAATCGATGTTTTGAGCAGAAATAAGAAAACTAATTTTTTTCTTTGGTATAACTTTTCATATTTTTTCTAGGTTAATTTGTCCAATATATTTGTATAGGCGTGTTTTCGTAATAGGGACATTTCCCAATTCCCCATCGGGGCCGAGTGTCTACGTAGGGCAACATTTTACAAACACTGGTTTTAAAATTGCCGGTTGGACATTAAGCGTAGACTGTTCTGTTCTGCCGATTTCGCCTTAACCCAAGTAGGGGACACAGACGGTGTATTTTCATACACTCGTTTTGCAGGATGAAAGCCTACTCAGTTATCATGTAATTACAGTAGGGTTCTTTAACCTACACAGGGGGTGGTTCTCCCTGCACAGGGGGGGGGGGGGGGGGGGGGGGGCTCCAGTTTACGTCCCGATCTGAAAGACTTGGAGCGCTTTGGTGCAGTGGCAGAGCATCGGATTTGTAATCGAGAGGTTCCGGTCCTCACGCTGGCCAAAGTGTTGTGTCCTTGAGCAAGACACTTCATCCACATTGCTTAAAAACAAATAAAATAAAATAATAAAAAAGTACTGGTTATCACCCAGGAAATCCTGCTCGTAATGCTCAGATGTGAGCGTGTAGCAGTAATAGGAGAAAAAAAGACGGTGCACTTTATGACATTCATCCCTGAAAATGATGCCAAAAGAGAGTGTTCGGACACCGAAATTTTATCGCCGCTGCCGGGAATCGAACCCGGGACCTCTAGCATCAGAGGAAAGTGCACTAACCACTGAGCTATCACCCTCGTGCAATATGCGGACCTCTGTGTGATCCCGTGTAGGCTAAATTGATACAATCTGCTGAGGAATACTACGGAAACAGCAACAAACATGTAACGTGATAGCTCAGTGATTAGTGCACTTGGCTCTGATGTTAGAGGTCCCAGGCTCGATCCCCGGCAGAGGCGATAAAATTTCGGTGTTTGAACACGCTACATTGGCATCATTTGCAGGAATGAATGTCATAAAGTGAACCGTCCTTCGGATCGGGACGTTAACCCATCTCCTGTGCAGCTTAAAGACCCTTGTCGTAATTAGATGCTTGTAAGTATTTCTTTGTACTTAGCATCAACTTACCTTTGAGGTTTTTTTTATTACACAAACACACTGAGACTGCGGTGGTCCGAAGTCCTACAGACAACGAACGTACGATAAGTAGGTGTGTCTTCACTTGCTTCCAGATGCCAGATACCGGCAGATAATATTTGGTGATTAGTGTCACTTGTTTACTCATGAAGAGCGCATGCGTCTGCCAGCGATATTGTAAATATCCGGCTAATGTATAGTGAAAGAAGGAAAAAGTTGTAAGTGAGCCCTTTAGATTGGATTGGTGATACCCCAGTTTATTTCTAACCGTCTTATGGCGTAATATTTACGCAGTGAAAACGGGTTCAGAATAAACAGGAATGCAGCGCCCGTCGATGTCTATTTATAAAGCGTTTCCAGATATCTATTTATAAGGCGTTTCCAAGAAGTCAAACCAAAGAAAAAAAGTTACAGTAGAAACAGGTCCTACTTTCAGTTTCGTCCTTTTGATGTAACCTCATAATTAACCCATAGGTGCCAAAAATATTCCACTTTTATGAGCCTGGAGTGGTCATTTTCTAAGCATAGGGATGCCATTTTTAGGTAAGTTTTACAAAAATGCATGTACGTTGAGCAAACAGTTTAGATCTTGATCAGATGCGGCGTCTGATCTGGGTCTACACTGTTTGCCAATGTCTGAAAAAGGGTCGCTAGGCATATATGGGTTAATTCGTCAATGAACTTGATTCCAGTTGGCCTACCCCGTGCAAGATGAAATTATCTTAACTGCCGTATTCGACTGTTGTGACTTATGGTCTGTATAACCCGTCTTCTGCATTGGGATCATTATAAAACATCAACATGTATGTGCTAAAATCTCATGAACTAGCATTTTCAGTTCATTACGAAAACACGCCTATTCAAATATATACAGAATTTTGCCACCCAAATGAAAATTGCCCGATAAAAAAATTCAGATTTGTTCATATTTCTGCTCTAAATATAGATTGTGGGTACTGCTTAGAACCGCCTCGATGACGAGGTTCTAACGACTACCCATTGTCTAGGGGTCAAGATTAGGTAGGCGTGTTTTCGTGATGTGAGAAAATATTCTTTTTTTTTTTCTAGTCCAAATATAGATTGTCGGTGCACGGTGTATTAAACCCCCTATAAAGGAAAATAATGTACCCCTGTACACTCAACTTTCTCTATATAAAGTTGGGTTTATAGGGTTGTTCAGTACTTATGCGGTAGCCTCAAAGTGTTTCTAGTGCCTGGTTACCTTCGTTGTTCAGTGCACGGACTTGTTGATGTAATGCTTTTCTTTTCCTAAGGATTTCATGTCGAACTTTAACGGACATCCAGGTAACTGCAGTCGGTTAAAGTTAATACATAGGTTTATATAGGAAATTGATAATTATTTCCCCATAAATTAAAAAGTAATAGCAATATCTTTTCTGTGCCAGCGGTTCATGATTCTGCATTTTTTTACAAATGCCCACATGTAATTTTCATGAAGTTTTATCAACAACTTTTTGGTCCTTTTTACATATAATTGGAGGCACCCTCTAAATGTATAGAATATATAGTAAAACTACTGAATGAAGCGACAAAAACTGATGAATATATTGCCAAAACTTTTTTGTGAGTTGTTATTTTTATTCTGTGCAAGCGGGAGTATATTGGCAAATGTATTGTGAACACGACCATATAAATTTTGTAAAATAGAAATGAGAACAATTTAGTCCTTTTTGTAAATGAAATACACTACCCTCCTTTTCTATTGCCAGTTTACCTTGGTAACCAGCAGTCAGCGCGTTGTAACTAAGGTGTGTGTGTGTGTGTGTGTGTGTGTGTGTGAATTCGGGTTTAACGTCGCTTTCAACAATTTTTCAGTCATATCACGACGGTGTCTGGTTGCGACAGGGAGCTCAATGCTCACGCTTATAGTGCTGTCTCACTGAAGTATCATGTCCCAGACACATTACATGATACCACACCCAGTCACATTATCCTGACACTGGATCGACCAGTCCTAGCTCTTCCCCGTAAACCTGAGTGCCAAGCGAGGAGCAGCTAGTACCATTTTTAACGACTTTGGTATGTCGCGGCCCGGGATCGAACCCCAGACCTCCCGTTCCCCGGAGCGGACACTCTACCAACTGAGCTATCGGGGCCGGTGTGTAACTAAGGTAAACAATGACAAGGAATATATCACGCCTACGATGTGCTTCTTGAACTATATGGTCCGAGATGTTTTATTTATTCTCAAATGTAAATGCTTCCGAATTCAATTTATTCATTTGTTTATTTATTTATTTATTCTCAAATGTAAATGCTTCCGAATTCAATTTCACAATAACAAATACGGTGTGCTACTTGAACTATGTTCCAGAATTATTATTTATTTATTAGTTGAAATGGAATAATGTGTTTGTTACATTGTTCGAGGTTTGGTCTGACTATCATAAAAACACGCTACATAAGTTTGACCCCCTTAAACCCTTTTATGTAGTAAAACAGGGGATTACAGTTGTACACATCTTTCTGCTTAAACACATGGATTGTGGGTACCCGTCTGAATCGCCGAGGTTTTAACCAGTACCCACAAACGGTTCTGGTGAGTATCCACAAACTATGTTTTAAGCAGAAATTAGAAAATTACCTAGTTTTTAACAGATAATTTTCATTTATAGTAATTTTTTGTTTGTTTGGCGCTTTGTTGGTAGTGGATTTAATCGGCCTTGTCAACACTATTTAGGTCATTTTTGAGCCGGTCAGTTTACGTATCCACACTAATCCTGAGCAGGCTTATACGTAAGCGGTTAACCAGTAGAGTGAACATTCTTTCGCCAAAAACTGTCAACTGCCTTTCTTGAATCATTTGAGTGATAAAAATTTCAATGTACATGTGTAATTCAATAGGCCTGTTTTCGTAAGTGTTTAGTTTCATTAAGTGACGTTATGTTCTAAATGTGGCTTCAAATTGTATTCAATTATCTTAATTAGATTTACCGGCGGGGCGGGGGTGGGGGGGGGGTGGGCAGAAAAAAACAGGTAATTTTATTGTTCTGAAAATTGTGAAGATTTTGCAAAGTTTTGCGGACCTGCAACTTATTGCTAAGTTTACCACAAACTGAAATCTAGTCCGAATGCTTTGCAGATCATGGCATTGACATTAATACCTCGCCAGCCTAAAGACCACCAAAATCTAGATTCTGGTAGGACTTTACATTTGGAGAAATGGACCTTAAAAACCTGTCCTGGAGTGGATAAATATTTACAGTCGAACTTCAATGGCTCGAACACCTTTGGGACCTCGAAAATCTGTTCGAGACAGGGGTAATTCGAGCCACTGAGGTTACTGTCAGGAGTTAAACGAGATACTTTTAGACATCTTTTCGTTGTTCTATAATGAATATGTATGCTGTGTGTACTCATTAGAATCGCCTCATCGAGGCGATTCTATTGAGTACACACAGCATACATTCGCAAGATAAAAGACTAAAATCTCCTTAATTATCCCCCACTTTCTCTATTGTATAGAGGATTTCGCTAGGGGCTCAAGCATGGGTTCGACTCATCCATGATAAACGAGCCATCGGTGTTCGAGCCATCGAAGTTCTACTGTATTAAGAAAAGACAAAGATATCTCTCTCTCCCTCCCCTCTCTCTCCCTCCCCCCCCTCTCTCTCTCTCTCTCTCTCTCTCTCTCTCTCTCTCTCTCTCTTCAATGCACGTAAGTTCATGTATATTACTCATGCGTACTAAAACATAAGACAAACAACATTTTCTGGATTTATTTGACCCCCTTAAACCCTCTTTTATATAATTTAACTGGGATTTATATATTCTTATTTTAGCTCAAAAACATAGAGTGCTATTACTCGCTATAACCGACTCGCCGAGGTTGTTCTACAATGTAGCTCAAATCTCTTTTTTTTTGAGCAGAAATATGAAAAAAATACCAGAATTTATCGGCAAATTTTCATGATTTGGTGGTAAAATGTTCGGCGTATTTTTGCTCGTGTAACAAAAACGTTTGAGTCCAGGATTATTCCCTTTTATCGTTTATTGCCCATTTATTGCCCTGTTGAGTAGAGCTGATAATTGATCGTTTTTTTACACATTGAGGTGCGAATTGACGCGTGTCATCTATACCCCCAAGCGGGCGCATTTTTCTTCGTTATGAGTTTTTGTTCTAATTTAGATCATCCAAACTCAACACTATGCAAACGTATTGGATGAACCATCACGAAAACACGCCTATATAATTTGACCTCCATTTAACCCCACTTTCATGAAGTAAACATCATTTTTTTCTTATTTCTTCTCAAAAACATAGATTGTTGGCACTCGTTAGAACCGCCTTGTTCTAACGAGTTCCATAATCTATATTTTGGGCAGAAATATGAAAAACATCAGATTTTTTTTTTCTGAAAATTTTCCTCTTTTCGGTGGAAATTTTTTCAATATATTTGAATAGGCGTGTTTTCGTAATTTTTCTAATATTATTTCTAAAATATAGATTTGGGGTATTTGTGATAATAATAAAAATAATAATATACTAATAAAAGTCTAAAAATAAGGGTAATAATAATGAAAATAATGATAATAATAACAAGAAAAATAATTCAGTCTGTTTTTTGTTGTTGTTTTAGAATGCCTCACTCTCTGTCAGACTTTTTTTATTGTCGTTATATAGACAAAAACAATAGTACTATAACTGCGCAGTTTTACGAGATAATGACCCTGGCGTAACAAATCAATGATTATATAAATCTCTGTTAAACACCGCGTAATAACGCGAAGTCACGATGGATTTTATAGGGGTGAAGATAGACTGGGGACCGCCTTACTCAGGCAGCTGTAACACATATTAACAAAATATGTTCTTACGATATAAGAATATCATCTATTATTACTCGTTAATTAAATGAATAGACAGCAATCATCTAGCTTGTTTTCTTGCATTTATTTATTTATTTTCCTGATGCTCTCGGATAGTGTAATAGGAACGAGTGCAGTCTGATCTGAGTCATTGGACTGTCAAAGCACACAAACACTAAATCATGGGTTCCGGCTCAATATTATGACCTTATATGCAATCAACAAAGATTGGGATCAGTTTGCGAATACACGCAGTCTGGTCTCGGTCTGTGTAAGTCGCATGAGACCCGATGAAGAATTTCACACAGATTGCGTCTTCGATTGATCGGCTAAATATTATTCAATTTAATTACCATCTTCAGATGAGAAGCACTACTATACACCATTCAGTAGCAAATGTAGCAGACGACACTTTCATATTTTTTTTTTCAAACGCGTATCAGGCTTGACATTTCGCGCGAATCGTTTGCTGCAGACGATTCAAAAGTAATATGAAACCTGATTTGCTCTACGAATTAACAACAAAAATATTTTGAAAAAAAAAACAAAACAAAAAAAAACACACACACACACAATTAAAAAAAACAACAACAAAAAACAACATGATAATTAGATCATTTTCGTCGGACTAGTCATGCTGTGTTTAACAACTTGGTGTTTCTTCACCCTACGCTAATGATGGTTTTATTTTTTTATTTTATTTTAAATCTTTTTTCATTTCAGCCATTCTTGAAAATTTATGTTGCACATTATAAAATGTTTAAAATCTTGTTCCATTTTATACTGTTAGCTTGTCAATTTATGTATTTATTTTGCTAAGTACACTTGATATATTTGACACTTGAAGATACTATTTGCAATCGTATACATCAGCTATGTTAAGTCTTTTTCATTCAATTGTTTGTTGTTGTTGTTTGTTTCAAGATACATCATAAAACGATCTCCACTTTCTTAAATTGTAACAGCGAGCTATATTGTACATAAAAGCGGTGTCTCAAAAATGGTACGAGTTACAATTTGCCTGTGGCAATTTGCACATATGGTCAGCGAAAGGATTGGAAGTCACCTGGATAGTTGAGTCCTTGGGAAGATAACCATTTATTTTCCGTCTTGTTCGCGTTAATTCCCTTCATTATCAGCACAGCTGAGAAAGGTAATGTCCGTATAAGTCCGGTATGTGTAAAAGAACAAAAAAAAAAAAAAAAAAAAAACGCCTACAGATTACAAAAGTTAATTCTGTCACTCGAGTCACACTTCTCTCGGAGTCTCAAACTTTTCATGGTCACTCAGAATTTCCAGGACGAGTTTACGAAGAGAATTTGACAGTTGAAATCAGTAAAAAATAGTTTTGCAGAGTCCAGTTACATGTACATGCAGATAGTCTAACTAGCCGATAACTAACTGCGTAAAAAAATTCCGAGTTGTATTTCACGAAGTAAATCAATCAAGTGTGCTTGTTGTAGGGTAATCTCTATGAAAGTGATATGTCATTTTTTCTTCATTTCTATAGCAACATTATTAACCGTTCTTTTATAAGCGGTGGGTGAAGAAAAAAAAAACAGTTTTAAACCATGATTGCAGAACTTGTCTCGATCGTGCCTCGAACTCAGGCGGAAAGAGACCTCATATCCTACCAACATGGTCAATTTTACAAACATGCCATTGTTCATCGCATGTCAAACGAGCAATTTAAAAGCTTAACATGTACATGGACAAATTTTCCACCAGCATAAAACCTGTGCGAGTGAGCAGCTCCCAACATTCAGCCTTCTCTGTTCATAAATGCCAATTTTTTAACCAATACAGTTAGATGCGCACCGACGTTGCGGTTTTGCTCCTCGCCGGGTCCGTGAATATGTTTCTACGTAGATTGTCCTCCTTTCAATGGTTTAAGACGGACAGCTAACACTGAAACAGTTTCCGTAAAAGCCTTACCAGAAATATCGTGCTTATTTAGAGCGACAACATCGATGCAACGTCAAGACGTGGCATCGGCTTCATGGGCATGACATGGGTCTTTTTCACAAAGGCGACCAGCACTGGCTTAAACGAGCCTGCGAGTACGTGCAGCCTTACCACAGCCTTTGCTGCTCTCGGATATGTAGAAGAGAAGTTGCGTTTCAGTTGGCTGCGCACATGCATTTGACAAAATATATGCTTATAAGGGAGGTAATACAGAAGAAATTATTAACTTTTTCAGCCCCCAAAACCTGGGAAATCGAGTGAAAAAGAATGTGAAAAATATATATATATTTTTTATACCAGTTGATAACTTTACTTGAAAATAAATTTGTAAACCAGCACAAATGCTTGCAGGTAAACTTCAACAAATGCGGACACCGATGCTAACGCCGACGCCGGACGCCGGGGGTATGGCAATAGCTCCCCCTTACTTTCGAAAGGCGAGCAGATTTTCAACTTTACAAACTAGGGAAAGTAGAAGAAAAACAAAGATCAGGAATCAAGCAATTAACTTACTCCACCCATCAAAGACACCAAAGGGAAAGAAACACAAACATGAAGCGACCAGACCATAATGGAAACCTAAACAAAGGGTGGCCATAAGGACAGTTACTTTCCCACAAAATATCCAAATGGCCATCCAAAATAAAAAGACACAAGTGATACACACAGTGAGTAGTAACAAACAACAACATAAATAAACCGCCACAGAAGAACCGCCTTGGAACGGTCAGTGGAAAGAATTCCACTGCGGGGTTTAAATCGATTTTACGTGGCCACGTTCCTTGCCCTTACTTCCGTCGCGATTTAGACAAATAATTTGTTCAGTCCGCATGGAGGCCTCCTAACTCATCAGTGCAACATCTCCGTGAACACAAATAATCAAAGAACCACAGAGGTGAGACAACGTGAGGACTCGACAGCCAAAAAAAAAAACAAAAAAAAAAAAAAAAAAAAAACACAAAAACACTGAAATGCTGGAGCAAAAGAAAACCTACAGTTAGCCTTCTTTTTAAAAGGAAACTTTATTACCGTATTTCGAAACACACCTATACAAATGCATTGTCATTTTTTGGCAAAAGAAAAAGAAATTTTAAAAAGAAACATTGGAATATTTGCCTTTTTTGCTCAAAACATAGATGCGGGGAGTCGACAGAAACGCCTCGATGAGGCGATTCTATCGAGTACTCACAATCTAGTGTCTCAGCGCATGAATATGGAAATTAATGTATACCCCTGCAAACCTGTGCTTTACTATATGAAAGTGAAGATTATATTTTCTTGTCCTTTGGGATCATTGATTCCATTGTGGAATTTTGAAAATATCTGAGGGTCTCTGATGAGGCCTAATTGGCCGAAACTAGCTAGTCTGGCCCAGAAAATATGTACACTCCTTATTTTTCAGTTCTGTGGTGTATTCCTTGCTTTCAAAGGATAGCCCTTTTATAGAACATATTAAACTTCACTTCAACTGGTGTATGGGAATGTGTGGCGGCGGTAAAACGTCTCCCTGCCCTACATCATAGTGTAGATTATATTTTCTTGCCCTTACGGATCATTGATTCCATTGTGGAATTTTGATAATATCTTAGGGTCACTGATGAGGCCTAATTGGCCGAAACTAGCTAGCCTGACCCAGAAAACATGTGCACACCATATTTTTCAGTTCTGTGGTGTATTCCTTGCTTCCAAAGGATAACCCTTTTATAGAACATATTAAAGGGGATCACAATTCTATAGGCATGATTTCGTGATGGAAATACAACTTTAAGGACCTTATGGTTGCTACTCTGTTGGCTCTGTCCAACTGAAAAAGGGGTCTACTCTAAAAGGGGAAGAATTTGCTGCTCAAGGGGTCTACTCTAAAAGGGAAGAATTTGCTCCGAAGAAGCAAATTCTTTCCTTTAAGAGTATATCCCTTAGACATATCCAAAGAGAAACTACTTTTGCAGGAGTAGCCCCACCCCTTTAAGGCGTATCTATTTCCCTTATGGGGAACTTATAACAGCCGCAGTAATTTTCGCAAATTTTACGTCTTGCAATGCCATTATGGAGTAAGACCATGGGGCCATGGAAACGAAAAACAACAGATTATAACTATACTACTACTCACAAAGTGTGGCTGGCTGCGGTAGCTGAGTCGGATGCAGTCTGACTGGTGATAAGGAAGACTCGGGTTCGATACCTACCGGGGTCGGCAACATTCTTTCGTGGAGATTGATTATGAAATCTGTTCTATGGTCATTATCTCCCTTCCGCTGATTCAGGAAGGGCAGGGGCCAGTTTTGGGCGACAGAATGTGCACTGAACTGGTAAACCGCTTACGGATGAGCCTGCTCAGGAAAAGCGTGGATAGGTACACTGACAGGCCCAAACATGACCCAAATCAGTATTGACTGGGCCGTTAAATAAAAAAAAATTGCAAAGTTTACTTCACACAGATAGGAACAGATTTATATATTCTGAACAGCTTTCGGTACGCTAATAGCTCTAATAATACGTACATGTAAATGTTGGAAAGACAGAGTTCGTTATTTTTCCTCATTTATAAAGATCGCTGGGTGTAACGGGCCTCCATGGCCTAGTGGATAAGAGTGCTGACTCTTAATCATTAGGTCTTTCAACGCTGTAGGTTTGAGCATGGCTCAGGTCACATAATGAGAAGTTCTGCAACGGAAGGTCAGGAGGTTTTTCATCGGGTACTCCAGTTTTCGCTCACCTCTGATTAACGATCGGCTTGATGTGAGTGAAATAATCTTGAAAGGATCGTTAAACGAAACATAAAAAAGATCGCTGGGTGTGTAAAAACATGTTCATGTTTTTGCTTCTAGAATTAACGTCAGTGCCAAGGTCGAACCTTCTAACTCTTCCAAATATATAAAACATTTAGGGAGCGAAACAGTCATAACGTTGATGGGTTTCTGTTCAAAAACTTCATGACTTCTAAGTGACCTGCCACCAGTTACAGACCGAGTTGTTAAAAGCTTTTTTGGCGCATTCGATGGGAGCTATTGTATCAGATAACCACTCAATACTTGACGTTTTACTAATCAGTTTTTTTTTACAATTAAGTTGTGATCCAGAAAGATATACAAAAGGATTGTAAATTTCAGGTTTTTGCGGAGGTACCGCTCAAAGAAACTGTCGAGGTTTAAGATACAGTCTGATTCACAGCACTTTGTCTGGGCAGGCTTAGATCTTCCTAGGCGGTTCAGCATTAATTCAAAGGTCGGTCGGTTTCAGCTCATGCAGTCAAATATATTGCCCCGAGGTCTGATCGGCCACAGTCCATCGGGAACTGAATAAATAGATTGGGTTGCATGATGCTTCCACGCAGAGCTGATACCGGCCGCACATGAGTAGTGTTAAATCGCCAAGAAGTTCTAAGCCTGTCCAGGAAAAGTGGCTCGAGTCGGACCGTTCATGCATTTCAACCATTTAGTTTCATTGGGCGACAGATTGGAAGCAATGTCTCAAAAAAAGACTCATACAGTGTTAACAGGGACATTAACAACAAATGAAATAGATAACCAAGGCCCTATAGAAGGCATGATGACTTAGGAAAAATCTTTCTATATACCTGTTTGAAAAACAACAACAACAACAACAACAACAAAAACGGTCGTATTAAGTTATGCTTTGGTTGGTGTCCATCCGTCCGTTCGTTAACTTTTTTTTTCGTTTCCGTATAACTCCTACTATACAGTTTTCATCCGATTAAGCCTAAAATGTGTATGTAGTAAGGCTAAGATGTGAAGATATGCCTTAAGTTTCGAGAATTACTGTCGACCAAATATTAACAGAGTTATGACCTTTGAAAAATTCGGTTTACATTTTCGTATGGTTAAGTTTTGTGCTATACATGTGTAAAACATATGTAAGTTACATTTAGTTTATACTTGCCATGGCGTTAAACAATTTACCACAGAATACTCATCACTACCCACCCCTCCTGATACCAAGGTCACAGACTTTGACATTTTATATACACGTTTTGTATTAAAAAATAGAAGTGGAGGCAATAATCAGGAATCGTTACAATCAACCCACAGCTCCCATCAGAGACACCAAAGGGAAAGACACACAAACATGAAACAACAGACCCTAATGGAAACACCAACAGCGGAAAGCCAAAAGGACAGTTACTTTCCCATAAAATGGCCAATAGGCTATCCAAAATAAAATAATATAAACGACACAAACAACCATAACAAAAACAAACCACGACAGAAGAACCGCCTTGGAACGGTCAGCGGAAACAAATTCCACTGGGGGGCTTAAATCGATTTTACGTGGCCACAATCCTCGCCCTTACTTCCGTCGCGATTTAGACAAATAATATGCTCAGTCCGCATGAAGGCCTCCAGACTTCAGACAAACCAGAACAAAAATATACCGTGACAGAAGAACCGCCTTTGAACGTTTAAAGTTTATTATTTTTATTTAAAAAAAAATGCATTAAGTGGGATAATGATATCAGCTGGCTCAAATCAGAATGTAGACTGACAAGACCAAACCTATTGGATGCTTTTTGAAAGCAGCCAACTTGTTCTTATCACTGCTCTAAAATATAGATTGTGGGTACTCTTTAGAACCGCCTCGATGAGGCGGTTCTAACGAGTGCCCACAAACTATATTTTGAGCAGAAATAGAAAAAAAATATCACAATTTTTCATCATTAAAGTTTCATTTTTTCGGCGATTAAGGTGACAATGTATTTGTATAGGCGTGTTTGCGTAATGGAACGGATGTCGCACGGATGTTGTATCCTTAAAATTGCGATTACAATGATTGCCGTCTAAAACACTAGGAAGGAGTCTGCGTGTGTTTATATTGTATTCAGTCAACACGATTTTACACCTGTGGACACAAAAGCGTTCAAACTCCTATGAAATAACTTTCAATGAATCTCTTTGCATCAAGTTAGTTTGACAAGCAAATGTCATTCATCAAAGAATTCTAAAACTAGATCAAGCAATTGATTGGTCTCATTTTGGAAAACACTTTGTGAGTGACATCTGAGATGTATTTTGATTGGACAGTGCAGGAGTCAACAATGAAATGTACACCATCTTGTGTTTTGAATTTATTTCTGTCTGACAGCTGACTGATAGGATATAAGGATATAGTGAATGATGTTTCAAGTCAGAATGAAATGAAGCTCATCAAAGTTTGTACGCTTTTGTGTCCACAGGTGTAGGTCAAATTGAGCCGTGAGTTTACCTCAGTTGTCCTGGGCCGGCTTAAACGTAAACGATCAACAAGTACAGTGCACATTCTTTCATCAGAAACTGAAAACTGACAACTGACATATTATATTCAGTCAACACGATTTTAGGTCAAATTGAGCCGTGAGTTTACCTCAGTTGTCCTGGGCTGGCCTAAACGTAAACGATCAACAAGTACAGTGGACATTCTATCGTCAGAAACTGAAAACTGACAACTGACATATTGTATTCAGTCAACACGATTTTAGGTCAAATTCAGCCGTGAGTTTACCTCAGTTGTCCTGGGCCGGCTTAAACGTAATCGATCAACAAGTACAGTGCACATTCTTTCGTCAGAAACTGAAAACTGACAACTGACATATTGTATTCAGTCAACACGATTTTAGGTCAAATTGAGCCGTGAGTTTACCTCAGTTGTCCTGGGCCGGCTTAAACGTAATCGATCAACAAGTACAGTGCACATTCTTTCGCCGGTCAGAAACTGACAACTGCCCTTCTTGAATCATCGGAAAGGAGAGACTTCTCGTAGAAAAGATTTAATGACCAATCTCCACGAAAGAATATTGCCGACCCCGCTAGGTATCGAACCCGCATCCTACTGATCACCAGTCAGACGCGCATCCGACTGAGGAACACCGAGGCCGGCGAAATCATCACGAAAACAAGCCTATAATCATATTAAAATTTTTACCCCATTGAACCTCACTTTTATATAGTAAAACTGGGGTACACAGGGGTATACCTTATTTTTTTCTTATTTCTGCTTTAATATATAGAGTTGTGGGTACTCGTTAGAACCGCCTTGATGAGGATATAGAGTGTGGGTAGTCGTTAGAACCGACTCGATGAGGCGGTTCTAACGAGTACCAACAATCTATATTTTGAGCAGAAATAAGAAAAATATCGATTTTTAGATTTTTCGGCGGTAAAATTTACAATGTATTTGTATAGGCGTGTCTTCGAAGTAAATGTGTGTGTTTGTTTGTTTAACGTCCCCGTCAACACTGTAAAGGTCATTTTGGAGACGTTGCTTCCAATTTTGTGGGACTTTTACCAAACATTGAGATGAAATGACATCTCAAGCCCTGTCGCCAAATGAAACCAAAAGGGTTGATTAGCATGGACCTCGCGGTTCCTGGAAAGGCTTAGATCCTCTAAGCGGTTCACCAGTACTAGTGTGTGGGCCGGATTCAGCTCTGCGTGGAAGCATCATGCAGCCCATATATTTCTTCAAGCCCCGATGGGCGGGGGCCGTAAATTTGTGTGTATATAATGGTGAATTGCTAAGACAGATTTTCTTATAACGGGTCTCCGTTGTAACAATGTTCAAGCTGTTTCTGGTAATTGGCTAGACAATGGCAAACGACTTCGTCCTGCCAAGATTTTAATTAAAAACTGTTTCACGTAGACTTAGTTAAGAAATAGGTCTTGCAAACGAGATTCTGTAAATATGTTCTATAAAAGGGTTATCCTTTGGAAGCAAAGAATACATCACGGAACTTAAAAGTATATAAGGTGTACAGTTTTCTGGGCCAGACGAGCTAGTTTCGGCCAATTAGGCATCGTCAATGACCCTCACATATTTTAAGGTTCCACAATGGAATCAATGATCCCAAATGACAAGAAAATATAAACTATCCCAAAGGAAAAAAAAGATATAAATACACTATGATGAAGGGCATGGAGACTTTTTATTGCTGCCATACATTCCCTTTACACCAGCTGTAGTGACGTTAAATATGTTCTATAAAAGGGTTATCCTTTGGAAGCAAAGAACTTAGAAGTATGAAGTGTGCACAATTCTTAGCCTCATCACTGACCCTCAAATATTTTCAAGGTTCCACAATGGAATCAATGATCCCAAAGGACAAAAAATATAAACTACACTATGATGAAGGGCAAGGGAGACTTTTTACGGCTGCCACACATTCCCTTAACACCAGCTGTAGTGCCGTTAAATGTGTTCTTTAAAAGGGTTATCCTTTGGAAGAAAAATACACCACAAAATTTAAAAATATGAAGTGTGCAGTTTTCTGAGCCAGACTAGCTTGTTTCGGCCAATTAGGCCTCATCATTGATCCTCAAATATTTTCAAGGTTCTGCAGTGGAATCAATGATCCCAAAGGATAAGAAAATATAAGCTACACTATGATGAAGGGCAGTGGAGACTTTTTACGGCTGCCACACGTTCCCTTAACACCAGCTGTAGTGACGTTAAATATGTTCTATAAAAGGGCTATCATTTGGAAGCACAGAATACAACACAAAACTTAAAAGTACGAAGTGTGCAGTTTTCTGGACCAGACAAGCTAGTTTTGGCCAATTAGGCCTCATCACTGACCCTCAAATATTTTCAAGGTTCCACAATGGAATAAATGATCCCAAAGGACAAAAGATATAAAGTACGCTATGATGAAGGGCAGTGGAGACTTTTTACGGCTGCCACACATTCCCTTAATACCAGCTGTAGTGCCGTTAAAAGTGCTCTTTAAAAGGGTTATCCTTTGGAAGAAAAATACACCACAAAATTTAAAAATATGAAGTGTGCAGTTTTCTGAGCCAGACTAGCTTCTTTCGGCCAATTAGGCCTCATCAGTAACCTTAAAATATTTTCAAGGTTCCACAATACAACGCAACCCATTCCACAACAGATACTGGTGCTTACAATTGTACTTTCGTCATTGCCATTATACAGTATTTATCATTTCCTATGGTTTTGGTAGTTGTTGTTTGATTTGTTTGTTTTGTTTGTCTGATTTGAGGTTTAACGTCCACGTCAACACTGTAAAGGTCATTTTGGAGACGCTGCTTCCAGTTTTGAGGGACTTTTACCCGACATTGAGTTGAAATGACTTCTCAAGCCCTGCCGCCCATTGAAACCAATAGAGTTTATAAGCATGGACGGACCGACTCGCACCGCTTTGCCTGGGCAGGCTTAGATCCTCTAAGCGGTTTACCAGTACTCGTGTGGGTCGGTTTCAGCTCTGCGTGGAAGCATCATGCAGCCCATATATTTCTTCAAGCCCCGATGGGCGGGGACGTAGTTGTTGTTTGAATCTCGCAAACAGATTAAATAGAGAGGCACGACAGGCTAGTCTCCTATTAGCGCTTTCAAATGATATATTGCGCATTGTGAGTTTTTAAACATTTTAACCCATACATGTAGCGCAGTGGTGCGGAGGTAAAGCATCGGATTTGAGATCGAGAGGTACCGGGTTCGAGCCTCACATGCGCCATGTGTTGTTTCCTTGAGCAAGAGACTTTATCCACATTGCTCAGTACTGGTTCCTACCCATGAAAAGAGGGCCACATGGAAGATTAGTACTAGTACTAAATGTGTTACTCTCTATAAATAAGGTCGATTATTATTATTATTATTATTATATGACGATGGAATCTTTCATCTTATAGGTTTGGAGTGATCCATTTCCAATTATAGGGGTGCCAGGTTCGTTTCGATAGTGGCACATTTTGCAAAAATGTATGTAGTGTAGACCCAGATCAGACGCCGCAAATAGCGGCGTCTTATCTGGGTCTACACCGTTTGCCAATGTCCCAAAAAGGGCAGCTAGACAAAAAGTGGTTAAGACAAGAACTTCTGTCTTGTGTTAGAAATCTAGGATTGTCACTGAGTGCCCGAAGAGCCAATATATGTATTTTGTTTTTGTTTGTTTTGTTTTGTTTTGGTCTTACGTCCCTTTCAAGATTATTTCGAGCCCATCGGTAGTACCTGCAGAAAAAAACGACCTAACCTTCCTTTTCAGAACTTGGCGTCTCACATGTGGCCCCACACAGCGGTGAAAGACCTACATGTAATTATTTAAGTCAGCACCCTTACCGATTAGGCCACGTAAGCCTCTGAAGCAAAATAATTACATGTCTGTAGGCCTCTAGGGGGTGGGGGTGGGGGGGGGGGCTGCGTATGCAAATTTATAGACCGACAATAGTAATGGAATTCATTTTTTTGTGGATTTTATCGATGTGCAAAATGCGGCGAATCACTCACACCCGAAGTTTGTGAGTGATTCGCCGGAGTTTACACATCGATAACAGTCTCAACAATGATAAATGATTCCTTATACATGTAATTCCAACTTTGTCATCGAAATGTTAAAAATGCCACCAAAATGTAATCGTTTTAAGAGTTCTTTCGAAAGCTTAAGAATGAACATACCAGCGGCTATTCAATTAGAAGCTGCCATCTTTGAAAGAAACACAAGCGAAAAAAAAAGTCAAGTCTTTAAATTCAGTTTATTTGTCTTGTAACACATCACGTGAACAAGTCCGTGAAATAAAGTCCCCCTTAAACCCCACTTCATATAGAGAATCCGGGGTTTACGGGGGTAAACATTATTTTCCTTATTTCTGCTCCAAGACATAGGGTGTGGGTACTCGTTAGAACCGCCTCAATGAGGCGGTTCTAACGAGCACCAAAAACCTATGTTTGGAGCAGAAATAAGGAAAATATCACAAATTTTCATCAGAAAAAATACCTTTTTCTGAGGGTTGAAAAATGCACCATATCACACGGATATGTTATCGTAATGTTAACGTTATCTTTTAATCGAACACGGATGACGGTGCATTACGATAACACACCCATAGTACATTTTTTTCATATCTCCAAAATGGCCATTTTTCCTGATGAAAATCAGTGATATTTTTCTTATAAATACTGTAAACATAGGTTGTAGGTGCTCGTTAGAACCGCCTCAATGAGGCGGGTCTAACGAGTACTCACAACATATGTCTTGGAGCAAAACTAAGAAAAATAGTGTATACCCCCGTAAATCCCGGTTTTCTCTATATAAAGTGGGGTGTAAGGGGTCTTCATTTCACGGACTAGTTCACGTGATGCTGTGCGGATGCACAGGCTGATCTGAATCTTAGCTGGTCGCACAAGTCTTATTGTAGATTTTGTCATGCGCCAGCTCATTTTTGTGGATTATATCGATGTGCAAACTCCGGCGAATCACTCACAAACAGCATGAAACCCGAAGATTGTGAGTGATTCGCCGGAGTTTACACATCGATAAAAGTCTCAACAATGATAAATGATTCCTTATACATGTAATTCCAACTTTGTCATCGAAATGTTAAAAATGCCACCAAAATGTAATCGTTTTAGGAGTTCTTTCGAAAGCGTAAGAATGAACAGACCAGCGGCTATCCAATTAGAAGCTGCCATCTTTGAAAGAAACACAAGCGAAAAAATAGTCAAGTCTTTAACTTCCGTTTCATCACGAAAACACGCCTATATAATTTTGACCCCCTTGAACCCCACTTTCATATAGTAAAACTGAGTTTCCGGGGGTATACCTTATTTTTTCTTATTTCTGCTCTAAAATATAGATTGTAGGTACTCATTAGAACCGCCTCGATGAGGCGGTTCTCACGAGTGTCCACAATCTATAATTTGAGCAGAAATAAGATAAAATATCACATTTTTTCATCATAAAATATCATATTTTTTTTCATGATAATATATTCATTTTTTTTCGGCGATAAAGGTGGCAATGTATTTGTATAGGCGTGTTTGCGTAATGATTTGTCTTGTAACACATCACGTGTACAAGTCCGTGAAATAGAGACCCCCCCCCCCCACTAAACCCCACTTCATATAGAGAAAACTGGGGTTTACGGGGGTAAACATTATTTTCCTTATTTCTGCTCCAAGACATAGGGTGTTGGTACTCGTTAGAACCGCCTCAATGAGGCGGTTCTAACGAGCACCAAAAACCTATGTTTGGAGCAGAAATAAGGAAAATGTCACAAATTTTCATCAGAAAAAAATACCTTTTCTGAGGGTTGAAAAATGGAACACGGATATGTTATCGTAATGTTAACGTTATCTTTTAATCGAACACGGATTACGGGTGCATTACGATAACACACCCATAGTGCATTTTTTCACATCTCCAAAATGGCCATTTTTTTTTTGATGAAAATCAGAGATATTTTTTCTTATAAATACTGTAAACATAGGTTGTAGGTGCTCGTTAGAACCGCCTCAATGAGGCGGTTCTAACGAGTACTCACAACATATGTCTTGGAGCAAAACTAAGAAAAATAGTGTATACCCCCGTAAACCCCAGTTTTCTCTATATAAAGTTGGGTTTAGAGGTGTGTTCATTTCACGGACTTGTTCACGTGATGACTTTGACGTCACGTTCTATTTCTACCTGTCGCTGCCGCCCCCGCCCATAGGGGCTTGAAGAAATATATTGGCTGCACGTAGCTTCTACGCAGAGCTGAATCCGGCCCGCACACTAGTACTGGTAAACCGCTTAGAGGATCTAAGCCTGTCCAGGAATCGCGGTACGAGGCGGACCGTCCATGCTAATAAACCCTATTGGTTTCATTGGGCGATAGGGCTTGAGATGTCATTTCATCTCAATTTCGGGTAAAGTCCCACAAAATTGGAAGCAACGTCTCCAAAATGACCTTTACAGTGTTGACGGGGACGTTAAACCTCAAATCAAACAAACAAATCTACCTGTCACTGTGTGAAATAGTTATGAGATTCTTGCTAATGGAGTAAACTAAATTTCGACCAATCAAATCGCCCAAAATGTTCATACTGATGGAGAATACTGATGGAGAATACTGATAGAGAATTGGGATTATAAAACGGTAAAACAAACAATAAGGGCTCTTTTTTTGGTTGCGGTCCTTGGACTTTGCGCTTAGGAGCGTTGCGTCAAAAGCCTGGCTGATCGAGAGCCACACAACCCAAAGGAAAACGGCACAACAGCACACTAGCAAACAAAGCCTCTCCTTCAGGAACGCATACAGAAAAGTGGGACAGAAATAAGAAACAAGACGCCTTATCACATCTTTTTCTTTCTTTTTTTTTTTTTTTTTTTCGCAACTTTCGCTTTCGAATAGAGGATGTACATTATAAGGTTACCCAAACAGAATGACCTGGGGGCCCTCAAAAGGATCTTCTGCATACCACCACGACTGAAAAACCGCATCTCGCCTGGTATATCATACTGCCCTCCGTACTGCCCTTGTCGCATAACATAAAAATCACCAAAAACAGCAAATTGCGCCATGACCGTAATAAAGACAGACGGTCAAGATGGCCACATATCAATACAGACAAGGGCAATTAACTAACTAATTAGGGCATGACTTAGCGCGACCTGAAGGAAGGCTTTTAACACACACAACCACCCACGCGAAACTAAACCAACATACAACCACACTAGATAGGTAGATATAGCGATAGTTGTAGGATAGGAATACAGTAGAGAGGATAGTATAGAAAAGAGAGATAAAAAACCTGGAGTTAGAAGAAGAAGAAGAAGAAGAGTTTTCTCAAAAAGCGATTTCAAACATTTTTATTTGTGTAAATATGAAACATTAAAAACAAGATCGCATAGGAGCGCTCGACTGCGCACGTGCGCAGGCGGACGCTTGTATGCGACCTACATGATTATATAACAATTTGCACTAACCACTTTGACTAAAGAGATTGGCAAACGTTGTCTCGGGTCCCCAAACGGCTAGGCAAGAATACTTTTATTTCTACTATGATGCCTTCCTACACGTAGGATGCAATAGTGATATGCAAACATGGCGACACAAAATGACTCTCCAACGGTCCCACAGAATACGACATCATGCGTCGAGGAGGGCATCGCCTTTTCTTAACTTCAAACGAAAAAGCGTGAAAGGGGATTGACCTACTTTCCACATCCTCCGCGATAGAGGTCACCCACTAACTAAAATAAATACGAATTTGGGCCCGAGACGGCGGAAGCCAACACAAGATGTTACTATGTTATATGTTGTATGTACAGAAGAAACAAAACACAAATATAATCTTCAAGCACAACCTTGCAGGTACAAAAATTGTCCTTCCCAGCAACTGTGGGCGGATGGGCTTGTCCCAAAAAGGACAACAACACAAAGGAGATCGGCTAACATTGTCTCGGGCCTCCAAATGGCTAGGCAGGAATACACTTTCCTCCTATGGTGCCTTCCTTCACGTAGGATGCGTTAATGATATGCAAACATGGCGACTGACCCACTTATGGTCCCGCAGAGTGCGGCATCCTACGTCGAGGAAGGCATCACTTTGTCTTAACTTAAAACGGCAAATGCATAAAAAGGGATTGACCTAATATGCACATCCTCCGCGATTGACGTCACTCATTAACAAAATAAATACGAGTTCAAGCCCGAGACGGCGTAGGCCGGCACTTCATGTTATTATGTTACATATTGTATGTACAGATAAACAAAAAAAAAAAAAACAACACAAAATATAAACCACTAGCTTAATCTTGCAGGTACAAAAACTGTCCTCCCCAGCAACTGTGAGCGGGTGGGCTTGCTCTAAAACGGACAACGCCACCTTTAAGACACAAGAAAAACAAACAAAACAAGTCCGTGGCGGGGTAAGCACATCCGCCCGCATATATACTTAAAAAATAGACCACTCAACAAGATGGGGAAACAGACCAAACAATGTAAAAATGTACATACGTTACATAAATATACAAAAATCAAATAAAAAAAAAAATAATAATAAAAAAAAAAAAAAAATACCAATATCAAAATTGACCCTTTCCTGCTCTGACACGGTTCGGCATATTGACAAGCAAAAATTATAACGTCGAGTAGAAGACAAAACGGACCGACTGCAGCGGACTTACGATAGACACGGACGGACGGGGCTGGAGCCGAGCGATGGTCTCCCCATTCACCGGCAACGTGGAATGGGGATAGCACCGAACGGCTACGGTGTAGTGCCAGAATGGATTAGTTCCCTGGGACCCCACCAGCTGACGACCCGCGACACGGGGAAACTGGAAACAACAACATAAGGGCTCTTTTCACGCCTGCCTGTCCTTATGTTCAGCATTTTTCGCGATTGTGGAAATAATTGTTTCATGTGTTTTATTGAAATTTATTGTGTAAAATTACATTTCATGACGATAACTCACCCGTGCGACATAGTGCATTTTTTACATCTCCAATATGGCTAATTTTCTGATATAAATTCTTGATAGTTTTGTAATAAATGTTAAAAACATAGGTTGAGGGTGCTCGTTAGAACCGCCTCATTGAGGCGGTTCTAACGAGTACCCACAACCTATGTATTGGAGCAGAAAAAGGAAAAAATAGTATATACCCCCGTAAACCCCAGTTTTTTCTATATAAAGTAGGGTGTAGGGGGGTCTTCATTTCACGGACTGATTCACGTGATGTGAACCGAAATTGATACATTTCACCATTGTTCTTGGGTGATACTTGTATTTGCAGTGCAGTAGCTTTTGTTTTTGTTTGTTTGATTTGAGGTTTAACGTCCCCTTCAACATTGTAAAGGTCATTTTGGAGACGTTGCTTCCAATTTTGTGGGACTTTTACCCGACATTGAGATGAAATGACATCTAAAGCGCTGCCGCCCAATGAAACCAATAGGGTTTATAAGCATGGACGGGCCGACTCGCACCGCTTTGCCTGGGCAGGCTTAGATCCTCTAAACGGCTTACTAGTACTCGTGAGTGGGTCTGTTTCAGCTCTGCGTGGAAGCATCATGCAACCCATCTATTTCTTCAAGCCCAGATTGGCGGGGCCGCAGTGCAGTAGCTGACTTCAAAATATAAACATTATGATGATAACATTATACGGGCCTCCGTGGCCTAGTGGTTAAGAGCGCTGACTCTTTATCATTAGGTCTCTCACCGCTGTGGTTCGAGCCTCGCTCGGGTCACATGTGAGACGCCAAGTTCTGCAATGGAAGGTCAGGTGGTTTTTCTCCGGGTACTCCAGTTTTCGCCCACCTCTGATTAACGATCGGCTCGATATGAGTGAAATAATCTTGAAAGGGCCGTAAAACCAAAACCAAAAAAAAAAAAAAAATGATAACATTATGGATGTTTTCAAATCGTCAGAATGCATCAGGTTGACAAGTCCGTGAAATGAACACCCCACAACACCTGACTTTATATAAAGAAAACTGGGGTTTACGGGGGTTCACAATATTTTTGCTCCAAGACATACACCTGTGGACACAAAACCGATCAAACTTCT